>OY757927.1:42019587-42382087 GCA_963585895.1 Sepioteuthis lessoniana
TGCTAAACTGATTTGTTTGAAATAGAACTGTTTTTGACATTGAAACTGTACATATGCTAAACTGCATTGTTTGATATAGAACTGCTTGACTGAACTGAATTGCTTGAAGTAGAAATGTTTTTGTTAATTAAACTGTGTACTTATGCTAAATGAATTGTTTGAAATAGAATTATTTATTTGTATAAAAATAGATTTGGTATTAAATAACCTACAAAGGTTGATATGCCATAAAACCCAAACAAACAATCATTCATTTGCACATAGTTAAATGGTTTCAAGTATTGCTATGTATTAATTAAATTAAACATCAGTTATTTGTTTGCACATAGTTTAAATGGTCATAACAGTTCTATTTAACCTATAGATTGGACACTATCAGGTGATATCACTCTGACCCTGAGTGGACCTTGGAGCAATGGCAATGAAGTGATACTTCTCATTCTCCAGAAGTCCAGGACTGGAGCCTCACCATCAGATTGTTTAGTTTTGTATCCCGGACACTGGTTGGGATGGTCTCACCCCTCTGCAGAGATGCAGGTGGTTTATTCTACAAGTGGGCTGGCATGTGTACATGTGTGTGTACGTACATATGTACATACATATATATATGTGTGTGTGTGTGTGTGTGTGTGTGTAAACTAAATATTGTATATTACTTGTATATTCTAATTAGACTGGAATTTTCCCAGGACCAACTCATTTGGATTATTATTTCTTTTTTTTCCTCCTTTTTAATATATTTAATTTAGATTTTTACGGTTACAGATACTACACTGATGCTAGGCAGAAGTGCCAAGGAGCAACCCTTTGATCCTAGGCAAGACACTACACTCTGATCCTAGCTGAAATTAAAACAGATGAGCAAAGAAAGAAGCAAACAGGAAAGGTCACATTGCTTATTATATAGATAAATCCACTTTGAAATATTCAACTGAATATCCATTTTTGTGCTTTTTGTGGAAATGCTTCAATATTTTTCTTCTTTTGGTCTCTTCCAGGGATGATTCCATGCAAGAATCAGCAGAATAAATGGTGCAGAATTTGCAAAAATCTTTTATCCACGAATGTAATTTATGATCTGCTTTTATATGATTGGATTGTCCCTTGCAGTACATCCTCATTGTGGTAAGTAGTCTTGCTTTTCCTCTCTCCCTTTCTCTTTACTAAATTCATCCAATGATGAATGAGCCTCTTAAATAACATCTTTACTATTTTAAGAGTAATCAGTTCTCTGGGTTTTAATGTCAGTTAGAAATGGATTCATCCCTTTCTCAGGATTCGAACTTGGCTTGTCAAGTCTATTTCACACATTTAGATGTTCAACACTTTTTCATGGGAAACCAGTTATTTTTTTGTCAGAATTTTATGTAAACAAAAAGTAGACACTTGCCCTAATGTGAAATCACATTTTCCTTTTGTTAGATGATAGATTTATTAAATCTCTCAACTCTGTCCTTTCTTCTAACACTTGAATCAAACTTGCAAATCCTAAGAGACACCTTAATGTACAAAAACACAACAGGCTCATGATGATTAGATTGATTTTCAAAGGAAAAATTCATACATTTTTTAGATCTGTGATATCTAATTTCACTGACTAGAAATGTACATCTTATGTTTGGATTACAAGACAATGTTGCTTAAAACAATTTCAGTGTTAGCCTATTGTCTGTCTTGACTTGGAGGGTTTGTATTAATGCAACCCCTCTGCCATGGTCAGTATGTGACAAGAGGTCAGTTTTTGAGCAGAATATCGTTGGTTTGAATTTAGTTTTCCTTATTCTACACCAGTTGCCATATCAAGGTTATAGAGCCCAGTCAGTTCCACTATTTACCTATAGCTAAGGAGGTGGAAGAGATGAACCTTTCTTAGTATTTGAACTTAGCTCATCAAGTTCATTTCCTACAACAATAACTGTTAGGTCATGTGCACTTCTATATTGTATAAGATACACAGATTGAAGCTATTTATTTTACTGTCTTTGTTGTCCATTAAAAATCTATGCTAAACAGATATAAATTTTTATGACAAAATAATAAATTCACATCACAAAAAAGATTTACTGCTTATAATTCTTGTATTATTTTATGAAATTAATATCGTTTTGTCAAGCATTTCACAAAATTCTAATGGGAAATGTTTTTAAATTATACTGAGTCACACTTAGATTTATTGATTGTAAATATTTGTTTGTGCTAAGCAGTTAAATTATGTAATTGTCTTATATTTTCTGCATGAAGAATTAACTATACACCTAACTAGTGATGTTTAACTAAGTGTGATATTATTCTAGTCAGACTAGAGATTTTTCTTCTAAAAATCAAAATTCTGTACAATTAATGATTCCATCTAATCTTCCCTGCACCCAACTGGAATCATGCCTTTCCCAAGGACATTAGCATAAAAGAGATATGCCAACACACTTGCTTAGGATTTGAACTTAAATCACTGACTCCATTTCCTACCGCAATAAATGTTATGCTAAGTGTGCCTCCAAAAATCATATTGATGATGTAAACCTCAAAAAACTCAATTATTGTTTATTGCTAGTCGAGATGTCTGTAACTTGTCATTTGTAGATCTTTTATTTTCATTCACCAGCTGATCTCGTACAAAGAGTGTCTATTATATAACAAGACTGATTGTTTAAACAATCTTATTACAAACTTGAGCACAAAGCATTTTTGTCTCTTTTAAAGTTTTAGTTTATAGTGCTGGATTGTAGCTTGAAAATATGCAAGTTTGAACTCTAGTTGCATTATTGTGTTCACTTTTTGGACTAATACCTTTGGGAAAGGTATGTGAACCTCATGATCCCTACCACTAGCTATGGATTTAATAGTATTCCAGTTGCTCTTCTATAAAGCTGGAGTTGGCATTAAATAACCTATTATGGTTGATATGCCATTAAACCAAGAAACCAAACTAAAGAACTTGTTACCACTCATGAAAACAATGCTTCAACTGACATTGCCTTTAGTTGCTTTGTTATGATCTGTTTTGAAATGGCAACTATTGAACTGGGTTTTGATTTTTCAAAATAGGAAGTAGTCATATAGACTCAGAGGAGCAAGGGGCTTGAGCTGAGGTACCAGAATAATATTCTTATTTGCTAAAAACTTGCTCACAGAGAGTATGTCTAGAAAAAATGTCTCTTGTATTGTTCTGAAATTTTGCACCAAATTTTGTCTTGTGCTCTATTTTTGTGAAAAACTTAACCAAACGCTTGTGGTAATCTAGAATTACTCTGCTGAATACAAATTCTGAGAAGTAAGCTAAAACAGAAGGTTTTCATAAAGTTTTTTAATTCAACATTGATCAGTTGAATTTCTATTAGGTTTGCTAACCTGAAAAATAATAAGAAGCCAGTCTCATTACTTTCTAGACTGACCTTGTAATATGCACAATTTATTTTAGACATTTGGCAAGAATCTGCAGCTGTAATTTGAGCCTCAAGTATTCATTCTTGCTAGGATTTGTTTTGCTAATTCTTCCTTTTGGTAATTGTTTTTTGAAAACTTGATAATAGACCAGGGTTATATTTTCTGGATGTGCTAGGTTAGCATTGCCTACCCAACAAAGCTGGTAAATTCATTATAAATACTAAGCTCACTTTACAATTAGAGGTCAAATGGGAAACCAATCATTCTGATTCCTTGTTATGAAATATTTTGGCAATTATTCAGAGTTAATACTGCACAGACAGTTGTATGATCATATTCCACTGGCACGATGATAGGATAGGAAGAGAGTGACAAAAATAAGTGCCAACAAGTGAGCGAGATTCTACCAACACTTATCCTGTATTTGTTTTGGATTGTAGACTATGTATTAATTTGTTAAAAAAGTATTTTGTGAGAAAAAAATTTCAGAAATAATCTTTTTAAAGTTTATCACATATGCACATACACTTTACTTAATTTATAAAATCTCAATAAAATGTTATTTGGATGCAAAATTTTTTATTTTTCTATAAAGATAAGTTACTGGAAAAATTTTTGAGGAACATTCATGCCAAAAGTAATTGGTTCAATATAACTTGTGACAAAAATCAACTCATAGGATTGCATTATACTGTGAAAGGCTTTACTGCAAGAATATTTTGGAAAAGGTTTTGCTCTAAGGGATGCATTAGAAAGGATTTCACCATAAGAATATTGTTTTTTAGTAATATTTATGTCAGATAATGAGGTTTAGCATCGTAGCATACACTTTGACAATAACCACTATAGACCACTCACCTAAAAGATGTATCATTTTAATCTGGATTATTTAAGCAATTTTTTAGCTTGTAAACTAAAAAAAAAACATGTATTTCACAAATATTACAAGTTTGTAATCTGAAATTGTCCAATTCTTTATTTGAAATCAGTTTTCTGCTCTGGTTTTGTGATTTTAAGAATGCCTCTTTCTTGAAATGGAACCTTAAATTTATCAGCTATTTCTTTTACTATTTGAAGTAAATCAACATTGGTTTATTTTATTCAGATTCATTTAGATAAAATTATCCTGATAAAGCTTTTTTTTTATCAGGCTTTAGTCATTTATTGATAAGAACATTATTAATCTTTCTTTCTCTTGCTTTCCTGATTCTTAAATTTAATACATAGATATTTTTTGGCATAAAACAGAGCAAACTCTCATTATAATACATCAAATTCCTTTGTATAATACTGATTCCTGCTGTTCTATGACCTGTGTTCAATTAATAAAGATTTTTGAATCTCCAAACCAAATCTGGATTGACAGATTATTGTATACATTGACTTTTTTGCTCCTGTCTGTTGATCTCATGCCACTCAAAACTGGCCTCCAGAATTCCTCAATAAATTCCTCCATGTCTTCAATTTTATTTTACTGTTCAACCAATTTTTTTTCAAATGGATGTTTAAGAAAAATGCCAAAGCAAATCTCAGACAACTTTGAGATCTGTAGTTTGTCCTTTAATCAATAAGATCAAAAGGTTTTATCACTGGCTTTAAAACAATATGAATATGTAACTTTATTTCTCTCTATACTAACATGGAATGTATGTGCAAATTCTATTAAGATTGCTATTTGATTCAATCACACTCACTGGTCATTCTTTTCTTTTTACTTGTATATAAAGAAAATCTGCTTTACTTGGCTTTTTGAGCTGGGATTAAAGTGTAGTATGTGTTCTTATAAATGGATTAGTTACTAAAGAAAAAAAACCCAGGCAAACCTTGGACAATAGTCATGTTTGTTGACTGTACCTACCAATTGTTGTTGATAAGGTGCTACTCGTAGTGATTTACAACTAACAGAATATATAAAAGATAAAAGTGTATATAGAAGATGATAAAGTGTATATTCATAACAAAATATAGACAATCTTTACGAAAAGTAGCTAGTACTTATTTTGTGTTTATTTGAATATAGGAGACCAGATTTGATAACAAAGAGATTTTCTTTTTTTCTCTTTTAACTGGAGTATTAAATTTATTTAGTTTTGATTTCTAATTGATAATCTAATTCCACTGATTAACGAACTGTATTGATTGATGTATTGATTTATTTGCTTTTTGTTTATATTGAATAAGCTAAGATTTCCTGCTTTTGTCTTTCTAAACGTCTAGTTCTGTCTGAAGTTGGTACTACTGATAATCTAATAACTTTTCACAGAAAATTGATTCACAATTCTCATAACACAAAATTGAAGAATTTGATCAAATAAGTCTGCATTTGAAAATCTTGTAACACAAAATCAAGAAGATGATAAAGTTGAGTAAAAAAAAAACTTGCAGTTGCTTATATAAAATCTGTCAGTAATCTCTCAAATCTTAGCAACATCTGGTTGGAATTTTGATATGGACAAGATATCTATTGCTATGAGAACAAGATGTGTTAAAAGTGATCGAGACTGAAGTTGTATTTACCATGGCAAATAAGCAATAAATGAAACATTAATTTTCTTCGAAATGGTTCCTTTGTCTTTTAACACATTTATTCCAGTAAGTTTTTCATTGATCAAAGCAACTTCTTCTTTTGATACATTGTGAAGTTTTGCTATTGTATTTTTTATGAGATCTTACTGTAGAGATGAGACTGAAGTTCTATTTATCAAAACAAATAATAATTGAAGGAAACATTTATTTTCTTTGGTAACACCTTTTTATGGTCAAGATATCTATTGTTATTAGAATGGGTGATTAATTTTAATGGCAAGTTAACCTAACTAGGGTTATTTTATGCCTAAAGGTTAAGGAATCATGTACATTAAATATTTATACTAACATTTTTGTGTAATTGTTTCTTAAGAGAATTTTGTACATAGGAATACTTGATATCATTTAACTGATGCAAATAATTTACCCCAATGAGTCTTGGATATGACATTAAACAATCTGATGGTGCCGCTCTAGTAATGCTGCAGCTTTGGGAATGTTGAGTACGCCTTTATTGCCATTGCTCCCAGGTTCACTCTGGCCTGGAGTGGTAGCACTTGATAAGGTCCTATCTTTGGGCTAAATAGAAGTTTGACATTTAAACTGAGTGTTAACAAATGACTTGTACTAAATTGAATTGTTAGAAATAGAATTGGTTGATCATTTAACTGTGTATAAACAAATAACTGATGTTTAATTGAATTGTTAGTGATAGATAGCAATTCTAGGAATCATTTAACTTTGTTGGCTAATGCTAAATTGAAATGTTAGCAATAGAACTGTTTGATCATTTAACTGTGTTTATATAGCAGCCATCATGCTAACCTGAGATGAAAAAGGATAAGGGTCGCATCAGGTGTTGTCTATCAGAGAGATGCTCGGAATAGAACCAGAAATAGATGATGTAATGGGGGGTGGGGTATGCCTCCTCAGCAACAGAAAGAAAAGTGTCTCTCATAACTGAATACATAGTTATTGGTTGTTGAATCCAAGTCAATTACTAGACAGTCAGGACTAGTAAGCAATTGTACAATGGAAGGAAATGGATTCTGTGATTTGTTTTTCCTACTGTTGTATCCTCAGACAATTGGGTAGCCTCAGTTGACTAAAAATAACAATACACACGCCTAGCAGCCCTTCCTCAGTATACCTCTGGTGAACTCGTTCGCTCTGTCTGTCAAAAAGCAGTCCACAAAGAAGAAGAACAACAACTCCTCCTGCTGCTGGCATGCTCTTTTATGCAAATTCCGGCATATAGAAATTTACATGTACAGTAGATTTCTTCTCGCGAGACTCAAGATCGATCCACTATAACTTCTGCCTCCAGAAGTGAACATATTTTTTACTGCTTGACACGCAAGTCATAGCTTACTCTCTTTGATCCAGGAGGTAAGTTTCTTCTCTTGCTACACTCACCACTTATCTCATGATCACAAATGTGGAAGTCTGGCGGCTGCCGCTTTCACCAAGTGCTTCTATGCAAACACACAGAGGGGGTTCCACCATGGCTCCTTCCTCCGGCAAATCGTCTGATTCTGTATCTTCGGTGTCACACAGTTGGCTTTCTGCCTTGCTCTTAGAAGGTGTGCCATCAGAGTCTTCCTCCAGTGATGTCACACTGTGTTGCGGGCACAGATCCTTTATGTGGTGAGGTACTCCATCCACCAAGACAGATTGTGGACTAATTAATTTGGTCACTCGACCTTTGCTGAATTTTGTGATACATCAATTCTGCGCCGTCTTGAACCACACACGATTCCCTACCTGGTAATAGCTGCGTCAAGGACCTGAAGATGTTATCGGGGTGTCAGCTCATAACGATAGATCTTGTTGGCAGGCGTGGTGGGAGGTGACATGCTGTCTTGGGGTGTGACATTGTACCAGTAGACAGCCTCCAGGATCGGACAGTGCATTCTGGCTGCAATATGCTTCACCAAGCAGTGACATTGCTCTGCTATTCCATTCCCGGCTGGGACATACATGCAACGAAACTGCAAGTTGACTCCTCAATCATTTGCAAAAGCCCTGAACTCCCTGCTGCAGAAGGTCATGTCATTATCTCCAGCTTGCAAATCACGCTTGTAGAGTCTTGTCTTGCCAATTGCCTCCAAATTGAGAAACACGACAGGCCACAGTCTGTGAGCATTAGAAAATGTTGGGCACCATAGTGCATGATATCCATTCCTACCCTCTGCCAGTTATCGTCTACCTTCAGTGTTCTTTTTTCCCAGTGGACTGGTGCTGGGTCTATGAACTAGCATTCCTCACACTTTCTTATGGCCATCTTGACTGCTGCTCTTGATGTCGCTGGGCATATTCTCCTTACGAAGTAAGTGGTACACCGCACTCCCAGGTATCCACTGCTTCTGTGGATGGTTATGATTTGGTCTCTGTTCAGCTCATCCTAGTGAATAGCGGTGATCAATGGCTTGGGTCCATTCTCCATCTTCATAGCGGTAAACCACCTCTGAGGTACCCTCGTCAGTTGGTCTGCCATGTTCTTATTTGACAGAACCAATACCACGTCCACAGTCAACTCATACTCCTCCACATCCCAGCCCTTTGTGACCGAGTTTGCCCTCCTCTTGAGTACTCCGCAAGCCACACGGCGTGAACGACACACCGGAAAGTGCCCAACAAGCCTCCTGCATAAAGAGAACATTGCCCGTCACTTGACAATATTGGGAGTGTCTGGAAACCATGCTTCCTCGCTTCCACCGCAATTTACCGTGTTCCATCATGACCGCCAAATCCCAACACTCGTGCGCCACCTTCCAATCATTCTGGGTCCTTACACTCAAGTCCAAATCTAGCTAGGTGTTCTCTAACATGGGTCGCGGGCATAACATCTTCATTGACATAGATGTTATTGATGTAAGCAGAAGCCACGTGGCCCACAGCCTCCTCCTGCAACAGCACCGGGCTGACAATGGCTTTGCCATTCTGCCGAAATAGCTTGTAATAAAAGGATGGGGGTGGATGGTATGCCTCCTCAGCAAAAGAAAGAAAAGAGTCTCTCATAACTGAATACATAGTTATTGGTTGTTGTATTCAAGTCAATTACTAGACAGTCAGGACTAGTAAGCAATTGTACAATGGAAGGAAATGAATTCCATGATTTGTTTTTCCTACTGTTGTATCCTCAGACAATTGGGTATCCTCAGTTGACTAAAAATAATGACACACACGCCTAGCAGCCCTTCCTCAGTACACCTCTAATGATTTCTTCTCGTGAGACTCGATCAACCCACTATAACTTCTGCCTCCAGAAGTGAACATATTTTTTACTGCTTGACACACAAGGCATAGTCTTACACGCTTTGATCTTGGAGGTAAGTTTCTTCTCTCGTTATGGGAGAGGAAGAGAGCATCCATTCTTTTCCACCTCTCTTTTGATTGGTTGTGGCGTTATGTCGCTAAGTGACCAGATTGGTTGGCTTTGGCCTCAATAAATGGAAAAAAACTTCAGCAGATCTGGAGAAGGCAGTTTGTCCAAGTAGTAAGACAGACAAAGCAAAGCGAAAAAAGAAAGTAGAAGTGGGAGAAGAGGAGAAGAGAAATATTACTCAACCAGTACGCCTTGGACTTGATTGTTGACCTCCCCTCCTCCTCAACAAAGAATTTTTTTTTTACTTCAAGCTATTTCAGCATTTAATATGCAACCAAGTAGAATTTCAATCTCAGTGAATCATCTAGTGGCCATTTGCATTTTTTCTATGGCTATTAATGTTTTCTTTTTTGTGAACAGGACAAGAGAGTTACCAGAGGTCATGGAAATTAACATCTCCGATACATGATGCCAAGTTCAACCTCAAAGTCATCCCTGAGATGAACAGCTCCACGTCTGAGGTGGATTGGATTGAGAGGGTGGAGCTTTTGTCACTTATGTGGAGTCAAGCAGGTCGAGCTAGTCTTTCAACTGTGACTAATGGGAGATGCTCTGAAAGTTTACCAGCAGTTAAGTGATAATGAAAAGGCTGATGTTGGGCTGATTAAAGCTGCTCTGTACAAGGCCTTTGCAAAGTGTACAAAAACTCTACTACCCAGACATAAATGGTAGGTGAGACAGTGAATGTCTTTGCAGTACTTAAGAACTGGTGGTTCTGTTTAAAGGATTACCTGAACGGACTTTTGTATACATGTTCGTGGCTGGACTCCTGGCTTGGGTGAAATAACTATTGAGGGTGTCCACAAGCATCGAGGCAATGCCAATGGAGCAATGACTTGAGTGCTCATGGTCCATCATTAAGGATGAAGCCGAACTTGGGAAGCCGATTGTAATGACCACACAGACAGCCCAGAGTGGCCTTACAAATCCCCCAGGCTGGAACCACAAGCCAGAGTGAATTGCTTCTGTTATGGACAGATTGGTCACATTGCTAAGAATTGCACAAACAAAAGATGTAGGCATGTACGCTACTTCCAGTGTGGTGGGATCAAACACATAGCCTCAAGCTGTCTGGGAAAATGAGCCAGGGGACAAGATGTCAGCACTGTTCTGTTCTCTGGATAAGATGTAAACAATGGCAGTTATGCAACAAGACAAGTCGAAGGTGCAATCAGTCATAGACTACCGTGACCTCAACCAATACATTGAGACTTACATTGCTGATGTATGTGCTTGCAAGTTGTGGGAGTGGCGCCAGAAAGTATCTATTGTGTCATTGCTGGATCTGCCTATCTGCAGGTGTTGGTCAATGAAACTTCATGGCTATTTCAGATGATGGTTTGGTTTCTTTGTTTAATAGTATATCGACCTTTGTTGGTTATTTAATGTCAAAGTCATTATTCTAGAAGAACAACAGTGATGCTATTTAACCCATAGCTGGGGGGTAAGGGGGTTCATACCTTTCCCAAGGGTATTTGTCTGAAAGTGAACGTGATAGAGCTACTGGAGTTCGAACTCGCTTACTACAATCCTGCAGTCCATTGCTTTAGCCATTACACCACGAGGACACACCCTTCAGATGGTGGTGTTTCATTGCAAAAAGTACTGTCTGACCAGACTGGGTTTCGGCTTAAATGTCGTGCCACAAATCATGAAGACCATAGTTAGTGCTGTGTTAACCCAAGAGGAGACAGTCGAAAAGGCAATGTCAGCTTACCTCGATGACATTTACATCAACGAAGATGTCAGCCCAGCATTGCACATCCAAGCAAAATTGGCACACTTTGGCCTGGATTGCAAGGATCCAGAGTGGCTTGAAGACAGAGCGCACATAGTAGGTCTGGACAACAGGGGGGAGGAAGACACCCTGCAATGGAAAAGAGGAAGTGTGGTTCCGGGCATTCCTAAAGTTCTCATAAAGCGGACTATTTTTTCCCCGTGAGGAAAACTTGTGTGACATCTACCAGTGTGTGGCTGGCTTTGCGCAGCAGTGGGCATAATAAAACGCTGGACAAATACAGTAACCTCAGGATGGGACAATCAAATGAACGACACTCTCCTCACCCAAATGATTGCAGAAAGTGTTGAGAGAGCGACTCATGAGGACCCCACCTGAGTAAATTGGTGCATCAATGGGGAAGAAATGAATGTATATGTCGATGTCAGTTCGTTGGTGTTGGGAGTCCTGTTGGAGAAGAACAGGACTATGTTGGAAGATGTGTGTTGATTGCAGCTTGTGAATGATGCCTGACACATGAACCTAGTGAGTTGGATGTTGTGGTGAAAAGTGTCAACCTAGCACTACAGTGGCAGGCAAAGAGGTTGCACCTGCACACCGACTCCCTTTGTGTCTACCACTGGATGTCCAACATGCTAACCAGAAATGCAAGAATATGCACCAAGGCAGTAAGTGAGATGCTGATAAGGCAGAGTCTAGACACCTTCAAGAGTCTAGTTCTGGAGTATGACCTGACAGTCAGCATAACACTGGTTGCATCATACTGCAACCCTGCTGACCAGTTGACACGAGTGTCTCACAAATGGTATGTTGCTATGAAGATGGGTACTGAACCTGGTGGTCAAACCTGTGCTGCCACAGTGAGCATGATGAGCCAGCAGCAGATAAAAGACATCCAGGCATCAAGAGGATGCTGCATTTCGTTATATGCATTGACTCAGCTGTAACCAAGGCAGAACATACTGGTACAGTGTTACACCGAAGGACAGTGTGTCCCCAGTAACCACACCTGCTAATGCCATGTACACATACTGGGTGCAGCAAAGGCAATTGACGTTGTGCAGTCACCTGATGATGACAAGGTTTGCAGGCCATATACTGTGGGGGATCCCATCCGAAATGAAACCCCCAGGCAGTCAATGTACCACCCGATTCAAGCGTGAGCGAGTAACTGGTGGGGTCAGTCAGCAATCTGTCCTGGTCAATGGAATCCCACATCACATATGTGATCTCCTCCCTGCTTTGGAGACAGGCCATTCAGTGACCAATGAAAGTGATGAGTCATTTGGCGACAAACTATCAATGGATGGCACTAATGGTCTGCCCCAAAATGTAACCGCTAGTTCATTGAATGATTCAGAGGCAGAGACTGTGATTTATGTCCCACTTCGAATGAGCACGCTAACTAAAAAGCCACCCCCACCCTGCATTATGTGTGATCCAAAGAGCAGAGGGGAGTCTAGCAGCCATCGTGCTAACCTGCGACAAAAAAGGATAAGGGTCATGTCACAGCATTGTCTGTCAGAGACTTATGGGAGAGGAAGAGAATGCCTAATTCTTTTCCACCCCCTCTTTTGATTGGTTCTGACATTATGTCGCTAAGTGGCCAGATGGATTGGCTTTGGCCTCAATAAATGTAAAAAAACATCAGCAGATCTGGAGGAGGCAGTTTGTCTGAGTAACAAGAGAGAGACAAAGCAAAGCAAACAAAGAAAGGAGAAGTGGGAAGAGAGGAGAGGAGAAAGATGCCAGTAAGCATCGGACTTGATTGTTGACTCCCCTCAACAAATAATTTTTTCACTGCAATTTATCTACAAAATGTATTGACCAATCATATATTTGATATATATGTAAAAACAGAATTTGGCATTAAATAACAAACAATGGTTGATATGCCATAAAACCAAATCAAACCAAGGATTTATGCATAGTCATATGCTTTTAAATATTCTTATCTAATACTAATAATTCATACACAATTATATGGATTTAAGTAACTATTTCTATTAGATAATAATCATTCTTTTGCATGCAGTTATAAGGTTTCAAGTAGCTAATAATAATAATCCTTAGTAAACACTTATTGCTTCACGTTACTATTCTTTCTATGAATAATTTATACACGATTATATAGTATCAACTCTTCCTATCCAGTACAAATAATTTTCATATAGATCTATTTGACTCAGATAGGACCTTAACAGGCACTATCACTCCAGGTCAGAGTTGACCTGGGAGTAATGGCAATGAAGGAGGGACTCAACACTCCTCAGAACTCTTGAACTGGAGCCTTACCACTGGATGCAGTATTGTGTCATACTCAGGACACCATTTTTTTTTTACTCTGCAGGAGATACACTCAGCATATTTTAAGCCTCACTTATTGGCCAAATCTTGTGTTTGTCTTATAAGCCTTTAACTATAAGGTTCAGAACTCATCCAGTGCTAAAAAAAGTAAGTTAAAAAAAAAATTTAGTTAAACCCTGCTAACTACTTAAAAAGTGCAGCCTTGTGTCAAATTTCTTCGCATCCAACGGAAGTTTATTTTGAGGATTAATGGTTTCTGTTTTTCAAGGCTGTTATTTCCTGTAAGATGTTCAGTTTTTCCAACTGATTGCACTTTTGTTAATCTGATTATCATGATTTTGTCAATGTTTCCAAAGTGAAAATAAAACCAGGCAACCAAATCATTTTTCTATCAGTATGATGCTGTTATAGACAATTATACTGTTACCCAGACAAATGAAACTGATGAACTAAATGGAATAGACTTACTCCAAATTTTTATTTAGAATTATCCTTACATACATACATGAATATATATTGATTAATATAAAGCATATTTATGTTCAAGGCAAATAGTATATTAGTAAATAGTAGATTTATGTTGAAGAGGATTTTAGATAATGATAATAAATAAGTATAAAATACTTTATTTCTGATATTTTTAAAAATGTTTGAGACACTTGTTCTTTCATTTGTTGGGTGGTCTCCCATTCGATGAACCTGCAATAATCGTCCATCATGGTTTGTTTGGTTTGGTAACATATCAACCATTGTAGGTTATTTAATACCACATCCAGTTTATACATATATATCGAATATTTATGATTTATAAATATATTTTGTTGATAACATTTTTAGACGAGGCTGAGCCTTTTCGGGTTTTTTTGTACACAGTTAAATAGTTCCAAGTATTGTTATGTATCACTAACAATTCAATTAAACATCAGTCATTTGTTTACTTAGTGAGGAATGATCAAACAGTTCTATTTCACATTAGTCATTTGTTAGTACATAGTTAAAATATCAGACAGTTCTATTTGACTCATAGATAGGACCCTTTCAGTTGCTACAACTCCTAGTCATTGCTCCTGGGAGCAATGGCAATAAAAGAGTACTCCACATTCCCCAAAGCCCTAACATTACTAGAGCCTCACTATCAGATAGCTTAGTCATATCTTACCTCTCTGCAAAGCTGCTGTCAGTGTATTCTACAGCTCTCATTCATCATGTTTCAATTGAACAGTTTTTGTGTAATGCCAACCCTCTCACACAGTGTCAATTGTAACACAATCTCCGGTTAAGGCGTCCATGTGACACCATATCCTAACCCCACTGGGCCAACGTCATCCATAAGACTGGCCGTTGATCCTGTATGGTCCAGTATTACAGCTCTCTGGCTTGGAGGAAGTAATTCACTTCTTCGTACTTATATCAACAGCACATATAAGCAGACGCTTTGTTCCAATCCCTGACATCACTTCCTCTTTTCTTTAAGTCTCCAACTCAACTCTCTGACTGTCTCTAACCCAACTGAACTGCCTGCTTGCTCCTTTTCTTAGTTACAGGGTTAACCCATTTCCTGACACACTTCTAAAATACAAAAACTTCACACTCATTTCATCTTTCAGTACCCTGACCATATTGTCATTGTTCTAAGTTTATTTATTAATAGGTCTGAGCAATTTTGGTAAACTTTACATAAATTCACGTCGTCTTGTTTATTGATTAAATTAACCTTTCGATCAAGACATTTTTAATTCTATTTTCTATTAATATGATATTTTTTGTACGCTTACAAAAGATTGTATTTCATTTTCTAAATAAGATCTGTAACATTAATATTTCAAAGTTTTTACAGCATATCAACAATTTAGTTTTTCAAAGACTTCTCTCTTTCACTTGGCGTTTTCTGTTTTATGGCATATCTACTTTTATTAATACTATTATCCTCATCATTATTTTGGGATGATATTGCCCCTGCCACTCTTGATACTTTGTTTCCATCTCAAATATATTCCTACCCTGTAAGCTGGGTTTTGAAAACACTGACTGTATCCCCTGCAAAGGTTTAAACCCTCACTCTTTTTCCCTCCAAAAGAAACAGGTATCCTAGTATCTGGTGGTAAGGTTCCAGTTCTGGAAATCTGGAATAACCTTTCATTCCCATTATTCTTAGGTCCACTCTGACCTGGAGTAGTAGTACCTTTTAGGGTCTCGAGTATGGGTCAAATGGTTCTATTTGAATATTATTTGTATTTGATAGAATTTTGTGGAGGAAAAAAAATCTTATGAAACAACTGCACACTAAATGTAAATGTGAATGTACAATGAACACAATCCCCTAACCTAGAGGTATAAAATACCCTTTGATGGGTTGTCATGCTGTTAAAATCAATCAATCCATAAGTTAAATATATTTTGGTGAAAACTCTCATCATGGCCATCATTTATGACTCCTGGGTCTGTGAGAAATAATATTGAAATGAGAATGCAAGTACATTTTGAAAGTTAACTAATTTTTTTATGGTGGTAAGTTATCCATATGTCTGGTAGTTGATACTATCTTGGCCCCATAGATGTTGATGCACTATTAAACTTTTCTTTCTTTCTTTTTTTTTCTTTCAGGCTACCCTGAATATGCCGATTCAGATTAAGTCCGAGCCAAGAGATGAGACTTTTGGAAGTGCAGTCGCTGGTACTGAGAGTTCTGGTGGGGAGAAAAACACCAACAGTGGAAGTGGAGGGGGTGTTGACAGTGGAAGCAGTAGTTCCACCCCGACCCCCACACCAACACCTACACCTTCACAACAGCCGGCAAACAATGCTATCAGTCGTCCAACGGCAGCAAGCAACAATCAACGGTCATTGTCGTCATCATCATCATCATCATCATCGACCAGTCGTCCAACAGGCAGTTATGGCTCTTCGGCCAGTCATTCAGCATCAGTGGGCAGTGGTAAGGCATCGGAAAAGCTCTCTGAAGAGGCCTTGGAAGCGCTGGAGAAGCGTATAGACATTGCAAGTATTAAAGGTGTATTTGGATGGACCACCATCGATGGTATAAACATTCCTTTCATCTTCCGAGAGGATAAAAAATTTGTGAGTGTGAGAATCGTGGAGGTGAAGTTGTTCAGCCGTTACCCTAATTCTTTTCCTGATGAACTGGGCAAGAGGGATCCCCTGACAAGCTATTTCATCACAGAGCATGAGGCAAAACTCCTGAATGAAATCAACACAGTGCACTGCAGTTATGAGTACGGAAAACAGCTGTTCACAACCCAGGATCTGATCGTCAACCTACTGGAGTTTGAGCAGTTCCATGACGTTGTCAAGAAGTCATTCCCCACTGAACAGCAGGAGGACTCCAGGGCTCAGGACATGACATTACCCCGTAAGTCCGACCGCCCCCAGTTCATGGACTACTGCGGCTGGCTCCAGATTAACAATACGATCACGCCCTATGTGGAGCGATCTAATGGTGGAAAATATGTTCCCCTCTCTGTGATACGCCATGCGGCTGGATTACTTGCCGACAACCATATCACTGGGGATCCACCGACCAAGATCGAATGTGACATGCTTAATGAAACTTGCAAAGTGGCTGGCTTCAATTTCTCGTTCTGCAAGAGCACCAAACTGGTCAGTCTGAGTACAATCAAGACTTACCACAACCCACTCATCATCAACTTACCACAGGACAAACCTCTTACCCATGCCCGTTACATTGACTTCACAGGAAGTACTGGTAAAAATTCCAACTTTTCCCCGTCTCCAACCCTCAGTGCTTTCCCACCCCCACTCCAGTCTTCAGCACTGTCGAGTACACAAGCTATGCACCCTTTCAATGCTGCATTGCCCCCTTACCCAAGAAATCCTAGTCCACGTGGAGCACCCAGTCGGTCAGCCATAACAAACAACCTGATCAACTCGAGCATCATCATGCAAGGTGGCTTGGGCAGTAACTTTTTAAACTTCGCTAAACAGCAGATGCCTTTAAAAGTGCCAAGCGCATCCGACCCCCCCAATCTTCAACAACGAGCCAGTTATGGCACTTCGAACTCTGTTCTGAACAACAGTCGCCTCCAGCCAGATCAGGCCAACTCAAACCATCATGGTGTGCCAAACGTTGGCCAGTTGCAGCAATCCAAACAACATGGCGGCCCATTGCATGTGCTAAAGAGTTTCCTTAACAAAGGACACGTTGCAACGCAATCTTTGCCTTCTATATCACAGGCTAGTCCTGGTCAGTCGGTCATCCAACACCAGAGAACTGCCCATCAACTCACCTCACAACCTAGTCAAAATGTCCTGGTTAGCCAAATACCAAGATTCACTTCAGCATCCATAACAAATCCGGCCAGTTTGTACGCATCCGGCGGATCTCTCCTCTCGCCACTCACACCTCAGTCGCAGTGGAATGCTGTCATTGGTTCTTTGCCGGCAAATTTTGCTGACATGACCCGCTACACGCAAGCCAATTCAACTGTACGTCAGCCGGCATCATCTGTGTCATATCCACATCCAGCCACTAACATTCCTGTCACAACGACATCATCAATGGCCAGCAGCCACCATCCTCAGAATCTTTATGAGCAGATGCTCACGATTTCAGATTCACAGACTACTTTGGGGGCTTTGGCTGGACTTTGGACTCGGCCGAGTGAGAACAGTTCAGTAAGTCAAGTTGCAGCTGCCGCTGCTCAGGCCTCAATACCCAGTCCAAATGTTATGGTCAGCAGTGGGAGTAGCAAACCCTTGCCACGGACATTGGCCCAGAGTGTGACCTCTATGGGGGCAGTGGTTGATCCAAGCCACAACAGCATCTCGGCAAACTCTGTCGTTGTGCCACCTTCCAATGTTCAGCCTATTAACCTCACGTCTTCATCACCAGTATCGACTACAAACAAGTTATCACAGCAGCAACCAGTTGGAGGTGCTGGATTAAGTGGCACTAATCCTCCTGACTCCACACAGTTTGCTCCATTCTCTACCCCAGCCACTGCAACCACTGACCAACAACCCCAACAGCAACGGGCCAACAAGCAGGCTGACTCAGCTCTTGTGCAGCACATATCGAGTATTTTCTTACGAGGTAAGAGCATATCGTGTATCACATCTCCCAGCCGCAGTGGATCTTTTGCACTGGTTGAGGCCGTCTGCAAGCTCTATTATCCTCAGTGCAGCATGAATGAGTTCCTGTTTGCACTGGAGAATGTGTTGAAGGTCCCACTGACTGCCTGCACTGATGAGGAGGAGAAGGCTTTCATACAATACTACAGTCTTCCGGTTTCCGTGCTGAAGTGCAATAAAATGATTAAACTCAGTACATTGGAGAGTCATTTTCCACAACTCACCTACATGTTTTGCAAGGGCCAGGATGCTAGCAACACCACCACTGCCGTTACTACCACCACCTCAACAACCATAGCATCGTCATCATCAACTTCTTCCACTACTGCCAGTTCTTCCAGCACCTCGGGGTTGGAGACAAACCTTTTGAATGCAACAGGCAACCTTGATTCTGAAAAGAATCTTCGGGTGTCTCCGTTGTCTACCCGAGTCAACAATGATAGCCCTACTGCTGCTACTGCTACTGGTCTTTCTTCTTTAGCATTGGTTACAGCTTCCTCTTCATTATCTTCTACGAATGCTGCCATTGGCCCCATTATTGTAGAAAATGACGAAGATGACGTTGTGCTTGACTGCAGTAGAAAGTCTTCTCCTGTGGTAGTTGTGGGGGTGTCATCATTGCTCACAGTCTCCAACCCCAGCAATGGAGCCAGAGAAAGCACACCATCCACCACCCCAAATTCATCATCTCCTCCTTCTTCCACTCCTCCTACCAACAACACTACTACCAGTCCTTCTTCTACTTCTGGGATGTTACCAAGGACAAACACATTATCGCCTTTAACAACTACAGTAGCTGTATCATCATCACCATCATTTTTATTTTCATCATCATCGTCGCCATCACCTGAGCGAACAACTGCAACAACAACTCCAACACCAGCAGGTACAGCAAACATGTCATCATTATCATCAGCATCATCAACTTCTCCTTCTTCAACTAATACAACCACTCCTCCTCCCCCTCGCTTCCCTTCAGCCACTTCCTCCCCGAGTAACAGTTCTGCCACAGCAGCCAGCCCGCCTGTGTCGAGCTCTGACCCCAACTCCCAGCAGGCTTCAGTCGTTACGATGGCGGACAAGGCCAAGACAGGGAGCGTCGATGACCCTTCCCCCTCCCCCGTCTCGACCCCTACTCCACCTCCCCCCCACAACAACAACAGTGAAGGAACCTATATGGCCGTACCTCTCATGTCACTTGCCGAAATGCAGAGACTGAATGAACAGCAGCAGAAAGCAGTGACCAATTCTTCTCTCACTTCATTGAAACGCTCAGGTGGCCCACTTGCATCTGGTCAATCTAAGTTTCCATGCAGGAGTCTTGAAGAGACAGTGCAAAGATTGCACCAGACGCAAAACTCACCGTTAACCAATGCGACAAACATGCAGATCTGCCAAACAGATTCTGGTAAGTAAGTAAAGGCTGATTTCTATTCATCATAAAAATCACTGTACTAATTTGACAAATCAATGGAAGCCTACTCAGTGTATTTGTTAAGAGCTGAACTGATTCTAAATGCCTCATGTTATATTTCAGCTGCTTGACTAATAAAAAAACTAAAACTAAAAAAAAAGACTTCAAAAAAAGAAATCCACCAACAAACAAAATGAAAAAGGTTTTATTCACTGATTTATAGGTTATTTAATTGAGCTATTCCACTGCTCTGTAAGAATGGTCATGCATTCAAAGTACCTGAATGCAATTGGAGAGTGGGAATCACAAGTCTCAGCCCCAGACTCATAGCTACAACAGTATTTATGATGAATAGAAATCAGCCTATAATAAAGAAAGAAGCTTGAGTTTGGTGGGGAAAAAAGGGAAAAAGAAAAAAGTAACTTTGTGAAGAGTTTTATATAAGGAGTAACATTATGGGATCAAGAAAGATGATGACAACAACAAAACAATAACCAAAATGTTGAGCAAATTTCCGGTGCATCAGTTGTGAGGAGAATTTAGAAGCCAGAAAATTTGTCATTCAAAAACAATGACAGCAGCAGTTAATTGAGAAATTTAAAAATCAAACTGCAGATACAATCACATTGGTATATGCTATGCATGCTCTCTTATACACACCTACACACACACACACCTATATATAACACATACACTCCATTCCATATATAATCCTCTCACACACACTCCCATTCATTTTTCATAAATCTATATTCATTCATACAGATATATATATATATATATATATATATATATATATATATATATATATATATATACCCAACACATTATATATGCATTTTTTCTCATATATACTATATACATACTCCATACATACATATACACACGTTTAACAATATGTATGCATTTTCTTACATATGTACACACTCTTCCAGTCATTTATAAGTTTGTATACATAAATAATCATTAATGAAAATTCAGAAGACACTTAAATGATACTTAGAAATATAAATACAGGTAGATATATCTTTTCTCCTACCTCCAAACTTATTTCTCAACTATGTATTCTCAGGGTGGGGAGGAACATATAATCGTTCCTGTTTATGTAAGTACATAGCTAAAGATTTATCTCTTGGTTACTAACATGCATTCTTAATCTCAATAGTACACGTAGATATAAGACACCTTGTTTATATATATATATATATATATATATATAGTGTGTGTGTGTGTTTTTGAAAATAGATCAGTATTGAAGAATGCATAGTGTTAATCTTATTGTGCATTTCTGCTGGCAGCTTTCTTTACTATAATCCATTTTCTATTTTAGAACACTGAATTCATCAACTTGTAAAATCCAAGTGAGGGATCTAGTCAAGATTTATAGTTAGTATCTTTAGTTCCTTCAGTATCTTTAGTTTCTTCAGCCAGAATTTTAATGTACTCATTGATTTAACAATTTATTTGCTTTAAAGGCAGCTCAATAGCATCTCTTTGTTAAAATTGTATTTATTTACAAGTGAGAATTTAACTAAACATTTTTTTACAAACTACAACCCAAGCTGAAATCAGGAGTCAATACTTATAAAATCTGCTGTATCCCAAATTGGGAATGAGCACTACTACTACTACTACTCTTGTTCAGGGTTTTGTAGTTTCAGTAGTTTATCTGTCAGTCCTCATATGTATGTCTGCAATAAAAACTCTCTCCTGTTCAAAATAGACTTGTATTTATACTTCTTTAAACTCAGTGAAATAAAAATGATTAAAAAAAAAGATGCTGGATTTTGACCAATCATTGTCTACCACATCCTAAATAACATTTTGGCAGTTCTACCTTCTTCTAGTATATACATACCAGCCTTTTTATTTTGTATTCCTTTTCTGTTAATTCATTGGATTTTATTAATCTGTCATTTTTTTATGTGACTTTCATTTCATATTAATTTTCTTACAATTTTTACAGTATATGATCATCTTTAGATAATTTCTTTGTTTATTTTCTTATCAACCTTCATTAGTCTTTAATACCAAAGTCTAGGGATACAATTTAACTTATAACTAGGGTGAATAAGAGAATTCATACCTTTCCTAAAGGTATTAGTTCAAGAGTGAATACAACAGCATGACTGGAGTTCAAACTCATTTATTATGATGTTGCAGTCCAGTACATTAGCCACCATTAAATAAGTATCATCAATCAGAAAAACCCCCAACTGTTTTTCAGAGATTTCTTTGGCTAATTAAACCCCATGCATGTTTTTGCACTTCATATGACATTTCTTTCAATCAGTTCATTTTCTCTACCACTCTTCAGGTGTAATACCTGAAGAGGGTCAGGGAAAATGTACTGTACCTAGAAGAGCCTCTTGTTCTCCCTCTCATAATGAGTTTCCTCTTCACTGAGTAAGAAGTTTACAGTGAATTTGTGCCTGTATAAGATCAAGACCTTTTGTCTATTTTGATTATGACCTTGAAGAGAATGCTATTCATTTATAAAAAAAAAATTAAATTAGACACACTAGCAATATTAGGCATTTTAAAAATAAAATAAAAAAAAGTTCATTAAAAAAAATCTATTGCTTTCATGTGCATTAATATAAAATTATGCAAGCTGAATATGGCCTCAAATATTCAAGGCTAATGATATTCTGCATTACACTCTTTATACAGAGACCCCTACAAAGAGAACTTAGCTTGTCAAGTGCATTTCCTATTTTAAGTAAAAACAGGTCTGAGAGAGGTGTAGTAGTAGTAGTAGTAATAATTCTTTTGTCATTTCAAGCTTTATTTACTTTCTGTTTAAGAATCCATTTTCATTATTTCAAATGAATGGAACCTTTTTTTTTTTTTCTGAATTATTATTGATAATAAAAAAAGATTTAGAAAGAAAAGCATCGCTAAACACACACGTGTGCACATACATACATACATATATTCTGACAAAGCCATCCCTACAGAAAAACAAATGAATCTTATTTTCCATACTGTCTTAAAGGAAATATATAGAAGATTGAGATATTGAAATTGTAAATATCTGAAAATCGAATATATATATATATATATATATACACACTGAATTTAGTGAATGAAAAACAGTTGAATTTTCATTACACTATGACAAGTTTAATTATATGAGATATGTCTATAAAGAATATATATTCTTGTAGAACTTAGACCTTCAGATTTTTTTGAAATATAGTCAATTGTATGACACTTGTTCTGATAACACTATTTTACAACATATTCTAATGGTATGATTGTTTTTGTTATCTCACCAGATCTGTTTGCAGTAAGTCGCATATCCTATGATTTATTACATTGTTGGAGGTGCTATGCTGAGTAGTTTGCCTTCTTGGTATCTGTCAGGGTAAAGGATGATTACTTTACAGTGCCTGTCTCTTCAAAGTAATATGTGACAGGTTGTACTGGGTTACAAGGTACCAGTAACAAGGAATGATCTCTAATTTACTTATACAGCTGGTTTTGAATTCAGTTTTTTCCTTCTCCTAGACTGGTTGCTCAACAAAGGCTCTAGAGCCTAGTCTGCCCTATTATTTTAACCAAAGCTGGGAGAAGAAGAGATGGATTCATACTTTTCCCATGGGAATTTCTACTAAGTAAAGTACAGTCTTATGTGTAAAATGCCATCTAAATTAAAACTGAAATCTGAAAATAAATTCAAAATACATCTTATCAATCTATAAAAAGCTTATAGTAATTTTTAATACTCTTCATATCAAACATCTATGAGGGTGTAATAATAACCAAAACCTTTTGTACGCATTCACGCAACCCTGTGTGCATAATTCAACTCATTGTCAATTTTTAATTGGACTACAGCTGGTATGAATTTAGTTTCCCTTCCTGTAAACCAGTTGCTTTACCAAAGCTAAAGAGCGTAGTCTAACCTACTATTTATCTATAGTTGGGGGGAAGAGATGGATTTTTGCCTCTCCTAAGGATATTAGTGCTAAATGAAGTACAAACTTGTCCAAGATTTGAATTCAAACTGCCAAGTCCATTTCCTATAATGATGACCATTCCATTGCATCCCAGGTGTCTAGTGCATAAGGATCCAAGTATGTCATCAATATTTGATTAACAAACTAATTTATTTAATAAATGAATTTTTTTTCCCCATTGATCATATATAGATTACTTTTGCCAGAAATTCTTTGGATAATTGAACCTTGTCTTTGTGTCCTTGTTGACACAACATTTTCTGTTGATCTATACTTCAGCTCTTATGTTTATCAACAGGGAGAGGGATAAAAAAAAAATCGATAAATCTTTTAGGGGAAAAATATTTCCTAAGTATTATTTCACTTGATGATTGCTGAAGAATGGCTTAGCCTGGCAGTGATGTGCATATACATTGGGACATGCCACCACAAGACGTACATTATCCAAAATAAGTCCTGTCTCACTAAATATTTCTCCCCACCCACTTTATGGTGCTTATAAAGAATGCTCCTTGTTGATGCTAGCATTAAAACAAAACTCAAAAGGTTGGCATGTTTTTGATGTCTTTAACTGACATTACATAAATCCTTTCTTTCTAAGAATATTTATAAGTGACACACAGACTGGGACTCTGTTTTTATTAGCAGTATAGATAAATGTTCCCTTCTGTCTCTATATTTTACTTACTCTTTCACACCGTGGCATGTAGTCCTTTTAATTGCACAAGCTATGAATAAACACATACAATATATATACTTGTGTATAGTTTGAGTTCTAAAGACCTAATTTTAGGCAAAAGATTCATATGTATCATTGATAATTTTTTGGAGTTGAAATTCAAACACAGAAGCAACCTTTGACTTTAAAAATTGAATCTTAAAATAATGATTTCCTGACCAAGTGTTAATTGGTAAACAAAATTGACTCATATACAAGTATACATAGTATCAATAATAGTAACTTACTTTGCATAGCTTAGTTTTGATGCAAGGTCAGAATTACAAGGCACCTGATGAAAATCAATACACATTAGTAATGTAGTTACATTTACTATATGAAATTTATATGCAAATGTAACTATTATTGAACAAAGGTAGTATTTTGTAACATGATACATTAGATATTTTAAAAGAGTTGCTTTATCTTTGGTTTTTATTGTTATTTACTAAATGTAGCTTAGCTTTAGTGTTAGACACCTAGTGAGGATCTAACTCAGTTTGCAATCATAAATAATCTGCATGAAAGCTAAAACAACTTAATGAAGTGCTCTGATTTAATATGCATAGCTTTAGTTTTGACTCAAGGCCACAAGTATGCAGCACTCTGTGAAAATTAGATTTACTATACATTAAGTTAGGAATGCTTACATTATGATGTGGCACTCAGTGGGAATGAAACTTGTAATGATCAGCAAAAGAAGCTTGCTAACAATTATGCCATGATGAAATGCTCTCTCTGTCCCATAATAATTGTTACATTTAGTATATAAGATTTATATGCAAATATAACAATTATAAGATAGCTGTATTATTTTGCAACTCTGAATATTTTAAGAGTTTTGAAAATGGCTACCATAGTGATTTTATCTTTGGTTTTCATTTACATTAATATTATTAAAAGAATTGTTCTGAGCTCAAGATAGCAGAGAGCAGTTTAGACAGGAGCCGTAAGAGCATGTCTCAACATCCGTTCTCTAGGGTACTTACGCGTAAATAAATCTTTTCCACTTTGTCAGTTGTGTATGGTCCCTCCCTCCTGACCCTCTGTGCTGTCTTTGATGTTTTCAATCAATTTGTCCTCATGGTGCAATCAGTATTGTGCAGGGCCAGCCTTAGGGGCAAATGGAGAACAGAGCAAATTCAGAGATTGGTTGGTGCACTTTGCATGTACGTAACAATTTTGAACGGAGAAGGAGATGAATAAGAAAGAAATAGCGGATGTGTACAGAGGTGGGTGGCCAGCAGCAGCAGCCCAAAGTAGGTTCATAGTGGTATTTATTATTGATAAATAGATTATGTGTGCAAGGAGGAAGCACAGATGAAGGAGCAGCCATAACCAATAGAGTTGCATCCTTGATGCTATTCCCTTCTACTTGCTTCCCTCCCCTTTCTTAAATAATCCTTTATGGACAGCCAACAATAGTTGCAGTGAAAAGAAATAAATGAAGCTTGTCCTGCCTGTTGTCACACACACACACACACACCTTCTCATATACATTTGTGCTTCTTGGCCATTTCATGTATTTCTTTCTCTACTCATCTTCTTCCACCTCCTCATTACATTTATGGTGTATAAAAATAAGTTGGTGGTGGTCTCAGCAACTAGTCAAATGCAGTTATCAAAGCAAAAGTTCTAATTCTGCTTTAAGATATCCTCCAAAAGGCATGAATCCATATTTCCCTGTGCCTTGTTTCATTACTTGTGATCTTGCCCATAATTTTGTCTCTAATTATGCCAAAGTGGCGTACAGGGAAGTGAAGAATTAATTTTTCACTCTCCTTTATCATCTAATAGTTGCACAAGCCTCTTTTTCTATGATTAAGATTGATGTCATATTGATTTTCTCTAATAAAGATTAATGTCATAACAATCACCCTCATACATCTCCATTTACCATTCTAATGCACAGTTTCATTTACTGGTAAGCAAAACTTCTTTGATAATATTTACAAGTATTCTAGTACCTCATGTTGAGTAAAGTTAAGCAATCTAATCCGGCAGACCATTGCAATTTCAATCCTCAATATGTCCCCAGTTTTGGTTGTGTCATGCTTAGCTTCATGAATTACCCTCTTTCTAATTCTGAATCTTTTAAAGGCACACAAAATAGTGTCAGGAAGCCAATATATGATTACAAAAGGGAAAAATTTGCAGAGTAGCAATTGTCAAGCTGACAATCCACAGATAGAATAAAGGACCAGGATAGTGATGATGAAAAATTTACATTGGTATAGCAGAAGAAGAGTAGAAGAAACAATGATATAATAGGCTTTTCCAACAAAAGGTATGAAAATAGTATGTCTATTTTCAGTTTGGTTTGAAAAGTAAAAAATGTTACTGGCAAATCCTCAGATATAAAATGATGAAATGTGAAGAAAATACCAGCTTTCTGTGAGAGGCAAAATTAGTTAAAAATTGTGCCTTGACAAAAAAGTGTATCTTTTAGAATTTGTAGACATGAACAAATTACTGAACAAAAAAATCAAATTTAAAATCAAAGGTATGACAATTATACCTCTTGCCTCCTGACTAATTTTTTATAGAAAAAAATTTATTATATATTTCCTAAATTTTGATTGTTAGACTTCAAGTTCATGTTTTTACACACATCATATGAAATGTAGATGAAGAGGAAATTATGCTTTATATATATATATATATATATATATATAAGTGTAGTTTCCTCTTCATCATGCCATGCTTACCCCACAGGAAACTTGACCTATTGTGGACATTTTGATTATATTAAGTTTTAGATTTATATGTATTTATATATCCTGTTCAATCAGCTTTCTTCTCAGTTCATTGCAGAAATGAAGTCTTCTCCAGGATCCATAAAACATGGGGAGTAATTTGCCTTACTCTACCATGCTGATCAATGATGTGTGTATAAGGGGTTTGAATTCAGTTTTCTTCTTTTAGATTGGTTGTCTAATAAGGTCAAAAGAGCCCAGTCTACCTATAATTAAAAGCTGGATTTATGTGAACTAAAATACAAAACAGCCTTGTTCAGAACTTTGATTCTGCTTATCAAAGATTGTTACATCACCTTTATGTATATATGTTTGTTTGTATGTATGTATGTATGTATGTATATATTAATTCACACACACACACACACACACACACACACACACACACACACACACACACAATTATTGTTACCAAAATCAGTCAATCATAAACATTTTATTCAAAATCATCTAAAAATTATCCACTTACATTAATGAAAGTTTCAAGTATTCTATTAACATCTTTAGATAAACTATATATAAAAGTTGCTATAGAGCTTATTGATATTTTTACAGATGAAATTCTTGATACAAGAATCTGAGATGGTAAGTGAAAAGATAAATGTAGGAATTGGTTGGCTATTAAGTTGAAGTGTTAGTTATGATAACAATATTGGATCTGAAAAGTATTACATTTATTAATAAACAATTAAATGCAGTCAACATGGGATGAAGTTGTTTAATGATTAATTTTTAGTAAATTCTAAGTTTACTCAAGGTGAGGTTTTTTAAATAAAAATTTTCTTAAAAGTTAATAACTCAATTTATTACAATGAATGAAATTATTTATGTTGGTTATTATATAAATTATCATTCAAACACCATTTTCATAATCATTCATATATTTATTTTTTATTACAAAATAATAACATAATTTTTAAAGAAAAATGGAAACCAAAGAAAATACATTGCCCTAAAGGGTAAACTTACAGATTTGTTCCTACAGCTAGCAATTCTGGAATTAATCTGGTGGAGTAAAGAGGAAATTCAAGGGCCTAGGACACCAGATGTTTCAACCACAATAGGTACAAGATATATCCAAAAGCAACCAATGCCTATTGAGTTTAACATTTCTCAGCCTGACCTGTAACGGTGCCTAGATTCATTGCAGATTTAATCCAGTTTTGTATACTTGTAATTATTATTTTTGATTAGTTTTTCTTTTTTTTTAAGCTATCAAAATCCACTGTTCATTTTCACATTCTACAGCCATTAAGTCTAAATCTAAACAACAGTAATTTCTTTGTATCTAATCTGTACTGCTTATTTAACAGCTATAAAACATAAAGAATAACCAGTGCATTTTGATAAAAAGCTATTGAAATAAGATGAAAGAAAAACTAGTAAAAACTTAATAACCATGATAATGCTTCATCAAAGAAATTCTGACTGCTTAAGATAATTTCATCTACTAGTACTAGGTGTAAGCAAGCAACAATGATAATTATGTCTGCCTCATCTCAACACTTAAGACTATTATTTTTAATACTTTTATTCATGTTTTTACTTATCAATCATAGAACAAATATAAAAATGATCTGAGAGTTGTAATCAAAAGTTAATAAGATATATATTCTTTCTATCTTTTCTTTTATCTTCATTATAAGCATATTTTAGATGTTTGTACACACTTGCTTTTTAATGTTTACTATAATGTTGTGCAAGCTAGGCTAGCAGACCATTGTTAGTAAGTTCGATTCTTACTAGGTGGCCTATACTTCTAGCTTTGTATTAAGCTATGTTAAACTTAATAAATAAGAGCAAATTGAATGGTGTACTGGTTAGCTAACCATTTTTTATGAATGCTTTTACCAACCCACCGCCATGGGCAGGATGTAACACATGGTCAATTTATAATCAGACTACAGCTGGTGTGAATTGCGAGTTTCTTTTCTCTTAGACTGGTTACCCTAGCAAGGCTAAAGAACACAGTCAGCCTTACTGCCCATAGCTGAGAAGAAGAGAAGACAAGTTTTATGCATTCCCCAAGGATATTAGCACAAAGTAAAATGCATACTGCCTGGTTCAGTATTTGAACTCTGGTTGCCTACTTCATTTCCTGTGGCAATAAGTTTTGTGATGCGTAAATCCTTATTAGCAAGTTTAGTTCCTATTGGGTACCCTGTATTTCTGGCATTTAGCTAAACTAAGCTTAGTAAATAACTCCTATATATAATAAATTGCCCTTGTGTTGGCAATGGTTGTCCTTCAGGTGGATCTGGTTGATAATGATATCATTTAATTGAGAATTTTTTTTTTTTTTACTTTATGAAATTATTTAAAACTGATTGTATATAAATAGATGACTTTTTCACATAATGTGTTTGGTTGTCAGGTTGCCATGTTGAGTATTTCCCCTTCATGTCATCTGTCAAAAAAGCAAGGGTTACTTGGCAATGCCCATCTCTTTATGTAACAGATTATACTGGGTCACATTGTACCAGCAATAAGGCATGATCTCAGATTTGACATATGAAATACCTAAATAACATTTGATTATTAACAGTTACCACAAAACTTTGTCAGCTGATTTTAAAAGAGAAAGTCTCAAGACAAAGTCATTCTATCCTTCCCCTTAAGCAAAACTTTCAAACACTATTCACAACATGTTCAGTATTGTGATACAATTTTGGTAGGAACAATGTTCACTTATCATTACTCTAATCAAGCATTTAAAAGTAGCTGTTGAGTAAAATTCATACCAGTAGATTTAGCCAGTGATTCTTGGAAAAGGCATCTAACTGATATTTGCAAGGTAGGGGAGCTAAATATAAGAAATCTAAACTAATATCCCCCACCACTATTTGTCCTTTGTGTGGCTGAGAAGTATTTTTGTATTCCATATTATCTCTTTCTATTTTGATTCTAAATTGACCTGTGGCAACCTTAAGTGATCTTAAAGGCTATCATCTTTATTCACATGTCAACTCTACCGTTGAGACTAATTTTCAGCCTCCAACATCCAGCAAAGAAATTACTAGACTTTTGTAATGATAAACATCAGCTTTATTTTATATCATTATCATTATTAGCCTTGAAAAGTTCTGCTGATAAGACAGCAACAGGGTTACTACTGACTATGGCCAATGAGATATATTGGATCAGTCACTCCCTCTTATGAGGATCATATTTTTATTGAGAAGCCTTTCTGGCAATATTCTAAAGCTGAGTCATAGATAACCCCAGATATTTTTGTGGCAACTGTGATGCTATGATGAACCTGTCTGACAGACATATAAAGACAAATTTGTCATCCTCTGTGTCTCAAGCTGCCAATCTTGGGTCTGGAGTTGACATGGTAAGATTGCCTCTGGAAAATGTATTGTAGAAACATAAGATTGTTCTCATTAAAAATCAATATTTGAGAACATGTTATTTAATAAATCACAAGGCCTGATTAAGAGTACATGTTGTCATTTTTATCAATGACATTATTGATTAATGTGAAAAAAATGGAATTGTTTCCCGACCATTGACACAAAATACCAAGAAGTGTTTTGGCAGAATAGTCATTGTCTCATCCTTCTTGAATAAGTGATAGAACTGAAAACATTTCCATTAAAAGACACAGATTGTCATTCTTCCTCTTAACCAAGCACTGTCATTTACAAAATACCATGATCCTTTCTTTACACTTAAGTGTTGTAGAGTCAGTTGCAAGAAATTAGTTTGATTGTATTGGATTCTATAATTTGGCAATTTCTGTGGCTATTTTGATCTAATGTTCACCAGAACTATTCAAAGGGGACTATTTAAATTTTTCTTTAAAAATTAGAATGGAGGTATTCCAAAAGTAATGCATACATAATTTAAGATTGGCACAAATATTTAGTGTATACAAAATTTTTTTACCCATTTATAATTCAAAGACAATTGCTAAAATATAAATATAGAATTTTGTAAATGTCCAATAAGTGGAACAATGATGCCAATTAAGTTAACAGTGGCTAAAACTTTCCCTGTGATGATTATACTGATGTCTAATTAACCATTGGATTGAAATTGTTTGAATTTTAAAAACGGCTAGAGTTCTTCAAATTGAACCTTACTCTTATTATCAAGTCACACTGAAAGAACTGGTTCCTAACAGATCACCTATATCCAGCAGTAAAACGCCTTCTCAGTACTTAGATGTATGACCACTCAGAAACAGCAGGTATCATATATAATCTGAGGTCTTATGTGCCAGACTAAACAAAGTTTAGTAAGGGCTACAAATTGTAAAACTTTATCTTAAAAAGGTGATCTGCAAAATGCTAGTATGTATTACAAATGTTATTGTAAGAAAAGAAACAAGCTATCTAGTTATATATTACTAAAATTCTCTTTTCAGGTGTGTGTGTATGTATGTGTATACATATACACCATAACCAATACCTAGCAAAAACTACATCATTGAAAGATTTTTATTAGAACAACTCACTTAAATTGCTCTTAGAAAATAAAGCAGTTTCCAGACAAATTTGCAACTAAATCATAATTCTTTTTTTTATTGATTCTTTGTTTCTTTCTTTGAACATGTGCATTATGCATTCACTGACACTGATTGACCTGGCACTTTTGCTTCAGTGGATTTTATAACAGTTTCTCAGAACCAAGACATTAAAAGTGATTCCCATGGTTTTTAGTAATAAAAGTGAACACACACAAACACACTTGCCTATGCATTTACACACATACATACATATATTTTATATCACAAAGGCATATACATACATACATACATATATATATATATATATATATATATATATATATATATATATACACATCAACAAGATGCGACAGCAATGCTAAAAGCAAATGTTGGCCATAAAATTAGAAAGAGTGGATTCTTCCTTGAGTGATCATTGTGATGTTTTTGTCTCATGAAACTTATAGTAACTCCAATACCTAAATAATTAATTGTTTTTTTAGTTTTTATATGTATATATAATGAATACATAAACTCACACATGCACACAGAAATGCATATGCATACATACACACATATTAACTGAAAAGCAGTATAAAGATATGTAATTGACAGCAGTATAAAAACTCGGAAAGCCATTAGTTTTCAGGCATTCTGATGATCACAACAATGCATGTTAAGTTGTGGCGGGGAAATATTTTGTATTTTAGGATATTATTATGAATTGAATATATATTTCTATGGATGGTGGGGATAGCTCTAGAAATAAGACATCCTTTCCAAACAGTTATAATAAATATGAAAGTAATCTAGCATCAAAAAAGTAAAAATAAGTTTATAGATCTTGATTAGCTTCACTAATTTTATCTGGTAAACTTTTAATATGACACGAAGTTAAGACATTGTGGCAAAGTAGAAAGTTGGAATATTGGAAAGATCTCGTTATTGGTTAGTATTTTTTATTTTGGTAATAGAATGAAAAATCTTCTTTTTCACTCTCCAATTTGGTTGTGATTAGATTATTTCTATTTAAAAAGAGATTTAATTTTTTTTATCTTAAAATGTTTGCTTTTAAAACAGTTTAGCTTATTACTGAATAAATATTTTTTGATCTATGAAGTTAGAGAAATAAAACACCCAAAATCTTTTTTGCATTACACTACATACAGAAAAAGTGTATAGATTTTATTTATTACATTTGACTTGTATTATTCATGTTCACATATCTACAGGATACAATGCTGCAGCTGTTGTTGTTATTTGAATAGAACAAGATGTTTCCTTTTTATCTCCTCCATCCCACTTTCAAATCATCATTTGCTCCCTCCTTATAGGAGAAGGGGCAAACAGAACCAATTCTGTGTCCACACTTAAAGAAGAGGGGCGGGGAATTACTAGCTATGATTCCTCCAGATTTGTTTCATCTAATTAGAAAAAAGAAAAAAACTGTTTTGAAATTTAAACAAAAAAAAAATTTTTTTAATTAAAAGTGAAAAAAAAAATAACAGAACAAAAAAGATGAGACTGTTAACTTCTCCCTTTTCTTACATAAAACAAAAAGACTTTTATTAACTGTGTTACAAAATCTTGTAGCCCAGTCTAACCAAAGCACCCCCCCTCTCTTCCCAACCTCCTTACAAATTTTGGTTATTGGGGAGAAATTCATTAAAATCTGTTTGAGCCACATTGACAAGACCTACACGATTTATCGTCAGGTCTGCAAGTTTCTTAACTTCAAATATTGTTTATTGTTAAAACATTTCAGCAAAGAAAAAAAAAATTTAATTATTACAATTAATATTATTATTATCATTCATTGAACAGGACAAACAAAACAGGCATGAACATTAAAGAAAAGGATTTTGTGAAATTAAAAAAAAGTAAATAAAATTTTTTTTTAAATCTTGGCAACAAGCTCAATGAAGACGAAAGATTGTACAAACCAAAATGACGAAATGAGAGGATGACTTGTAAACTTTGCACATTTGAAATAAAAGAAGATTAAAATAGATTTAATAAAAACTGATTTTAAAATAATTCTCTAAATATGAACTGAGACAAATTGTTGATAGAATCACTGGATTTTGTTTACAATTGCATGCCATGATTCTGCAGAATATGAAGAGAAAGGGTTTTTTTTCTCTATGAGATACAAGTAAAGCAAATGAAAGCTTCCTTTCTGTACCACCCTGCCATTTTTTTTCTATTTTCTAAGAAGCCTTTTCTACACTTTTTTCTTTTAAAAGTGAACTAAAGGTGATAAAAAGAAAAGAAAAAAAAACAAAAAGACTGTGTATGGAGGGAGGTCTATAAAAGAGGAAAAATAAATGAAGAAAAAAAATAAGGAAGACTATCATTAAAGAAAAGAAAATCCCAAAAATAATCAACATGAATTTTTTTCTTTTTTTTTTTTTTTCTTTTTTTTTTCTTGTATAGCATTAAAGCATTTACTGTTGTCTCAACCCTTGAGACATTTTTTTTATTGCAACGAGGCATTGTTCAAAAATATAAGTACAGAAAGAAAAAATTCCAAAAAAAAAGAAAATCTCAAAAAAAAAAAGATATATCTAATAGACAATTTTTTTTTATTGTTATACAAAAATAAAAGAAAAACAAAAAAAAAATGGATTTTAACTGGTTTAAAAAAAAGAAGGAAAAAGACTAAGAAATTAAGAAGCTTGTCAGATTAAAAAAAAGTTTCATTGTAAACGACAGATGAAGATTTTCTGTCAACTCTAAGAACTTCTCAGTTTTATTTACAAAACATCAACAACAACCACCATACCTAAAATGTAGGATAAATTTTAAAAAAAAGGATTTTAAAAAGTTTATGAATAAAACTGAGTCAAATTGAAATAATTGTGTCTCTTTGATGTTTGGCCATGAATATTTTTTATTGTAGACTTTCAGGATTTTTTTCAATTCTTTTGATAAATTCAATAAATGAAAATATGAACAATATTAACTTCTCCCAATCAAGTTTTATGTGGTTACATCACATCCCAGATGACCACTACTCTTTTTTCTTTTTTCTTTTATATCATATTTATTTTCATATTTGATATTCTATATTTTGAAATTTTTTATTTCTCTTTAAAGAATTTCTTTTTTTTTTTTTCTTATAAATTATCGAATAATGCCACTATACTGGACTTTAACTTTTTCCCGACTATTTTCATGAGGTCACTATTTATCTCATACCACTTTTTTTATTTTATAATATATTCATTTTCTTAATGTATCATCAGTGCAGATATTTTTTCTTCACTAATTGCTCTAAAATGAAAGAATAATCTTATTAACCCCCTCATCTACCAATTCTAAAGATATTCAATTTTTTGCATTAATCAAAAATTCCATGTCAAAAATGCCTCTGTCTTCAATGAAACTACCATTAGATTATTCATAATTTGAAATATCACTTTCTTTATAATGTTCTGGCATACAAAAGATGTCGAGTATGGTTTTCAACCTGTATACCTGATTGTTGAGGAGTGTGCAGTTAGCAGCTGTGCTCCCAGTAGGCAAGGGGTTAATTTGTGTGCCAGTGTTAGATATTTGAACTCAGGTAATATTCAAAAAAGCAAAATTTTCAAAGGAGATAGCTCCCCTCCTATTTAGTCAATTGATGCAAATTTAATTTTCTTCTTCCACATTTTCTTACCTTAAAGCCAAACTTTGTGAATATTTAAATTTGCCTTAAAACCAAACTTTTAAAATAATGGGCCAATGAGAAATTTCACTGTCACTGAATGTCAATTATTGTTGGGTTCTTTAATTCCAAAGTTTGTCTTCTATTTTTAAAAAAAAAAATTTTTTTGCCAAAAATTATATGGTTTCAAGTAACTAAGCATAATCATTTGAAAAATGGCTTCAAAAGAAAAAATTCTAAGAATAATTTGCACATATTTTTAAGCTTTCCAGTGTTTCTAATACTAATGATTTTTAAACATCTATTTTACCCATAGATAGGACCCTAACTGGTACTAGTAGTCTAGATCAGAGTGGACCTGGAAGTAATATCAATGAAGGGATGACTCCATACTCCTTAGAACTCCAGAACTTGTCTATCAGCACTGGATGCATTTTAATGCCACACCTACACTCAGCAAGACAGAATTGACCTTTTATATAAAAGATATGCATCCTCATCATATTGGTTTATACAAAGCTACACATACCAGAGTGTGTAGTGCACATAGATTTTTTCCAAAAGTTAAACCATGCAGAATAATTTTTTTTGTAAAATTTTGTTGCAAATTAGGAAAATTTTTTACTGAGCTTTTTTTAAACATTGCAACAGGTTTATACAAAGGATTGTTTGGACTGTGTGCAATGTCGCAAGTGGTACCAGCATTTCAAATCAGGAAGAATAACCAAAGATAATTCAAAATCTCAACAAAAATTACCCTGAAAAATCTTTGAAAATGGTTGCCTAATTGTGGAGTTTGAGAACCAACAGAACTGAAGAGTTATATCATATAGTTTAGAGTTAATTAAAATTGATCCCGCCCCGACAATTTATAAACGTAAAATGGACATTTTTTCCTTCATTGATTGAAAAACCATCTCAAATATTCCATTTATGAGGGACTGGTCTCATATGAACTTGTAACAACCAAAAATAAATTGAACTAGTTTTTAGTTTATTTTTTGAGTCCCCCAAACATTACTGCATAACTGTTTTTTCTGAGAAACAACTTTTTAAAAAAATTGTGAAACAAAAGATGACTCTCGTCTTCTAAGCACTTCATTTTGCTATCCAAATTTTGCAGACTTGCCTATTGCCAAAGCTGAAATCCATTCTGAAAGGATTTCAATTTCTTATAATGGAAGAAATAAATAGAACTGTGCTATGTATCATTTGTAAACTATTTCTCAAAATGACTTCCAGACTCCATTCCTGAATTGGAAAAATGTTAGGAATGTATCAAAAACGAAGGAGGATATTTTGAAAGAAATAAGTTTTATAAAATCCAAAGTAATATATATAAAATCTTAAAGAGAAACTGTGTATCAAACTGTTTTGCCAGTTTTATTGAACTTTTTAAAGTGCTGTAATCGGATTGGTAAGGTGTTACTTGTACATGAATGTGAGGACAATATGAACTACATTCTTTGATTAGTAATCAAATCGGGATTCAATGTGATTGTTAATTGTGAAATAATTTGGAAAAACCTGAAGGAGCTTTATTGAATGATTGGAAGGGAGAGAGATCAATTATCGGGGTTTGAACATATTAAACAGGATAAAGGTTTTTAAAGAATTGAACCTGAAATTATGTTTGAGTTCCGACTGTGTTGGGAAAGGGTTAATTTTTGCTAATGAAAAATTTGTTCACAAATTTTGACTAATTTCTAATCATGATTATTTTACCAAGTGGTAGGCCAAGATTTTGACTGTCGAGGATTTAGAATGTATACTTATGAAAATTCATCTGGATATCAGTGACCATCCATTGATGTATGAAAATTGGGATTTGGGGAAATCAGCTTGCTGTACTGTCATTAAGCCTTTGTCTATGAATATATAAAGCTATGCGTGGGAATATGCTGTCACTTTCTCTCCAGGTGCTGGAGAGTTTAACTTTGCTCTGAAAGCTGCTTGCCAATTCACGCATAATTAGCAGTATTGAAGAAAGGGCAATGAATAATTATCCTTTTATTAGCAATAACTATTCTGAAATAAGACAATGAAGGGCAGTCACCTTTTCATCATTATTATTTATTGAAGGAAAACATTGAAATATTGTTTTCTTTTATAGTTGATTTTCTTTTATAGTTAATCTTTGTATTTATTACCAGCGGAGTTGGTTTTTCTTTGGGCGATGTTCGAATTTCGGACTGTAATGGACAAGAAGAATTTCGCAACACTACAGAAAAAATGGGAAAAGCACAAAGACCAGAAGAAAACTCAACTAGAAGTTGAAACATTGCTTACCGGGATTAAATGGCGGTTCTAAAACAACTAAATACACAGTTTGTTTCCCCCCCCCATGTGTTATATATTTGCTTCCTTGTTAATCGGAAATGACTCTAATTTGTTATCAGTTTTATGATTGGTTTCTATGATGTTGGTGTGTGCGGGTGGTCAGCATTATATTTCTTTATTCTTCTTTGAAAAAAGTGCTAAAATAAAGTAGTAATCGGATAGAATATGTAAAACTGACCTAAAAATACACAGAATCTCTATTGTTCAATTTTGATAGATTTGACTCTCTCCTGAAACGGATGTGTGGATGATTGGTTTAAGGGCTTGTCTGTCTTTGTTCGGTTATTTAATACCAAAGCCAGTCTTTTTTGCTTAAAATTATATGATTTCAAGTATTTAAAAATAATCCTTTATAAACACTCAAATTATAGCATTGAGTAAACCCGTGGAAGTGTGAAGAGCAAACCAGTTAAAATTGACACAAAACAAAGATGACGTTTATCTTAACTCATGAAATAGATATTTGTTCTCGGAACTACATCGATCAAAATGTTATCGACACGAAGAATTCCTTTCTCAATGGAATTAATGGAAAGTAGAATGCCAAGAGTCTGCTAGAAATTGAACTCGACTTGCTAATTTCATTTTCCATGCCGATGTCAATTATGACACTCAAACATTCATTGTAGAACATAAACAGTTTTTTGAAAGGACATATTAGCCAAAACATGACTATAACAATGAAGATGAAGACGATAGTCTGAATATTCTTAGTAACAAAAATTATCTCTATATAATAATTATATAGAAATGTAAATAGATTCCGTGTCCAGAGGAAAGTAAGTTTCAGTCTTTTCATTCATTTTTTTAATTGAATTTCACTGAAAACTTGAGTTACGTTTTAATTTCTATAACAATTTTAAAGTAACATGTAATATGTGTGTGAGTGTTTCTGTGGTTATACGTTTATCTGTATATATTTACGCATAAACAGTGGTTGGTTGAGTGGGTTTTTTACAGCATATCAACACTTGTTGGTCATTTAATGTCAAATCCTCTTTATACATATTGAATACATATGATGTGTAAGTGAATGTTATGTAGGTTAACCTATTAAACTATGTATATGCGTGTATAAGTTGTGTATGGGAATATATATACACACATACACACACTATACATATATGAATATATACTGTGTGTGTGTGTATGTATATATGTGTGTGTGAGTAAGTAAATAATGGAGTAAAATCTGACAATATAGATAAAAAATTGATTACGAGGTAATCCCAGTAGAAGGAAAGATTTATTGGGAAACGAAGTCGATGCCAATAACGTTTCAGTTCTAATGAACTATCATCAGGACTGGGAGGGATGATATTAGTGATGTTCAATCAACGATGGATGTTTAAAATAAAAAAATTTTAAAATTATTTTTTACACATCCATCGTTGATTGAACATCACTAATATCATCCCACCCAGTACTGACGATGGTTTATTTGAACTGAAACGCTAAAGTGTCGACTTTATTTCTAAATAAATATCTCCTTCTGCATGGATTATCTTATCAGTTTTTCTCTATATATATTTATGCACACACACACACACACACATATATACACACTGTATATATATATATATATATATATATATATATATATATATATATATATATATATACACGGTGTGTATATATATGTGTGTGTATATATATATAAAAAATTTTGCTGTAGGTCCAAAGAATGAAAATATTTTTAAATGAGTAAGTCCACGAAGAGATTTGTATTTTTTAGAATTTATTTTTGTTCTTACATGCGTGTATATTTCCAGCTTGATGCATTTGTCAGAGAACATGTATGGCGCCAGGCCTTGTTAATGGGGTGTTTAATGAGACTTGAACTCACTCGTGTTTTTTTTAAATGGTTTTCAGTTGGTTATGGGTTTTGTATGAATGTCGGTCCTTCCTTTTTCTTAGAGTGTGTTTCTCTTAGCCTACTTTAGTCCTCATTTACTTCTGATATTTGATACGTTAAGTATACGTGTGTGTTGTTGTGGTTTCGGATTTCACTTATAGTTATTTTTCCCTGTAAGTGTGTGTCTTGAGATTTTTTTTTGTGTGTATATATATATATAATGTTTGTTTCCATTTGTGTGTGTGCGTACGATTCATGTTTTATTCAACTTTGGTTGAATGTTGCAAATGCAAAGAAATATACATCGGGTCAACACAGGCCCTAATACAAGGACATCACGTCACAGGAGTAATATCCAAACAGAAGAAAACAGAAAATTAAATGTATCGAAGCACCTATACCAACTAGTCGAGGTAAATTTAAAATAATGCCAATATATCAAACGAACGACTACACGCTACTTCGAATAAAGGAAAAGAATTTTATCGATAAATTTAAACCAAAAGTGAATTCAAGTTTCATTGAATACCTCATTAACAAGGCCTTGTGCCATACATGTTCTCTGACGAAAGCATCAAGCTGGAAATATACACATATGTAAGAACAAAATAAATAAATTCTAATATATATATATATATATATATATATATATATATATATATATATAAGTAAAGTTAGTGACCATAGTTGAGGGCGAGACGAAGGCTCTCTTTTCAATAGCTACTGCACCAAAGTGTAGGGAAAGGCGCTACTCCTTTCCCTGGATTGCTCCACTTTACTCTTGATACGTACCTTATAATACTGAGTGTTAAGCAAGGAGGTATCAAGCACTATTTTTTGAGTCTTTGGTATGACTCGGACCTGGGATTGAACCCCGGTCTCCCGGGCCACTGGTGACGGTGGCATAATACAAAATCTATAGTACCATAGATTTTAATTCCGCTTACCACCAAGCCTCAATATCAATTATACAGGGTACCGTTTGGAGTAACCAACGGAGTTGCTTGCTTTTAAAGGATAATTGATAAGTTTATAGCTGACAATTCAATATTTGCATACTTAAACAGTATAACTATTTGTGGTTATAGCCAGGAAGAGCACGATGAGAGCCTAAATAAATTTACGGAAGCAGCTAAAAAGATAAATTTATAATCATCATAAATGCTCTTTATCCAACTCTTTAACATCTTAGTATGCCGATGTACGTGCATTCGGACATGGCTTCAAGCTTCATGTCGACTGAAGTGAAAACCTTATATTGGCATAGAATTTCAACGAGCCGTACCAATTCATATAACCCCCAAAGTAAGAGACAATGCGAGAGGTATAATGGTATATTGTGGAGAGCAATAACTCTAGCACTCAAAACACAACGCTTACCTATAAATCAATGGGAGAATGTTTTGCTGTAATCTTTATATTCAATTCGCATACTACTTTCAACAGCTACGAACTCTAGAGCTCATGAACGGCTATTCAACTACCCTCGCTGATCCTCGGGTGGATGTTCTATTGCAACATGGCTATCAAGACTAGGAAAGATTCTTCTGAAACGACTTGTCAGACAACCGAAAAACGACCCTATTGTCGAGGAGGCAGAACTTATAAAAGCTAATCCTCGTTATACGCACATTCGTCTTCAAAACGGCCAGGAAACCGAGGTTTTGCCTCTGCTAGTTTGGTGTAAAACTATTCTCCTGAAATACAAGACTGACTTATCCACTCGAAACTCTAAGACATTTGATCCAGAACCGAAGACTCCAACAGCTAACATGACTGAATCTATTACAGTTACACCAGTAAATGAAATCGCAACTCCTTTATATCAATCATTGCGTTCGCGTAAAAACCCTGGCTGCTTAATGTATAAGTGAATATTCTGCTGTTTTTCTTTGATCGGATAAGGTTTTAAAAAATTTGAAATAAATCCCTCTAAGATTTAATCTTTTCTTAATGTCGATTAACTGTCACTAACAATTTCTAGTAACAGGAGAGATTGTTTTGAACATTCCTTTTCTCCCTGCCTTTTGTTGTAAAATAGACCTCCCATGCTTATAAATAAGTCCTGTTATATTAACTACTCATATATACTGAAAAAAGCCTAAATAAGGTTTCTCTACTCGTGTCTTTCATTCATTACATATATGCAGCGCTATTTTAGAGTTAATTTACTAGGGAAGAACAGGGAATCCAGGGCGATATGCAAAGAGTAGTACGTTTAGCAGAGAGTGCATTCATGTGGACCGACAGGAGAAATCCAGTGGTTATAAAACAAAGGTTAGGAGTTTTTTTTTATAGTGAACTTAAGGGATCCCGACTTTAAGATGGCCGTGATGAAAGATGAACCACAAACCTTGGAAGGAGCTTATCAGAAAGCTCTTTCTGAATTAAAGTGGAAAATCCGGTTCGATGCAAGGAGTCAATGGAGATTTGCCACTTTAGAAGGTGAATACCAATAGAAGACGTGAGTCCTGCTAAATCCGAAAGGGACAAAGGTAGACATATAGAAAAGTATAAGAAAGGAAATAGTAATGGGTCAAGACACAAATTTTGTGAAAAGGAAAGAAGTGAGGTTGTTGTTAGGTGTTAGCACTGTGGAAAAGAGGAACATATAGAGGGATTCGATACAAATCAAACCCGGAGAACAGCAGGAGTTCGTTCGTGAGACCCCCAACGAACAGGACAAGATGGTAGCAACGCACATAGTTGGTTATATGGGTGCACTCAATTCCGCCTCCATTCGGTTAGAAAGTAGAACTAATAGAACCTTAGTAGATATGGGAGTGGAAGTCAGTAATCGGTAGAAGGATTTATGAATCTTTTCGGCCGAGACTTGAACTGCAAAGGAAGGACTTTAAATTACGGACTGCTTATGGATCCCCATTACATGTTTGTCGGCCCTGCTCGTTAGTAGATTCGAATAGGAAATCAGTCCATCCCTCATGATTTTTTCGTTGTGAAGAATCTTAAAAGAAATTTAGAACTGGACCGTGATTGGCTTATGCAAAATGGGTTGAGAATGCATTTCGATTTGGGGGCCCTAAGAATTACTGGTGCGTATGTAGCTCTAGAGGAAAATGTCTATATCCCGTTAATTATAAGAATAGTACAACAAATTATATTAACACCCCAAGACATACACACTTACATGGCACGGTCTACACTTAAAAACGTTTGGGGTAAGGTATACGAGATAGAACAACTAAACAGTAGATACGCTAGAATTCTTAGTGGTGTCTTAGTAGCTAATGCAGTGGTCAAACTTAACAAATCTAGGAGCCCCCCCCCCCCCTGGTCATAATGAACAACACTAATCAGCTACATTAAAACGTGGCTGTCCGATAGCTAAACTTAGAGGATAGCTAGTATTACTGAAACTACCTTACCCAAAAGAGTTCAGCTGAAAAAATCCCGAAGACCTAACGATGACGCACAAACGACCTTCGTTACTGGGGAGAGATGTAATTAAATCTGACAAAGACATTTTAGACGAAAAGAGTAGATTTAAGAATGGTAAGGCTACTGAATTATAACAGAAAAAGTACACAGTGATAGACGAAATAGTCTATTACTTGTCTCAGCTTGACAACGAACCTCTGATTCGGTTGTATGTACCGTCACTCCTGAGAAAGAGTGTGCTGCTGCAATACCATGAGAACAATGGTCACGTAGGTGCGGAAAGGACATTTCACGAAATCAAACAAAAGTACTTCGGGCCTGGCTTGTTAAAAGAGATTTCATATGTAAATGTATACTGTGCCAAACTAGAAATTAAAGAAAATAGCAACCTCATATGCAAGAATACGATTTCCCTCCCTTTCCATACGCTAAGCTTGCTTTAGATATTTCTGAACCCAACCCGAAGACTCATTCGGGTAACCACTATATAGTTACATTCACAGATATGTACAATAGTTGACCTGAAGTTTTTCGGTCCTTAATGCGAAAGCTGATACAATGGCACATCTTTTGATCGAAATTTTCCCAAGGTTTGGGGCGCCACTTCAGCTTTTAACCGACAACGGCCCGGAGAATATCAACAAAATCATGAAGAAGACATTAGAGGATATAAATGTGCATAATATGATTACGCCATTTTATCACCTCTAAAGTAATGATAAGGTTGAGTGTTTTCACAGAACGATGCATGATGTTTTAGTGAAGAAAATTGGGAACAACGAGCAAGCATGGGACATTTACATAAACTAGATGAGGACAGCTGTCAAGTTTCATGTGAGTGAAACCACACATTTTTCTTCATAATATCTGCTCTATAACAGGGATGTAATACTGCCGAAAGATAATATATTAAGGCCTCGTCGTATATATTATGGCAATGAACATCATGAAATTGCCCTGAAAGAAATCCATCACACGTTCACTTTAGTTAGGATTAACATGAAGAAAGCGAGGTGGAGGGCGGTACATGAGTCCCTTGCCAAGACTAAGGATGTGAAATCATCATAGAAGAGGGAAATTGAACGTACGTTGGCGGGCATATTATATGGTTGTCGAAAAGACTGGGCCCGTCTCTTATAGAATTAGAGACCAATTGACCAGTTCAGTCACGTCGGCACAAGCCAAGCACCTTCGAGCGGCGTCGATTGAAGAACGGGAAATTCCCACTACAGAGAGACCATTGCAGAAAATTGTATTGGCTGCTCCAGTAGACTCCAGCGATTCTGGCAGTAAGTCTGGAGTGGGACGAGCTGACCATCCAGTGTGCAAGTGTCAGCGCGAGAACACCGATAATGAGTCTGATGCCCGATTAATGGAGCACCGGATTATGAAATGAAGCCGAACGGCGAATAAGAACGTTTCGACCATTGATATAGAAGCAAGTATAAAAGGCAGGGCTGGCTGCTTATCTACTCACAAGGACGATTTCTCAGAGTAAGAATTGTTATAACTTTTGCGTGTAGAAGGAGTCGCGAATAGATTAACCGGTAGTGAAGTAAACGAAGACATTCTGGTTGGACAAACGTCCATTGGGCTTGGTAAGGTTGAAACACATAAAGGTCCAACAGATGAATGTATTGATGGGACGGGTGTAACCAATGTTCGTGTTGCCGAAAGGGAATCTAGGAAGGAACAATTGAAATGCTTTGTGGACTTATTTGCTGATATACAAGTGAGTAAGAATTGGCCAGGTAATGTATCCATCATTTCCAAATAGAATAATGTCTATGATGATTTTCTTTTCTTTCCCTTATTTCTTTCATTAGTTGATATACGCTGCACATGATGGCAGAATCCAGAGTTTGCTCGAAATTAAGCAGTAATGTGCGTTTTTATGAATTTTAACAGAAAAACGTTTGGTATTGGTCGAATGTCATTTACCCGATGTCAGTTTTAAAACTGGTCATGTAATCAAGGTTTCGCTATGTGTAATACAGCTGTTTCTTTGACGATGTTATATGGACGATATATCTTAAATAAAATGTCGGGACTTCATCAAAGTTTTATCATAACTGTTTTATTCAATAGTTGTTGTTTCTTTTGATTTTTATTTGTTTTTGTGGGGTTTTTTTTTTACTTTGGGCCTCAAGTTGTATAGAGTTATAGCAAGATATCGGAGAAAAATGCTGAGATGGGATGGTGAGGAATGTTGAATATTGATTGAAAACCCTTTTTACATGCCAAGTAAATCTCGTGTGTGGCATAACAGGAAATAAACCGGTTTCCAAAGTAAACAAGACACAGATCCTCCTGCGGAAATGCTGCGTAAGCTGCTTGGCGAGGATGGGGGCATGCTCAAAGGGTTGCTGAAAGCAGAAAAACAACAGGAAGTACACCTGTTCCCTAGAGTAAACAGGAAGCTGATATTTCCTCAGCGGAAGAGGTACGTAACTTGAATGGGTTGAATGCTAAACAAGAGGCATCACCACCTGCAACACATAGGCGTGTGGTATGAAAACGAAGATTTCCGGGATATCCGGAAAATTATATAAACCAGGGAAGATTTCGACATAGGAAAACGAAGCAGAAAGGCAGAGAGGCTTCACAGAAAAATTGCACCGTCACTCCTGTATGTGTGTGTATTTGTAGGGAACGAATGAATAAATAAAAAATTAAATTTAAAAAAATGAATAAATAGATAAAAAGAAAACTATTAAATTTGAAGAAACTCCCAGAGGTCTCTAACGAAAAAGGAGATGACGCATGCGTAAAAAGAAAAAAGGATTTCCTCTTGATAAAGGGAGCAAAGTATTCTTGCTCTTTCAGGCAGTGTCCGTCGAACCAACAGCACGATTTTGCTGTCTGGTGTTTTGGGCACCACGCTACGTCTTGGGACGTAGCGTCGGTTAGTCCCTTCACCAAGTAAATAAAGGAAAGTATGGAAGAAATGTTTTCGTCTCTTATCTGTTTCTATCTTTTCTTTTTGTATATTTCTTTTGGGACTTTCTTTGGGCAAGGCATTGCGCCAGCCAGTCAACGTGGGGTGAAACAGTGTAACCAAAATATGGAGTCAGATATCTTATGGCAACACAGCCTTGCCCTTAGCCCCTGACCTTCAAAAGCCTTCAAATCCCACATATTTCAGCCGTCTCCGCCTCTCTCTTGCTCTAACCATCCGTACATTTCGAGTAATATAAAAAAGAAAAGAAGTAGATAATATTTTAATACACCAGCGTTCTTGTCTTTCTTTACTGTATACAATATGTTTATATAAATACATATTGTGTATATGTATATGTCAATATATATACGTGTATAGTTATGTGTATATACGAGGATCATTAAATAAGTTTCCAGACATTTTTTCGTATGGGAACTTTTATTGAGAGTACGCACATGAAACTCTAATCCCCTTCGAAGTAATCTCCTCCGGCTGCAATGCACTTGTTGTACCGTTCCAACAACTTCTGGAAGGCCCCATGGAAGTCCTCTTGTGTGAGCGTGTCAATGACCTTCGTCACAGCTTCTTTCATCTCCTCAATTGTCTCATAACGACAGCCACTGAGCTTAGGGAATAACCAAAAGTCACAGGGAGCAAGGTCTGGATTACAGGGAGGGTGTGGAAATGTCTTGATGCCCATCTTGGTCAAATAGTCTGTGATAAGGATGGAGTTGTGGACTGGTGCATTGTCCTGGTGGAAATGCCACTGAGCCGATTTGAAGAGTGCTGGCCTCTTCCAACCGAATATCTTCCTGAACTCCCTTAAAACCTCAACATAGTAACCCTAACCCTTTGGCCAATCAACTCTGGTGTATTGACTTCTTTTCTCCTGCCACACCTCTCATCATCCCTCACAGACTCCCTGCCTTCCTTGAATCTCTTATGCCACCCAAAAACTGATGCTCGATTCATGAATGATGGCCGAAAAGCAGTCTGAAGCATTCCATACGTTTCTGTGGCATTTTTTCCAAGTTTAAAACAGAATTTTATTGCATATCGTTCTTCTAAAGTGTCCTCATTGCATTTTTGAAATTCACCAGCTGTAACAATGAGGCTTTAGTAGGGTGTATTCAAATTGCTGCTGTAGGTGTTCATTTGAATCTGAAATCATAAAAATTAGTCAGTCATCTCATAATATGTATAGCAATAAACCTAGTGAATTTTCAAGAATCTAGGACAATTTTAAATGCCTGTACGATAAAAGTCTGGAAACTTATTGAATGCACCACATATTTGTATATCAATATATATATACATCTATATATATATATATATATATATATATGTGTATGTGTATATATAAATGGATTATATATATATATATATATATATATATATATATATATATATATTGCGTACAGGTATATATCAATGTATATATATATATATATATATATATTGGAAAGATATTCAATTCAGTAAAAATTCTCTTAAAAAAAAACAACAATTGGTCACATTAAGATAATAAATTTATTTCCATCCTGTTAAAAAGCATTGATTTATATCAATGCTCTAAAAAAATTAACAGGACTTCTTCTGATCAAACAAGAAAATGGATTCAAATAATTTTTTTCACATTCACAACCAGGCTGAAAAAAATTCTCCTATATAAAAGTAAGCCTTGAACTTCAAGTAACAATAACACTGGTTTACAAAAATAAATTTTTGGTATGAGGCAAGAATGGGGATAGGTGTTTTTTGATAATTTAGGTGTGCTGAATTCAAATTTATAAATAGTTTTGCTCTATCCCCTCTAGTTTTCTGGCTTTTAAATAGTCTCATTTTAGTATAAACAGAGAATATATGTGCATATTTCAAGAGTTGAAGCAGATAAAACAGGATAGATAAAGAACTCTGATTGAATCAATGTACTTGGATGACACAATTACACAATTCATAGTACCACAGACAGTCAAAAGTGTGTTTTCTTAGAAGATCTGGTGTATTTTGCCTCCGGGATGTCACGCAAGAGCATCCAGCAGAAGTCTCCCATCATGCCGGGGTTCCATTTGCCTTGATAGTTGCTCTCCATCTTCGTAATGTCTTGGTGGAATCTTTCTCCATGCTCATCCCTCACTGCTCCAAGGTTTGGCGGGAAGAAATTGAGGTGGGAATGGAGAAAATGAACCTTGAGTGACATTCGGCACCCCATATCCTCGAAAGACTTTAGCAACTTCTCAATACAGGCTTGGTAATCTGGTACGCATGTGTTACCAAGGAAGCCACTACAGACTGACTTGAATGCTATCCATGCTCTCAGTTCCTTTAAGTTAAGAAGCTCCTCAAAATCAGTATCCTTCAGCACTTCTCGGATCTGAGGTCCGACAAAGATGCCCTCTTTGAGCTTAGCAGCACTAAGACCTGGGAACACAGTAGACAAGTGTTGGAAGACAGCACCATTTTTGTGCAACGCCTTCACGAAATTCTTCATCAAACCAAACTTGATGTGAAGAGGAGGAAGAAGCACCTTATTCATGTCCACCAGAGGATTCTCCTTGAGGCTGTGTTCGCCAGGAATAAAAGTACTTTTGAACCCCAGTATTTCAGCTTGTAATGCTGGGATACAGCTCGACTATCCCAGAGACAGAGAAAACAAACTTGCATACCCATAAGAAGATCAATGACCTTATTTGTTCCGAATCCTGAAACTGGTGATCATTACATATTCCTGGACTAGGTTCCACAGTTTAAGCCGAGAAGCCAAGAGCTCTGACTGCTGTTTTGACAGATACAAATCACAAGCAAGATCATTCAGGTCTTCTTGCGTGATACAGTGTGGTTCATTGCCACTTGTTCCTGAATATGTAGACTCAATATCTTCCAAAGATATTGACTCGGCAGAATCCTCCCTTGATTCTGATGAGGAAAGAAGATCCTTATTTACTGGAGGTGTGGATACAGGAAGATCATCTTAATGGGGAACGGGTTTCATAGCAGATCGAAGGTTGGGATATTTGATCCTTTTCCTAGAAGATGCATTGAAACCAGTTATATTAGTTCAACAAAAATAACAATCATCTGCGTGGTTTCGCGGTTCTCTCCAAACCATCGGGAGTGCAAAGTTGAAAGCCGCTTTCTTGCCATTAAACCATGCAGTTAGCATGGTTTAATGGCAAGAAAGCGGCTTTGTAGCAGGGTTTACAACAGATGTGTGGAGCCCAAGACTTGTCCTGATCACCAATTTTACAGTCAAAATAGTGAAAGTAGGCGGTTCTGAGGAGGGAAGTGATGGCTCGACGCTGTGCAACTGTTCTGAAGTCCCCACACACGTAGCAGAAAGAATTGGCCTTGTTGAGGCATCCTCGACATTTTGAGGTGCTTGAAGCCATTGTAGTTTTGTATCTGGTTTTTGGAGGAGAGTCTGCGATATCTCCATGTTGTCGAGAGCGGAGTTACGGTCGGATCGACATAGTCAATTTTTGAGGTGACATGAAGTGGTGCCTGTGGAAGGCATGCTGAATGTTTCTAATTTATGTTCAACTGGGATTCCTCGTAAAGAATCCATAAATTAGATGGTTCCCTCGTTGAGTGTCCATGTTGCTGCTGCTAGTGTTAAAGCCACAGTGAGATGTCCACACTGGGTGGCTTGTTTAGCTAAAAAGCATCGCTAAGCAGGGACGACTAGAGGAACGTCTGTTCTGGTCGCCGTCTCACCCGAAGAGACTGGGTTTGGCCGCTCACCCGTTTTGCTAGCCGGAAATTAAGTTCCGGGCTGAATAGGATAAGTCATCCTGATTGGGTGAAATTCAGTGTTGAATTAAATTGCGCGCCAAAACAAAATACGAGATTTTCCTCTTCTCTACACATATATATATATATATATATAAAGTATATATATATGTGTGTGTGTGTGTGTGTGTGTTTGTGTGTGTGTATATATATATATATATACTGTGTATGTATATGAATATACGATGTATATATTTATATATTTACACACATATATATATATATATATATACATTCATTTGGTCAATGGCAAAATTATTCTTACATCCATGAATATTGAATATTTTGGCCCATTTCCTATTTTGTGAAGAATTGATTAAATTTACTAAATATGCAAAGAAAAAAAAAGTGGAAACGACAAAATTATTCGTACAGAAAGAAAAACTGAACAATTTTCGCAATTTTTCGTATGGCCTCATCTTTTAACTTGCCGCAATCATTTTGTAAAATTTTTTATGAGATTTGAACAAGCTTTTTCTGGGATTTTCTTCCATTCTTCAATGTTTTCACGTTCAAATTCCTGAAGGTTTTTGTTGACCGACGATTTATTCAAACTTTTAATTCTTGCCAGTGACTTTTAATAAGATTTAAATCAGGACTCATTGAAAGCCATGGCTGAACCATAATCTTCTTTTTCTGAAGCCACGCAGTCACTGATTTAGACGTTCATTTAGGAATATTATTTTGCTGGAAAGTAAAACACCGACCTACATCAAGATTTTGCACTGATAGTTGCAGATTTTCATCCATAATTTTGATATAGCCTTCATTATTCCTCTCGTTGCAATTTATTGTCCAGTCACCCTAGGAGCTAAAACAACCCGAAAACATCATCGAACCGCCTCCACGTTTTAATGTTAGCCCTACGTTTTTTTTTTTTAAGGAAAGCCTCACCATTCCTGCGCCAAACCTTCTGTTCATCTTAATGTCAGAAGCTCAATTTTTGTTTCATCACTAAACCGAGCAGGAATGTGACATGGCTTTTCTATCTAAACAACGTTGTACTGTGCGTGCATTTACTCTGATAGACATCGTACCCAAACTTTTGGCGATGTCTTTCAAAACAACTCAAACTGTTTAAACTTCTTTATAAAGAACTCTACTGTAGATCTTGACATAACTAATTGGTTGGAAATTGTGCTTTAACTATTCCCCGAATTATGGAAGTTAATTATTATCTGTCTCAATTCAACGCTAAGCTCCTTTGTCGTACCCATCGTATTGTTAACGTAAGAATAACAATAGTGACACTCTATGTATATTTGATGTTCTTTCCTTGAATGATCATAAATATTCTGGAAAATAAAGGAAGACTTCACCAATAAAATAATTGTGTGAATTACTTAGACGAATCAATCAATTTAAAACAATATTTTCTACTGTACGAATAATTGTTTCTCTTCCGATGATACATAATTAACCTTTTAATTTATTCTATTTAAAAAGTGCTTGTAAAAATGAGTTTTAAATATATATATATATATATATATATATATATATATATATATGTGTGTGTGTGTGTGTGTGTGTGTGTGTGTGTGTATTTTTCGTGCTTTTTAACATATAAAAACCGAGCATTAGATTCTAATTAATCAGATTATATATATATATATATATATATATATATATATATGTAAGAAAAAATGATGCTAAAAGATTTCAAGACCCATTAACAATACACGACTTTTTACTGATTTTTTGAAATTGTAAACCGTTTTAAGAATTTCTCAAAATCTGAAGTGATATTGCCTTTTCCAGAAAAAGAGATTCCATTTTGTGACATAATCAATTTCGAATATATTTTTCTCGTATTTCTCGCTTTTTAAAAATTCAAGACATTAGCTCTGAAGACGACTTTTTAGCTTGCATGTTAAACATAATTTCGATTATCATTATTATATCTTTAAACTTAAAATAATCATAAATAGAAAAATTAGTATGCAGGAATATTCAAGTGGAAACACGTGTCCGCAAAAATGTTAATCCACACCATGTAGATTTCTTCCTTTTGTTTATTTTTCAACATATATATATATATATATATATATATATATATATATATATATATATATTGCGGGCATAAAGATCAGAAGGATGTTAAGAAAAATCTAAATGTAAAATAACTTTTTATTTTAAAGCTTCACAGAACATTTTATCAAGGAAAAATAAGGATCTAAAGGTAAATTATATAATTCCAAAATATAAGCCGCAATAAACTTATTTTGATAAAGTGTATGTATTTGTAAAAATACTTGGTAGCTGATGAGATCAGGGTATCGCATGTGTTCTCACATATTGTATAATAAAATTAGAATAAAATGAAATAAAATAAGAAATGAAATATTTTTTCTCACTTTTACTTATGTATACAAGTATATGTACGTCGCTATCTCTATATATTTATATATATGTGTATATATTTCAATATTTATGTGCTTATTTATCGACATATATTTATGTAAGAATGTGAACACATTTGTATATGTCTGTATACGTATATGTGTGTTTATGAATATATATGCTTATGTACATATACATGCATATGTAGGCATATATATATATATATAGTTGTCTAAATTTCTGAGACGAAGCTTGATGATTTTTATCATTAAGGGTTTTCGGACAATTGTCTTCATCTTTATTGTTATTCCCACAACGTTTCGGCCGATATTTCCTCCAGCCTTCTTCAGGTGATTGTCGAACTCAGGACTCTTCACAGAACTTCGAACTACGTCCTTTATTGAATCCACGGGGGTCGTCTGTTCTGATTCCGTTAACCGGGTACAAGTGTTAAATATTCCTATATTGTTACTCGCCTGCTGTCAGGATTGACCCTGCAACCTCCAGATGATTGTCTCCTTAGAAGCTTAGGGAACCAACGCCTATAACAGTTACAATCATCCGGAGTTTGCAGGTTCAATCCTGACTGCAAGCAAGTAACTATACAGGAATATTTAACACTGGTAACCGGTTATGGCTAACGGAATCAGAACAGACAACCCCCGTGGATTCAATAAAGGACGTAGTTCGAAGTTCCGTGAAGGTTCCCGAGTTCGACAAACACCTGAAGAAGGCCGGAGGACATATTGGCCTAAACGTTATGGAAATAACAATAAAGATGAAGACAATAGTCCAAAAACCCTTAATGATAAAAATATACATATAAATTTCGTATATATATTTATATGCGTATATGCGTGACTATTTACCTGTGTATATATACGTGTACATATGCATTAGGGTAGGTTGATTTTTCATTTTTTTTTTAAATATCAAAAAGAATAATGCACTGAAAGTTGTGTATATACCTATTAAATACATACCAAAAATTAGATCGGAATCTTTAACGTTTTTTTTGCTAATTTGGCATGAAAGATTTTGAATAAACACGTACTGAAAAATCCTCGATTTTGCCAGATTTGACCTAAATATTGATGTAAAAACCAAACAATTTCAGTATTTAAATTAGGAAATCTTATTTTATTTTATGGAAATATAATAAATAAAGTATAACAAAACTTCAAATTGAAATTTGAACCCCTACCCCACCCTGCTTTACCGGTGTCGAATTTGAAATTTGAATTCAAGCAGTAATATTCGAATATATTAAAAAAAAATTTTTTTCCTGATATGAATTGAAATACAACAAACCAACAAATATGGAAAAACAAATAATTATTTAATAATTTTTAATATATGGAATCAAATAGTTCCATACATGAGCCCTTAGATGAAAATGCTGGTCTCAATTGTTGGCACAAAACTTTTACAAGTATATGCTGGTGCCTTGCTTCAAAGCCATACACGGATTGAGAAGCCTCCGTTACTAACTTAACTGCTCGTTCCACACCTTGGGAATGTGAAGGGAAATCTGGCAAGTTAATCTTTTCATCAGTTAACAATGAATTCTGTAATTCATTGTCAGAAAAGCAGAAAAGTCTAGTGTGAGTGGTGGCTCACAGACTCCATTTACTGACAAATCAATTAAACCAGTCCAGTGCACAGCTTTAAAGTTGATCATTGGGATCTTTTTAAATCTTTTCTTGACTGGCTCCCCTCTTCTGAAAGAATATAAAGAATAATTTGAGTTTAATTTTTAAATGCAATTTGTTCTGCTTTAATAATATTGATGTAATCTTTAAAATGTTACAATAAATTGGCACAAGTACTTCAACCAGTTTTGTATGAATAAATATTGACTTAACTAATGGCCAAAATTCTTTTTATACCCTCTTCTCTCACTTCAGGTTCATCAAATTTCACCATTGAAAATAAAACATTCCCCGGAAGTAATGCAAAGGCATTATACTGGAGGTTTTTTTAATGTAATCCTCTGAACCTCACTTGGTTGCTTTTGTATCCTGTCAATCATATTGTAAATACAAATTTGCTGGTGATGGAACTTGTTACTTTTTTTTTTTATATCAAACCAGCAAATAGCATAAACATTCACAATAAAATTTATCAAACTATATAGTTTGGTCGAAAGATTCTGTGGATATGCCCCACGAGTCCATAGGCACATGAGCCTGATGGCCAAAGTTTACCACCTTGCCTAGTTTAATGGACCAATTTTCCACGATGCAAATTTAGGGTCCACCTTACCTCTAGAAATACCAACTGTATATTCATAGAGTAGTCTTTGGTCACTACTTAGGCTATCCATATCTTTCATTCCAAAATGAAACTCCAGGGGATTCTCAACAGCTGAAAAAGATTTGGGGGGTAAATTATGGCAATCATTTGCACATAATTTACCCAATGGACCATTGAATGTAGTGGGGCTTTTTGTGGTGCCATCTAAATGTTTGAATAGAGCTTTAAATGGAAGTTCATTTTGATGTAAGGAGCAACCAATAGTATGAAGATTTTTTTTTCCTAAAAGTGTAACAAGTCAACCTTCACAGCCTGTATTTGCATTCGTGTTGTCAATAAGGACAGCCTTAATAGTGCTCAAACTTGTAAATTTCTCCAAAACATCAGCCACTTGCTCCGCAAGAACGGTACCAGTTGCACCAGTATCAGGAAGAACCCTGTGAGTCAAATATATACTCTCATTTGATGCCTCCTTTGTGATTGTCAAGTGGCATTCAGGTCCTTTGGCTTTTTTCAGAATTTTACTTCCATTTTCCTCCACTGATTCCTTGTAGTGTAGTGTGTCTTTGTCTGCCTTTCCATCAACTCCTATGCAAAGAAGATTCTCCACATTTTCATTATACTTTTCATAGGCATTTGTTTTCACGTTAGCCTTTGCTCTATTTTACATTTATCCATATAGATATTCTTTTTATCTATATTAGGGATAAGAAGGCCCATAGCCCTAAAATCCAAGAGCAAGGTATGGGCAAGGCTGGCTCCAAGATTAGAAGATATACCACCCTTGACTAACTTAAGAGCATACCTTGGATTTTTTGTGAGGTTATAAGGCACTTGGAGAGGACTGTCTAGCTGTTTATAATCCTCTGTTTCATCACTTGGAGAAGATGAGTAAGAATGGGAAGAATCACCCTGAACATATGATGTAGCTTCAACATCATATGTTCAGGGTGATTCTTCCCATTCTTACTCATCTTCTTGGTGGGGATATCTTCATACATTTTTGTTGGCTTTTTTGTCAGAGGACAAGTGCAGATGATGTGCTTAGTCTGGCAATTTTCTTTGGTGCATTTGACATTAATATTGTCACAACTTAAAATGGGCAGGTTGCATGAACATGATGATATATCAAACAATGTATCCACCTTTTCCTTCCAGAATTTTGTTTGGGCAGCAGGTAGATGTTTCCTATTTATTTGCTTTGCCTTCTGAAAGCATAGAATTTTCACCTTGTTGACAACACTAATTTCCTTTAACAAAGGCAAACGAGGGTTGACAGCCTTCCAAATATCTATCACGTCCTTTGCTATTAATTTAGAAATACCAAAACAAGAAAGATGGGGATAAGTGTTCATTAAAAAATAGCTGTATTGAATTATTTGTCGACAAGCTGATGGCTCAGTTTTATCCAATGGTGATGGTAAACCTGAAAATTTAATTGCACCTTTACTTCGAGTGGAAACGCCAGTGTTTTTCCAGTCATTTTTTAATTAAAATATCTGTAAAAAGAATATATATATATATATATATATATATATATATATATATATATATATATATATATATATTGTCAGAAAATACACGAAGATTTTTTTAAAAAATTGTAAATAAATTTCGAAATTCATTAAAAAAAGTAATAATGTTTACTTACCAAACAACAGTACCGTAGAGTTTAGTTCCAAAATTAACTCGTAAACCGACTTTTCACTTAAAAAAAACACTAAATTTTAAAATATGAATAGATTACAATAATTATAAAATGTTTAAATATTTTAATAGTATATCTTCTTTGCGAAATATATATATTTGCGTTAATTATAAGGGTAAAAATCATAAACAAACCGAAGTATGACGGAGAGATAATTACCACCGGTGAAAGCCGAAAAAATATCCAGTAAATAAAACGAGGTTTAGTAAGTCATTATTTGTATTTTAAACTATACATTTTGATGTGTTTTATTTTTGTTTTTAGTCATTTAATTAAACATAATATGAAAATGGATAATAAACTTAAAAATATCAATTATTTAATAAATTTTGTTCTTTAATTTTCCTTTAGTCTCAGTTTTAATTTTATGGATACAGGTTTCCTGCGTCACCGATATTACGACTAAAATCACAAAATATTATGTCTTTAAATGGGATTTCGCAAAAAAATACAAAACTTTGGAAAAAAATATTTCGTCGGGTAATTTCTGATGTTATTTTGCAACTTTCACCGCATTTTTCTTTTTACAGTTCCAAAATCGACCTACCCTAATATACATATATGTATGTACTTTTACATGTTATATATATATATATATATATATATATGTACGTATATATACATATATATGTACGTGTATACACATATTTGAATGTATATATATATATTCACATCTATATACATATCACGTACATTATACGCACATATACACACACATGTATATGTAAGATTTATCCGATTTCATTCCAAGTGATATCTTTGTCATTTTATTGTGTTCGTCTATACAGTAATTCAACCTCTTGCGTGGATATCACAAAAAATCCGAGTTCACCCAGCACTCCTTTTTAGGTTTGACACAGATACCAAGCAATTAACACATGTCGTACCTGTGATCAGCTGATCAACTGAAGATCGCTCACCTTGCTCCAATACCATTTGAGCCTGGTAAGTAATATGTATCTTTGTATATTTGTGTATGTATATGCATGTAAGTAATTTCCCTCCATCTAACAAGTGAGCTGCATATTAAGGCAATTATAATCTTTCATCATATTCGTTTGGCTGTTGTTCAAACTTTTACTTATTGGAAAGTACATTGACTCGTGATCGCTCTTTGGATATTGAAATTCTCTTCCACATTCAAAAGGCATCTGTTGCCAATATGATGCTTTAGTTATGAGACTAAGATTAATGTGTATATGACCTACTTGTTGAGAGTTCTTTTGTACTCATCTGAAATATATATATATATATATATTTATGAGAAATTTCATCAGAAATTATTGAGACGTATTCTAAACATCACGTGGAATGCCATAACACCTGACACAGACGTCTTCCGTGGGTAGGATGCACAAGTATAGAATCTCTCATCATAACGTCCCAAATGATGTGGGTAGTTCACGTTGCGTGCATAAGTAATGATAGCCGACCGAAACAACTTGGCTGCGTGAAAGCAAATGTCTGCATTATATGCATTGGAAGACGTATAAAGATTGCTTATAAAGCAAATTTGTGAATATAAAAATAGGTCCTCACAACCGAGAAAAGCTGAAATCGATGAGGACTGAATGATGAATCCATGTGGATGATGGCTATAGCAGTTTTGAGAGGGAATTCATTGAGCATGCAAACCTTAAGCGTTAATTTCAGAAGGGAAACACGAGTAATTTTAATAAGAACGTGGATACATAGACAGCGAAATTCGACCACAAATGTTAAACATGTGGTCGGATCTTGTTCTTTAAAATCTCATCGTATGTCGCATAAGAGACGATCAGTGCACACAGGTGTCACTCCAGGAACAGACTAAGTCACTCGTGTAATAAAGTTTGTACGACGATTTCTGGTCTCAAGAGACATACGATGGTGCTCAAGCATCAAATTCCACAAGCTGATCCAATCGATCAAATGGGGCGGGCATCCTTCTTACATTGCATTTGCTTCAGACTTTGTCGATGTACACCAAAATTGATCAATCGCTTGAAAGTACCGGAGCGGAGGAGAGCTGATTGTAGGAGTGGGGAATTATGAAGGACGGCAGTGATCAGTAAGAGATTATGAGGTTGTAATATATATATATATATATATATATATATATATATATATATATATTAAGAGTTACTTTTGTGTTCCGAGAGCAAGAAGAAAGTTGTTGGAGAAAGCAAAAGATGATGGAATGACAACGAGTTGATGTTTTTCAAATCAGGAAAGGAATTGTCAGATACAGAAAAATGAATTTCTCACTTTATTGTCGATATTACAAACTTCTCTCTGGATCGATCCCATAAACAAGAGGAGGGGAAGTGGTATTCTCCAGTCGAGCAAGAAAAGACAGATTCTTTGACAAATTACCACCAATCAAAAAGAGTGATTTCGCTAGTCTCGAAATTTAGATCGCTACTTGTCGCTCTACCAGTAACTACCTAACTGATCTCTTTTAACCGTCTCTCATACCTACAGTGAGAGTTCTTGTGACTGACTTTTTATTGTCAGTCACACAGATGGCCACCAGGGTCACTTGTGGTAGGAGTTGGTCACTACATTGCATCCATATTTACCAATACAGATTAAGAATGACTAAGATATTAATTTTCTTTAAAATGGTTTTCATTTGTATTCAGCACACTTATTCCATCAAGTTTTCCATTAGTCGAAACTCTCCTAAAACCCCTTCCCCTTTTGACATACACTGGTGGGAAAAAACCTGGGTCATATTTATAGTTTCATTGAAGTAGAGTGAACATAAGTTAGGAAAATAAATAATACATTTGATATATAGACATATTAATTCTTTTTAAATATCGGGTGGTTTTACCATAGGAATTTTTTTTTTTTTTTGCAAAATAGGCATCCTGTCAGTCAGTTTCGTACATTGTTCAATGAAAATGTTTTCCTACTCATTTTTAATTGCTTCCCACAATGAATCTTCATGAGAAAATATCAGACAGCTTTCGTTTTATTATACTCCAATTATTTTCGATTTGATTTAATTCAGAATTTTGTTCAGGACAGAAGAACATCACTTGTAATGAGTTTTCAGAAAGCCGCGTTTTTATCAATATAGCAGAATGCGTTGAAAAATTATATATATATATGTTGCGGGGCCGATGAATATACCGATTCTGCAAACTTTTGAAATATAAGTGATTGATAACGAACTAGGCAAGAATGACAAAACAAGGTGATTGCTTCGAAAGGCCAAATTTTATTATGGTGAATCGTAAAAATCGGAATAGCGTATGGCGGACAGTCACTGCTGCCGGAAGGTGATCGCTCGTGCAGGATCTAGTCCCTGGTGCAGGACTGGATAGTTGGTGCAAGACTGGTAGACGTTGGATTGTGGGTCACTGGTGCAGGACTGATATCTACTGTTATAGGTAGTTGCTGGTGCAGGAATATGGTCGCTGGTTCAGGACTGGTACTTGCTAGTGTAGGAAGGTGGTCGCTGGTTCAGCACTGGTATATGCTGGTGCAGGACAGGTAGTTGCTGCAGTAGGAAAGTGGTCGCTGGTGCAGGACTGGCAGCTGCTGGTGCAAGTCTAGTAGTCAGGACTGATGGTCACTGGTGCAGAACTGGTAACTGTTGGTGCAGGACTGGTAGCTGCTGGTACAGGAAGGTGGTCTCTGGTTCAGGACTGGTACTTGCTGGTGCAGGAAGGTACTATTTACCAACCCCTCCGCTCGGGCAGGATATGACACAAGGTCAATTTTTAAGCGGAGTTTAACAGGTTTTAATTCAGAGTTTTCCTTCTCCTAGACGAGTTGCCTCACCAAGGCTGAAGAACCTAGTCCGTCCTACTATTTACCCATAGCTGGAGGGAGAATAAGGGGGTTCATACCTTTCCCAAGGGTATTTGCCCGAAAGTGAACGTAATAGCGCGACTGGAGTACGAACTCGCGTACTACGATTCCGCAGTTCATCGCTTTAACCATTACACCACGAGGACACCCCTCGTGCAGGAAGGTGGTTGCCAGTGCAGGAAGGTAGCTGTTGCTGCAGGGAAGGTGATTGCCGGTGCAGGACTGGTAGTTGCTGCTGCAGGGAAGGGGTCGCCGGTGCAGGAAGGTAGCTTCTGCAACGGGGAAGTGGTTACTGGTGCAGCACTGGTAGTTAATAGTGCAGGAAAGTGGTCGCCGATGCAGGAAGGTAGTATGTCGTGCCGTCTCAGCGGGTATTAGGTTAGACTTTCTGAATTAGACCATAAAAGGGCTGTTAGGTTGAGAGACTGGTAGTCGGGACCTCTGCATTGTGCTGTCTCAGGAGGTGTTTTAATAGACTTTCTGAGTAGCCCTGAAAAGGGCTTTTTAGCTGAGAGGCTGGCAATGTTCCTGTGTCTGCGGCTGGAATTAGGACGTCGGCTTTAGGGGAAGCCTTGAGCAGTGCCTCATGGGCAGCTGCTGCTGATAAGGCTTCGGTCGGAGAGTGACCAGGGGAGAATCGGATTTATCCCACACCCTTGGCTGGCCAACTGCTCTTATTTGCCAATGCCTCCCACCAGGCAGGGCTTGACACAAGGTCAATAACCCGAAGGCCGATTAAAGTGGGAATTAGGGGAGGGGAATGTCGGATACGAGCCGAGGCTCGAACCCTGTTGGTCTATGTTGCTCATCGACCCACTTAGTGCAATGTGAGCCTGATGAGCCAAGCTTAACCCAAGGAGTCAATAATGCAGCGTACCCACCCGAAGGTGGCCCAGCCGAACCGAGGGCCTACGGTCTCAAGTTTGCCATTGGTTTCTTTTCGGAGACTCGTTCTCGCTGATAGAGAAAGCGCACTGGCCAACTGTTTGTATTTGCCTCTGCCTCCCACCAAACAGGGCTTGACACTAGGTCACTGACCCGAAGGCTGATTAAAGTGGGGATTAAGGGGATGGGTAGGTCAGGAACGAATCGAGACTCAAACCCTGCTGGTCTGTGCTGGTCATTGACTCACTTAGGGCGATGTGAGTCTAATGAGCCAAGCCGTTTCATGAACCCAAATCTGGGTCCAGGCACTAATGCCGGGTTTTAGCTTGAACTAGACAGCAAGGTCTAGTGCTATACATGGGGGACAAAGGAGTCAATAATGCAGCTCGCCTACCCGAAGGTAGCCTAGCCGAAACTAGGAGCCTTGCGGCTTCAAGTCTGCCATTGTTCCTTTTCCGAGCCTCGCTCCGGCCAAAAAAGATGGGCGGACTGTCTAACAACTGCGGTATTTGTTCCACGCCCCACCGAACGTGAAAGTGTGGCACAAGGCCTTTTTTGTGGGTCCGGGCACAGGGCCGTAGCCCACACGCGCCCGGCATTTCCCAAAAATGCCTACGGCCCCGTCGGCATTCCCCTAACAACTGCTGCCGACCGTTTCAATACCACTGCTTTTATGTCTACCGGGCGTTACAACTCTATGTGGTCCTAGTAGCATGAATTTGCTTATTATCACAAAATAATTGTGAGAAACTTCATTTTACTTCGACGAGGTTTTTTATTACTACCTATTTGGTACATTAGTTGAGCACGGTCCTTAGAAAGACCGGCTGAATTTAATATTTTTAAAAGACGTCCTGTGTAGAGCGACTTGGTTCCTTAACAACTCGTCCCTAGATTGCTATTGGCTGGCGTCATCAGTGAGTCATCACTTCTTGGAAATGGGGTTTGTTAGTTCTGTATTTTTTTTGTTTTATGAGCAGCCGGTTGACTACTATATATATATATATATATATATTCTCAATTTACTGAAGAAAACAGCAAGTCAATACTTGCTAGTCGTCTTTTCTCAAAAATATTAACGTGTTCTTTATCTAATCGAATCGAATTAATTCACCGGCCTTAGTAGACGAGAACTCTCCCCACACCATTTCGATGATTAATTGTTGCTTTCACATGTTCTGACAATGACTTTTCACTTGATCTCCTTCTAAAACAATGCTCTGGGGCAAAATCTTGACTTTTCTGACCATATTGTACTCTCAAACTACTTTGCATTAGATTTACAATATTCTACAGCAAAATGTAATTTGTCATTGCAATTCGTTTTTTGATAACAAAGGCTTCTTGACACATTTTTTTGACATAATTCCACTTTCTGAGCCTTCTTGTGATATTTATTCGACGGAGTCTTCAAATCACTTATTTTGAACTTTTTATCCAATTTTTTCAGGGTTTTCTTTCTGCCTCTGATAGCAGCAAATTTTATTCATCAGCTGCCTCTTTTCGTGGTAGTTTTTGGATGACCAGAACCCATTTTTCTTGCGGTAGAACAAGATTTTTTTTTCGAAATGTAAGCAAATTCTCTTGACAGCAGACAAGCATGTTTGTACGGTTTTACTATGTAAGATATCAAAAATATGTTAATGTTTCATCCCATTCTATCTCATTCCTATGATTCTGTTTGTTTTTTCTTCTTCGTTAAGTTGAGGACATTTTCAATTTAAAATAGGTACTTTATTACTAGAAGGTTCTGAAAATATTTTTTTTAGATCTCAAGTTTTACTTACATTACTAACATTACTTCAAGTAACATTCTAAAAGAGTACCTAAAAATAACCCAGACTAATTTTTTTTGCACCCTGCATATCAAACTTAGGATCTATGGTCTTTGCCTAGCTCACTAGCCATTACACTCCGCAAAATACAATAAAAAATTCAAGAAGGGCTTAAATTTGGCACTATGCCGCAAACATGGAGCACCCCATGAGGATTGAATCCATTACTGAAAAATACATGAATCCATCTGTTCTCCCCCACAGATAACAGCTGTGGATAAATACTAGAGTAGATTGGGTGTGGCAGCTGGTTTAGAATGATAGCTCAAAATACAAACTATTTGTACTTGGTTTTAAAAATGCCTTTGTGCTGCATCCAGTCTATATTGAAGAGGTTATGTAAATCCTTCTTAGTCGTAGTAAGTCTGCAAATCAAGCTTGCTAACAGCTATACTACGAGTTAGCACTATTTACTAAACTTCAACTAGTTATGGCCAAAAATAGCGGTCACCCAGTGAGAATTGAAATCAATAATGGGGTGCTAACCCAGCTCGTTAACTTTTACTCCATGTCAGGCGCTCCGGTTAAATGACGTTAGACTCTATTTTGTGCAAACTACAGTTTAAAAAATATATGATAAAAGATAAACTCAATCACTTCCGTAGACTCCCAGCTATGGCTTAAATAATATCACTACTGTTCTTCTGCAAGGATAGCTTTGGTATCAAATAACCCACCATAGGTTGATATGCCATTAAACAAAGAAACTAAACCAAAAAAAAACGCCCTACCGAATAGTTTGAGTCTGGTATATGAGATAAATTTGATAGGTTAACAATCTTCACTGAAGATCTGTATCTGTTTTGAAACCATTCGTAGTTAATTAGAGAAATTAATAAAAGTAAGCGTTCAGTGAGAAACGATGTGTTCCTTTTATTGAATAAAAGAAAAGGGGGAAAATACAAAAAATTAAATAAAAATAAAATGAAAATTTTGCAATAAATTAATTGAATTGCCACCCGGAAAGGTCAGAAAAGCTGATGGAAGCCGGAATAGGTTGAGAGACCGAGGCACAATAGAACGGTTAATTAAATATCAATAATGACAGTTACGAGAAACCAGAGGTGCGGCGCCCGACAAATTCAACACTTTCTAACTCAGATTAAACAAGTCATATATATTTGTGTGCACCTGAAATACCTTTACGTTGCGTTGTAGTTGTATTAAATATATAGGTAGAGACAGGAAGTAAGAATATGTATATATATATATATTTTTTTTTTTCATCATACAACGTGTGAAAGCACGTGCGATACCCTAGCCTCATCAGCTGCCAACTAGGGTGATAACACAGTTTCGGTAGCTCAAGGCGGTACTGCCACTCCTGGCGCTACCGAGCAGCTTTTGCCACCGGATAGGGTATTTAAAAAAAAAAATCTATGTATACACAAGATCAACTAAAAGCAGACATTACATTAGACGTTCGTTCATCTTCATTTTGGTGCAGTTTGTGATTTAAAAAAGCGTTTACTTACGGCCGTTAGATGTCATAGCAACCGTTTCTTGATTTTGCGTAATTACACGAGAATGGTGGTTACACGTGTATAACATTCGTGTTGAAATCCTTTCTATATCCATTATCTATTCGATTCGTTTTCTTTCATTTATGCGTTACTGCCCAAAAGCACTCGAGACAAACGTTATATATAATTCCGCTAAAAGATTTTATTTGTTGATCAATGGGCCCTCAAGATGGGTGGTGAGTAAAAAGAAAGCTCCTGGTCTAAGTTAGTCCAGGTAGCTATCTGATTACCCTTGGGCCACTAAATTCTTGGCTTGCAAAAAATGTCTCCAGGACGCTGATGGTCAGCAATGGGCTCGTGAATACTGTGGGGGTAAACCTGACTCATAGGCCCATCAATCGATTTACATTCTCCGGCAGGAGAATTACGTTCTTCGCACCAGCGCGCCTTGTGGATTCGTGTTCCTCGCAAGCTGTTGAATTTTCTGCCGCAATCACACGTTGTAGCCGGGTACATATCCAGATCGTTACCGTAGGAGCAAGTAAGATGGGTGATATATTCTCCCTCCCCGCTGCAGACACCCTGAGGGCATTTTTCTTTCATTGTATTATCCGTATTTGTTAAAATTCCTGTCTTTCCAGGATGTCACTCCAACTTTCTGAAGAGTCACTTTGTCTTTCCAAAGAGTCATCTTGCTTTCCAGAGAGTCTTAGTGTTCAAATTTTCATCATACAACGTGTGAAAGCACGTGCGATACCCTAGCCTCATCAGCCGCCAACCAGGGTGATAACACAGTTTCGGTAGCTCAAGGCGGTACTGCCACTCCTGGCGCTACCGAGCAGCTTTTGCCACCGGATAGGGTATTTAAAAAAAAAAATCTATGAACCTATGACAAATTCAACACTTTCTAACTCAGATTAAACAAGTCATATATATTTGTGTGCACCTGAAATACCTTTACGTTGCGTTGTAGTTGTATTAAATATATAGGTAGAGACAGGAAGTAAGAATATATATATATATATATATATATATATTCTTACTTACGTGTTGAATACTAGCTCACCTGAGAATCAACGATATGAAACTTGACAGATGAACAGACACTACAAACCCGATAAAAAAGCACTAAAATCTGAAACGTTTGCCTTCTGACTCTGACAAAACTCATCATACGTTATTTATAATAAATTCTTTCCCTCGATTAGTTACCTCAGTACGACCAATGTAGCGTACAAGTTTAAATATGCACTATGAAAATACTTCTCCAATAAAGTAAGTAACTAGATCAATCTGTCTATAATGACTTTGTCAAGACTTTTAACATTTTATCTATCCTAACTAGTTCCATCTCTCAACACCTAAAAACACATTTTGGCTCCTCATCTAAATGCAGAGAAATTATGAGAATACCTCCATTTTATAGAAAGAAAAACAAAGAAAAATTCCAAGTTCTTGAAACTATCCATATAAAGATTAATACACTTTCCTTAAATAAGATCAACTTCGATTATAGCAGCCACATTCTAAAGTGCCTAAAGCACATTTCTCGCCAATTCTGCCTTTCACCTCGAGTAAAATTCTTTTCTTCCGTAAATTCCTATTCCACTTGTTCTCCCCCTACTCTTTATATAGATGTATATGTCTCTTCATAGTGCTTGTCATTTCATTATTCGTACACTGAAGATGATTCCAGGGGTCTCCTCGTGGTGTAATGGTTAAAGCGATGGACTGCAGAATTGTAGTGCGCGAGTTCGTACTCCAATCGCGCTATTACGTTCACTTTTGGGCAAATACCCTTGGGAAAGGTATGAACCCCCTTATCCTCCCAGCTATGGGTTAAATAGTACCACTACTGTTCTTCCAGGAGAATGACTTTGGCATTAAATAACCTACAAAGGTTGATATGCCATTAAACAAAGAAACCAAACCAAACCGAAGATGGTTCCAATTGTAGTCGAAAGTACTTGGAAAAAAGCCTTTTTTCTTCCCAAATTGATTCATTTCAAAATTCAAACTACTCATACGAAGGCGTGAATGGATCAAAGACAGAATAGGCAGACACAAAATGTCTCGCCTATTTAATCAAATAGATATGTATAAAAATTAGTGTGTATTTATATACAGAAGTATGCAAATGTATTATATTTTTGTGTTCATATATATATATATATATGTGTGTGTGTGTGTGTGTATGTATGTATGTGTGTGTGTTTATATATGTATATATACATGTAAATATGGATATATATGCATACATATATATATATACATATGTGTGTGTGTGTGTGTGTGTGTGTGTGTGTGTGTGTGTGTGTGTACGTATATATATTTTATTTATATTTATGAATATGTATATAGATGTATATCAATATATGTTCATATATGCATATATGTATTCCTCTCTCTCTCTCTCTCTATATATATATATATATGTATATATATGAATATGTACATGTATGTATATATGTATATATAAGTATATGTGTATATGTATGTATATTATTCAATCCAGTAAATCCGGAGTAGGGAATAATTCCAATCAGGACCAATAAAATATTCAAAAATAGAATACTAAATTTAAATAATCCTGGTAAAGAGTTCAATGTAAATAAAATCTACACAGCAAATAAATTCTCTCAAAAAAAAACAACAATAGGTCACATTAAGATGATAATAAATTGATTTCCATCCTGTTGATAGCATTGATATAAATCAATGCACAAAAAAATTAACTAGACTTCTTCAGATCAAATAAGAAATGGATTAAAATAAATCTGAGTTGTCTGAGAGGTTAAGTGTAACATCAAGAAAATTAGCAATTTTAATATTAGAAGAAATTTCAATTTTAAATCCTAAGAATTAAAAAGCTCAAATAATCTTTTTCTGTATACTAGAACTCTTAGGACCATCATTATTGGGGATGAATAAAATACCGCCATCTCAGTATAATCCAATTTGTATAGGTTCAACAATCCTACTAAGGGTATTTAATATATATAACCCCACAAGATCTGCTATTTGAGCAGAATCATATCCACCCATAGGAACATCAAAATTATCTGAGCCAGTTTTTATCCAAATAGAATCATTATTATTAAGAACAGTTTTCGTACATGCTAAGATTATTTAGTACTGTTCATCTGTTATTTCTACATAGGTTTTTGCACAGTTAAAACTATCGATTAAAACTTCTTTAGAGATAGAAGGATAAAAATCAATTATGTCAAATTGAATAACAGTGGCCTTACTCTTATTTTTAATATTTCTAAACCATTCAATTGTATCAGTTGAATTTTTCCAAAGATTGTTATGGGTAGTTTTTGTATATTAAGAACAATATTTTGAATAATATTTTTTGAGATTACCCCTTACTCTGTTTTAGAGGGATTAATTAACGAAAATTGTAATTTATTTTCAAAATTAGGTTGATCGTCTTCGAATAGGATGTAAGCATCTTTCCTTTTAAATTTCCCTAACCTATCTTCAATATGCAATTTATTAGCAAAATCAAGACTATCATCATTTATTTGGGGAATAGTATCATAATGGTCAATTTTGTAAGTATCCGTAATTTTATTCCTGGTAATTAGAAGGGTTAATTTTATATATGTTTTTTTTTATTTTTTTATTTATCAGCTCTCATTTATATACATTTTGAATTTTTTAATTCCTTTATATCTTTGTTAATTTAGTTTGAAAACTGTTATGATTCTTTCTAAATTTAATTTTCTTAAATAACTTAAATAAATCAACCTCAAATGGGTCTAGCAGTTTGTTTGGAGGTGTTCTTTGCGATTCCAGGTTATACACCTCTTTTTTAGTGCAGGTTGGAAAATCTGAAGAGTAAAGATAGAAATAAATCTTCCACCATATACTTTTTATGAAGTCTTCTATTTTTTCAATGAGTGATAACTGGAAAGTTAAGATATAATAATCATATTCATTCGTTCTCTCATGAAAGCTTGAGAAATCAAACAGCTTTATCCAAACATTTTTGGAAGTTGAAAAATATGGTTTTAACTCCAGAAATTCAATGGAAAATATTGAAAAGATCTACTACTCCTTGCTGCTTTGATGGTAGATGAAATTTGTGTCTGGAAGAAAAGATAAAAATTATGTTATACTTTGATCCTGTTAACCTATTAAATCAGAGATATGATTTTATTGCTAAATGTTGGCATAAAAATAAATTTAGACAATTTAAAAAAATAAGTGAATAAATAAATAAATTAATTAACAGAAAACGAATAAGTATGATTTCTTAAATAGGTAAATGAATTAGGATTTGAATTTATATTAGTGATTTTTACTCTATTATTGTAATTTTTGGCGGGGTTACCATAATTAACATTAGTTTTAGATTTTTCAGTTCATTTTAATGATAAAAATTGATATACTAAAATTGAAAAATTGATGTACTAAAATTAGATATGTCTTAATAATTTTTTAAAAAATTGTTTGAATTTTTGACATGTATTATTGTAACTGCAAATTTTACTTCAGTTAAATTTGAAGTATGATAAAACCGGATGCCATAATAATTTGATTCTTATTGTTACTTGAAGGTTTAGGATTGCTTTATTATATAGGAGAAATAAGGTTTTTCCTTTTTTGAAGTCTGGTAGTAAATGTAAAAAAAATTATTTCAATCCATTTCTTATTTGATCTGAAGAAGTCCAGTTAATTTTTTAGAGCATTGATTTATATCAATGCTATCAACAGGATGGAAATCAATTTATTATCATCTTAATGTGACCTATTGTTGGTCTTTTTTTAAATGAAAATTACATGTATATATATATATATATATATATATAAATGCTTATATATATATATATATATATATATATATATTTGTGTGTGCTCATATATATTTGTGTATGTATATATATATGTATACGCATATATACATACCTATGTATATGTGTGACGCATAGATTCAACTCTCTCATGGCTGGAAGAGTCAAAGCAAGAGTTCATCCAAGGTTCAAAACCTGACAGTGATAACAAACAGGTGATTTGGGTACGATTCTCCGGCTGAGAAATTATAATTTTTCAAAAATATTTTTTTCTAGATTTGATGCCCGTAGGAAAAGCTTTTGGAGATCCTTATGAGTTAACGTTCTCTGGCGTCCCTATCACGTAAATAGAGTGAAATATTGAGACGAGAAGAGGAAATACCTGCTTCTTTGGGAGAAGGTAAGAGGAAACCAAACACTGAAGGTGGAGGAGAAGCGAAGGGGAGGAATTAATTAATGGAATCCAAATTAGAAGAGAACTGATATTAGTAACACCCAAAACACTACCCAGCATCGAATAGAAATCTCTCTGGACTTGTGCCAAACTGCCCAGGGCGAAGAGGCGAAGAAAGGCCTAAAAGCATGTTATGCTTAGAGATGACCTTGTACCAGTCTTTCGAAAGTAGAGCAGCAGAGAAAAGTCTAAACATAATACAATATTTTGATGGGATTCATGCCTGACTAGGAATACTGAAAAATTAAGTAGCTGATTAAACTGAGGATTAGGATTCCGTATTACAAGATTAATCAACCGCCGGGAAGGGTAGACTTTTATACTAAACAAAATATCAGTTTCGTTGTAAGTCCGTGTCCAGTTCTTCATTGGCGTTTCGATTACTTTTTTTCTATCTTAGTCCTGTGGTCTTCTCTTTCCTTTCTTTGATTGGTGACTGATTAGTGGTCGATTTGCGGTCTGGTTCAAAAAATACAACGTAGACCGATAAGCAGATCGATCGTACCGTCTGGTGAAAACTAACCCAGTGGAACCGTCAAGGGATAGAAAGTAGAGCCTCCCGTGATTGAAGGGGGCGGCTGTGGTGGCACATATACACACATATATATATATATATGCATGTATATGTATATTTATGTACATGCATATATATATATATGTGTGTGTGTGTGTGAGTGTGTATCAAACAAAGACAGATTCGTACTTTTCTGAAGAATCAACTGTTTGTCGGAATCTGTGAGTTGAGCAGTGATTTCTTCGAAAGCCGTTGTGATTTTTCTAAAAAAAAAAAAAAGAATATTTCGATTTTGAGTCGTATACGACTGAAAAGCAGGGCATTATAAACCTTAGCAATAAGAGTTATGCCTCTGTATTTGTCAGTGATTCCGTGATCACCTTTCTTGTGATAGAGAAGGATCCAATCATTTGTCCATTTCTCTTTTGTATTTTCTTTATAGACTGCATTGCATAATTACAGAAGTATGTCGTCAAATTTTCTTGTCTTCCCAACTTCAGTGGGTATTTTGTTGAAGCTTGCTGCTTTTCTGTTTTTATTTTATATTCTTTTTTTCTATTGTGTCAAGTCCTTCTTCTGTAAATTATCCAAGTTTAATGTCTAGTGGGTTATTATAATTTTTGATAGGTTTGTCTGTGATTTCAGGAAGGTTTCCAAGAAGATTCTTGACATGTTCATTCCACTTCTGAAATCTTGCCTCTTGTCCGGCAGTTTTTAGTTTTGCTCTCGATGTGCTGTTCTTTCTGCTCACTTTATTTACTGACTGCCATGCTGATTGTGATTGTCTATCTTTTACCGAATTTCTGATTTTATTGATTTATCCTTGAATGTATTTAATTGTTTTTTTAGTATGTGTTAGTTCTCTCTAGACTTTCTTAAGCTTGTTTGCGTTTGTTTTTATTGAGTTTGACTCCCATGGAATTCTACGTTTGGTTCTTGGTTTAGTTGGTATGCATCTGCTACCACTTCTATATGGACAGTAAAAATAAGTTCTCATATTCATCATTCGGTGTATCTCTTTCAGATGTCTCCGTACATTGATTGCTACCAGTGAGTGATAACCACTCATAACATGAGGTTTTCAATTTTAGTTTCTTATTTCTGTATAGACTCAAGCGTATTTTTGCTGAGACAATCCTTGTATATATTCTAGCTGTGCATTAGAGATATTTTAGTAGATGTAGGTGCATAGTCCCCCACTTTTTAAAAATTCAGTGTTTAGTCATGCAAACCTGTTCCCGAGTGAAAATCAACTAGATATTCACCATAGCTGTTTAGCAATTTGTGCAATCAAAATTAATACTTCCATTTTGTCTATTTGAGCATTTATATCTCCACCGATATTTAGAAATGTGTCGGACAAAGGAAGATAGCTCGTTGTAAAAGGTGGTGAAATGCGTTTAATCACCAGCATTAGTGTAACTGTAACAAGAGAATATTCTTGTGCTGGGGTTCTATATATATTCGTATGTGTATATACATTTATATATATATATGTATACATATGAATATGTATATATATATATATATATATATATACTTATGTATATATATATATATATATGCATATATACAAATGTGTATATATGTACATAAGTGCATACATATACATATGTGTATATATATGTGTGTAGGTTTATGCATATGTATATACGTGTATATATAAACATATATGTATATGTATATATATATGTATATGCATGTATATTTATATATATACATATATACATGGGCCGGGAGACCTGCGTTTAATCTCTGGTCGAGTCGTATCAAAGACTCAAAAAATGGTACTTGATGCATCCTTGCTTAACACTCAGTATTATAAGGTACGGATCAATTATAAAATGAAATAAAATTAAACGGAAGTCCTCTGAAAGTATGCTTTGTGTTCATGGTCGGAACCTATCGAAGTTATAATACTTTATAGGTGGAGGGAAAAAAAAACTATTAATATAGACAGCCCTCACAATAAAACCAGAGGTTATAAGTTCCGCTCATCTACGAATTATATATCTCATATGCACATCGATTAGTGTATGTAAAACTAAAACAAACAAAAAATAAAATAAAATAATAAAATAAAATTGAAAATAATGAAACTAACTAAACAACTCTTATATTGGATGTTCTTTGGTCATCCAAGAACTATTTCTTTTTAACCAGAGCCAATCGGCCGACCTTTCTGCCGTCGTTATTATTTTATTGATCACTTTCATCTTTTTTGGTCCAGTCAATCCAATATCCGATAAGGCTTTGCATAACGACCTTGCAACGAAATTCCTAGATCCAACTTCTATTGGCGTTCATTTTGCCTTCCATCAATTGTTTTTGCACAACTCCACTAACTCGTCATATTTCAATTTCTTTCGTTCATGGGCTTCCTCTGCATTTTCCCCCCAAGGTACAGTTAATCCCCACATTATTATTTTCCTTGTTCTGTTTGAGAATATAACTATATCTGGCCGTAATGCTGTTTGAACGATATAGACCGGGAATTTTAACCTTTTCCCTTAGTCGGCCCTTACTTCCCAGTCTGCTGATGATGATAACGCATTTGGAGTTAGCTTTTTCTTTGGCTTGGCTTTTATACCAGCCTTGACAAACTCTATTGTGCTTCTGTCATTGCTTGGGATATTAGTGTGGATTGCTGCTGCGACAGTGTGGATTGCTGCTATATCTTTAAGGATTTGGTCGTGGTGCCATCTATACCGACCATCCGCCAGCGCTGTTTGGCAGCTATTAAGGATGTGTTTTAAGGATCCGGTCTTTCCACATAATTGACACAAGGGGGTTTCCGGGTTTTTTTCCATATAAAGAGGTTTGTAGGGCTGGGGAGGATGTCATAAACTGATCGAATGAGGAATCTGATGGTGATTTCATTACGCCATAAGTCGGACCATGTTATTTTCCGTTTAACCATCGACTCTCATTTAGTCCACGCACCCTGTTGTCTCATCCCGACCATTTTTTCCACCCTCTTCTCTTCCTCGCTTCTATGTATCTCGCTTTGTAGTAATTGATGCCTCTCTTTTCCTAATGCCTTGTCTACCCTGATAGTGGGGAAGCCTAAGCCTGCGCGGCCAGTAGCCACAGCCCCTAAAATTTCTTTTTCCTGCAGCCGTTCCTCCGCAACTTTTACTTCTTTTGCCGCTTTCCATTTCCTTCCTGTGTATACTTCTACTTCTGCTCCAGTCACTTTGGGATCTTTGGAGAACATAAACTGTATCGATGTTCTCGATTTCGTGACCTTATATTCTTCGACAAGGCTCTTAAATGGGAGCTGCAAGGCATTTGAACCTCCGTACAGAGCTGCGCTACTCAAACATTTCGGCAAACCCAGCCACCTACGCAATCTTGAGTTAATCCTTTTTTCAAGTTGTTCTACGCTGGAAGACGTAAATTCGTAGACGGTTAATTGCCACAATACTTTTGGTAGAACAGCATTCTGGTAGATCCAGGCTTTAAACCGACCAGGCAAACCAGATCTCTCAATCTTATTTAACCACCTTTCCAGATTTTCCTTGGTTTCCTGGATTGCCACCGTATCCTTCAGGGAATCATCAAATCGCTTTCCTAGGCCCTTTACAGGATTTTGTTTTATTGAGAGGATGAATTCTCCAGAAAGTTTTAAACGCTCCTCAATTAGTTTCCCTTTTTTAACGCGAGGGAACGCGATTTTCTAGCGTTAAAACTCATTCTGGCCCATGAGATGAGATTTTCTATTTCCCTTAGCAGCCATCTTGCCCCGATTACAGATGTGGTTGTTAAAGTCATGTTATCCATATAGCCTCGTATCGGGGGCTGCCTTTGTCCAGATCTAGTGGTAGGGCCTCTGCATTTGACCTCTGCTGCTTTTATTAGCATGTTCATTGCTAAGGCAAAGAGTGTAGCTGAGATGGTACAACCTGTTATGATACCTCTTTCCAAATAATTCCATGCCGAAGTTGTATTCCCAGAAACCGTTCTCATCTGGAAGTTGTGATAATAATCCCCAATGATTTCTATTATTTTGTTCGGAACATGATATCGTTTGAGAGCCTCTTGCACCAGACTATGATGGATAGGCCCATATGCATTTTTTATGTCTAGCCAGAGGACAGCAATATCACCTTTATTTGCTTTCGCCTCTTTTAGTAGCTGTGTGATAACTCCTGTGTGTTCAATAACTCCTGGCATACCTGGAATACCTCCCTTTTGTACTGACGTATCTATATACGTGTTTTTTAAGAGGAAGTCCACCAACCGTCGATTCAACAGGCTAAAGAAGATTTTGCCTTCTACGTTCAGTAGTGATATGCATCTGAATTGGTTTATCTTCTTTGCCCTCTCCTCTTTTGGGATCCAGATACCTTGGGAGTACCTCCATTGTCCTACTACTTTCCCTCTTCTCGATATCACCCTTAATAATTTCAACAGAAATCGTAGAAGTTGCGGACATCGTTTGTACACTATATAAGGGACTCCGTTTGGGCCCGGGGCTGAGCCAAACCTGGCTTTCTTCATAACTGCTTGTATTTCAATCCAGTTTGGTTCCTCTAAGTCAAAATTCATTGATGGAGGAGTAGGTGTAATCAGGGATGTGTTCACTTCTAAATCTCGGAGTCTGTTAGTGTTTCTTTGAGAAAAGCATAAATTTCTTCAGTGGAACTCTCCATATGTCCACTTCGTTTCTCCCCAAGTAATTTCTTCGTGAAGCCGAACGGAATTGAAATAAAAGCCATCCTCTTTCGCGCTCTTTCCTTCCTCCGGCGTCTATGCCATTCGGCTCTCCGCGAAGATTTCCTTTTCGATCTTATGGAGTCACGGTGTTGCTGCAGTGATTTTTTTGTTGTTGCTGCAACTGTTTTGTGTCTTTTTGTTAGAGCTTTTAGTTCTCTCCTACATTGCTTTATTTTTTCCTCCCTTCGGTTTTCTTTGCCACATACTTTCTCTTTTCTCTCCTCATATCCATAACGTTCCGCCGCGTAGCTGACTATTATCTTGGATGTTGTTAATAGCCGCTTGTCTACTGCACCTTTTGCTGACACTTATTTCCCAGATGTCTGAATCGAAGTCGTTCCAAGCCTTTTTATTAGCGGCCGCGGGCCATTTGATTTTATTTCCAGCCGTATTCGAAGTCTTCGGTGGAACCTGAGCTTCAGCTTGGCGGGACTGGGCACTATGGTGGGCTTCCCGGCCCTGCGCCTCCTGCGTCTCACCGGGAGAAGCTCCCGTGTGCTGCCTCTGACTGGTTTCCACTTGGCACTTCATGCGGGCTTGAAATATTTTAAAATATTTAAGTTTAGTTTAGTTTAAAAGTGAAGACATTAGAGTCTTGTTATTTTTCTTGTGTCTGGGTCAAGATGGTGAAGAAAATACCCCATATTAACCAAAGCACTTTTGATCATTTCGCTGGTCATCCACGGGAGTTGTTTTATTTATAGAAAAGAATACATTTCCTAGGATGAAAAGAGGGAAGAGGAGCAGTCTTTCGATGACTGAGACTCTTAGCTTGTCACATTCATCGAGTCATTCACTCATTACAATATAATAGCCATTCATCAACGTCCGTGCTAGAATCACCATAATACTACAATCTCACCATAAAACCTACTTAAAACCCGAATAAAATGATTTATATACATTGAGATGATAAAATAGGGGAATGAGAAGAAAAACTCTAAAAGAGGCAAAAAAGAAACACCCTTTAGTCATCCCCCCATCTATGATTGGACAGCCGACTGTTTTCTGTATTTTAGGGCCAAAAAAAGGCGGACTAACAATTCTAAAAATAGGCACAATAAAAATTAGGGGAGGAGTGTCGGCCAGTGATCGGTAATATGAATAATTTTCATGAGAATCTAAGATCCTACAAGTTGGGATGGGAAGCATTATAGGATTAGGCATAAGAATAAAAGGTGGAGGGATCTTGGTTGCTATAAACTAGGTGGTAGGGTCATGATACACAGCATTCCATTAGCTTGGGAAAAAGAGTGACAATGAAACAACTACTTACCCGGGGTGGGGTCCCAAAAGACCCTGACCGTCGCTGCCATGTGCAGAAAGAGGAGGAAAGGATGACTCCAGAGTTGCTTCCTTTCTTACTAAGCTTGTTGCATGAACCCACCTTTTGTTGAATGTTATGCAGTCCAAGCGTTTTCTATCGCATCTGATCTTGACCCTAAACCGGTGCTTAAAGAAAAGAATCAGATCACGATCAGAAAAGTTTTCGCTGTTATACGATCCCTTCTTCCACGTCGTCCAAATACCATTCTGGCTACGGCTTAGCTCGCGAGAAACACTACATGTTTCTCGGCTTTCCACGGAGTCAAAACATTGTCTACGACGTAACCAACATTGAGCAGCATGAGCTATTTGAGATCGATGCGAGCTGTTCACTCACCGACGTGACTCTAGAACGAGCAAACTCGCTTGCAGTTGTAGAAGGCATACAAAACCGTTTCTTTCACCCCTCTGCCACAGCGGGGCAATCAGGCATATCTGCCAGATCCGCTTTGAAGGACCAGTCGTGAAGGCGCAGCGAATTCCGAGCAGGCCGCCAGGCGAGCGAGAAAGAGTTGTTCAAGAAGCTCGAGCCTGGCGCCCAATTCTATTGGGAGCGAATCTCCTCTAGCGCTCAGCCGAGCAGCTCCATGGGCAGATCCGGAGCGACACCCACCACTAGGTCCCGATACAGCTCTTTTCGAGGTAAAGAAAGGTCACTAGACCGAGGCTGTTTACGAAGAGCCTTACGCCACTCGACAAAAAACTCCTTGACCAACAGCGTCTCTCAGCCACGGGGTTTAACGCAAGAAACCCACCTCAGCCATGCGCTTCCACACCGTTTCTTCCGTCAAGGACCGACCCAGGAAAGCCAACTTTTCAGTGAGCCAATGGCGCTCAGGTCGGGCATTCCCAAGCCTCCATAGTGGAGAAGATGATAACAGACCTGTCTGCGGACCATCGGTTTTCCATCCAGCCCCAGCAACGTGGCGAGGGATTGTCGCAGCACCCGCCGATAGCTCTCATGCAGAGTAAGTACAGACAACCGGTAAAGGATCTAGGGAAGATGTAAACGGCGCACACCTCCACCCTGCTCTTTAAGGACAACTGCCTTCGAAGCTAGGTGCTCACCTGCGCTTTTTCCTTAGCTAGGACTTCCGACCAATTTCGCTCCAGTTGTAGGCCGGACCCAAACCACACCTGAAGGATGCGGATGAGTCCGCCACTGCAGCGGAAAGGCCCTACCCTTCAGGCACCTAACCGTAGACCTTCGCTCTTATCAAAGTTTATCTTGGCTCCTGCTATCTGTTCGTACCTCACTATCGCCTTCTTTACTGTCTCTATGTCCGAAAGGCGGGACACGAAAACTCTTATATCATCAGCGTACGCGGAGACATTTGCCCTCTGGTCGCCGACAAAGGGAACTCTGCGCAGAGCTGGATTTGCTTTCCCATCCCTATGTCTCAGGAACAGGGGCTCCAAAACGAGGACATAGAGAAGTGAAGACAGGGGAAATCCTGCAGCACAGGCGCTCAATCACGAAGGTCCCCGAGCGCTTTCCGTTCACCTGCACCACTGGCCGAGGGTTGTGATACAGCATGTTAATCCATCTGTGGAATTCCGGTTCGAATCTGGCGGTCTCCAAAACCGCCGTCAGAAACCGAGAATCCACCCCATCGAAGGTCTTTTAAACTAAACTAAACTGATCAGCGCAGCATCAGTGTGGGTTCTATTCCCTCTATGATCTCGTGAATCAGATGCAGATTGTTCTGGATTGATCTTCCCTTTACAGCGTAGTTCTGCTCAGGTCTGATCAAATCCCAACGACAATCCGCAAAGATCCGGGCCAAAATCTTTAACTTTGTGTTAAGCAGAGTTATGGGCCTCTAATCATCTAGTTCCTCCCAAGCATGCTTGCCTCCTTTCTTCAGTAATGTGATCACTCTTTTAGTAATGCTGCTAGGGGTGGCTCCCTGAGCAAACCAATGGTTGAACACATTCGTCAAAATAGGCACAAACATGTGTGGCATCCTCAAGTACTCTTCGTCGAGTAAGCCATCCAGTCCCGGCGACTTGTTGAGGCTGACCTGCTTCAACGCATCACGAACTTCACACTCTGTGACTAACCTTTCGCAAGCAGCTGCTTCCGCCTCTTGAAGGCGGGGGAAGTCGAGAAGATACCTGCGAAACTCCTGAAGCAGATCAGGCAAGCGAGCAAAACGATCACGAAAATGCATCCGGAAGGCCTCTGGTATCTCATGGGTAGACTGGAGTACGTGCCCATCCGGAGACTTGACGGACTCGATGTACCGATGAGGAAACCTTTGCGCTTCCTCCTCACAAACGTATGTTACATTTCACGGCTTCGTTGGGAACTCTTTTTAGCCTAGATCTAACTACGAATCCCTTGTAACGCTCGCTAGCCTCGCTAGGTCCCTCCTAACTAAATCGACTGCTAGGGAGTCTCTTCCTTCACTGCCCGGTAAAGTCTATCTTCTAAGGCCTTACCCTTCTTGGCTCTATCTAGTCTGAGCTTTTGGCCGTATTTGATGGCGAAGTCCCTAATTCTATATTTTAGAGAACTCCATCACCTATAACTCGCTACCACCCCCACTACTACCCCATGAATAAGGATTCCAGCCGGTCCTGGAAGTCCCGTACCTCCAGTAAGGAGGTATTGAACTTCCAGTATCCAGCCAGACTCGGCCTATTTTCAAAGCGCAGACTAACCCTAACGAGTTTATGGTCAGTCACCCCTATCCAATAGAACGTGGGACAAGAAACGAAACCGGAGTCAGCTCGTCTAACTTACACTGTCCAGGTAAGACCTAATAAGGACAGAGGGAGAACTATCTATCCACGTCCACATCTTCCTCCCTTGGTGACCCAGACGAAACCTGTCGACTAAGTCGAAATGGGCCATGAAGTCGACCAGGCTGCTTTCCCACCAGTTCAACCCACTAGCATCTCTCCTGGCCTTATCAATCTTAGGACCAAGGATTGTATTCCAATTATCCTCTAGAACTATCCTCTTCGAATTGCCGAGGAACGGCTCCAACCGTTGAAAAAAGGACGCATAAACTGCAACTAGTCGAAAGGAGTAGCTTTTCACGGCAACATCAGCAACAACCAGCCGGTCCCAGTCACCAGCAAAGACAAGATCAACATCTGCGTTAAGGCTGCGTCCGATTAGCAAGGAGACCCTAACAACTACAGTGACCGCTGAAGGCTGGAATAACGACAGTTATCCTCAGCACCCGAGTGTCCACTGCGCAAATGAAGTGAGTCTCTTGCATCGCAGCGACATTCACTCGGACGTTCGAGAATTCACTAAGCAAGCACGCACACTTGCTCGGATCCCTCAGTCCTCTCACATTCAGACTAGCAAGACTTAAAGACATCCTTACTTACCTTACTGTTAAGTGTCAATAACGGTTTTAAAATCTTCAGGGGTTAGGATGCCGAGGGTGTGTACAAGGGATCCTGTGGCAGGGGTAGTAATCACCGAGCTGTCTCTTGACAGTTCACCGACATCCATGAGGAACCTTACTTTTATAACCCAATAAAGGGAGAGGTGAACATAAACAGGGACCCTCCCTGAACAAAAATTAGACATTCTTTTCAGTGAATGGAGCTCCAACTTCGCCAACCTCACACCAATGTCAGCCTGACTAGCCCTTTCTAGAGATTAGCAGACACCCTTTATCTGAGTACCGAACGACCTGACGAAGGTGGTCACCATGGGTGCACCCTTGGCTTTTGAAAATTTTACGAGGGGCGCTAATTTTAATTTTTTAAATAGTTATTGCTTCGAGGGTTTGTAAATGGTTTTATTGTTATTTCTATATATGATTTTTTTTATTGTTGATAAATAAAACTCATTACTAAATTTAAAATATCAAACCTCATCGTTAAGCATAACACAAACTCCCCAAAACTTTCCTATATCAAACTAATGTAGTGTATAAATTTACATGCCCATTTCGAGTGTCTCTCGGAAAATAACATTACAGCTAATGCCTACATTGGTCATACAATAACTCCACTTTCTCTTTGCCTTATGTATCACTTCACTGACATAAGCGCCATAAAATAGCATCTAATAACAAATTGTAACAAAGACACTGACAAACTCAAATCTCCGGATATAAGAAAGATCCTAATTAACAATACAAAAGACACACATTTTTAATTTGTCTTATTTTGTCAAATTAGGACCAAAAAATTACAAAATCCTTATTTAAAATAATTTGTCTATATATATATATATATATTTATATATATATCTGGGGCGGAGATGGGACTAGTGCTACTCGTGCCCGGCACGACCAATAACTCGGTCAATGTTATTCAAAATGGATTAAAAATCACCCATTAATTTCAAGCAAACATATTTAGTCTGATCTCAATTAAATTATGTATCTATTCAAGTTTCGATAACTAAGTAGCCAAAAGTTCATAAATATATCGGGGAATAATACAACGATGCTGTTTTGAACGGATGGTCTTTGTCCGGCTACCGTCAGATCCATTGAACATCCCATAAAATCGGGTATAATGTTGAACACGCGTAATCCGTGCCAAGCACAAGACCCTTATAATAACAGTAATATTAGAGAAATCTCGCTTTTGGCTGTAGCCAATGGCAAAAGCAAGTCAAAATACCGTGCTCAAAAAAATTAGCACAATGTGACTGCTGACGCCTGTCTTGGGAAGAGGGAGAGGGAGAGAGAGAGAGAGAGAGATAGAGAGAGAGAGAGAGAGAGAGAGAGAGAGGGGGAAAGGGGGTAGCAGATTATTGCTGTCGCCGACGTCATCATCATCGCTATGGTAAATGTTGGTTAAACGGCGTGTTTTAATTCGTTTTTTCACTAACAGATCTCTATTTCTTTAATGAATGTTGCATATATTACATTCTGTAACTAAAATTTGTTTATTTGAATACATTTTCAACAAATAATCTTTATTTTAAGCGAAATTGAAACTACTAGCTGTGTCTGTGTATATCGTAGACACATACGTACGTATAAACACATGAAGAACGATTACTACTACTACGGCAAGCAAACGTATATGTAGTAGGACGAATAGCTGTTTGTAAACATAACCACGCGTATATATTGTAAATATCAGTGATGAAGTTATTGTTTCATTAATTAATAAATAAAGAACAGGTTTTGAATAAGAGTGAATTTGTTTGTTTTTTTTTATTGAGGAATTTTTTTTCGTGAATTTTGAATCATAGAAATCTACGAAAAATACGGGTTTTAAGGCATGTTATATTAATACTAAGAAAACCCCTCAAACCAATGAACCTTCGTAGAATTCCGTAGTGGTACGTAAATACTTATGTAGTTTTTTTTCATAAAGGTCCTGTATGTAACTTTTTTTGCTGCATCCATCATTTCACAGCTATTTAAACCCAACTTTATTCATCAATATTACCTTTTATTCTATGGGAAAATTTAATCGCCGTTTTTGGAGAACATTATTTCAGTTGCCGAAAATATTTCAGTCGCTTCACTACATTCAATTTTATAACGGACTTTATTTACGAATTCTTTGTATCTTAGAATTTTTGGATAAAATTAAGATTTTCAATGTTCTCAGTGTTTCCACGGATAACTTCAACTGGTCAAGATATCATATGTTTCAAGATTCATCAGATGAAATTTACATTTTGGAAGTTCCCTGTATTTTGCGTATAACGTCACTTGGGCTAATTTTCCTGTCTTTCACGGGTAAGTAGATAATTCTCTAAAACATTAAAAAAATAAGTTGTACTGCATTTGCTGTTAATGATCTGGATTTAAAATTAGATATAATGGAAATGGATATTGTGTTAGACCTGAAAAATAAATCGTTTGGCCAGAGAAATGTAGCCGAGAAGCGAGAAATTATCAAAGTTGGGCGCCCAACTCCTTTATTGGTGAATAAGGTTAGAACTCGTTCGTTCCAATCCAAATGGTTTAATGACATTGACTGGTTATGTGCGAGTAAATCTGAGGAAAAACACTATTGTTGGCCTTGCTTGCTTTTCACGCCTAAATCAGGGCAATCATGGACTGATACTGGCTATACTGATTATAGGCATATTTTAGCTGACTGCAAAATTCATTCGAAATCAATGACTCATTTGAACAATTATAAGCGTTTAAAAACATTTGGCATGTATGACATAGTCACTGCTATTAGTGAATCGGCCAAACTTGAAAGAGAAAGGCACAATAAATTGGTCGAAGAAAATAGACAATATCTGAAACACCTGATAAACGCAATATTATTTATATCTTTGCAAACAAGAACTACCATTGCGCGGACACGATGAAGTGGAAGATAGTCTTAACAAAGGTAATTATCGAGAATTATTGCAGTGTTTCTCTAAAATTGACAGTGTGTTTGCATCAAAACTTTCCGCCAAAGAAGGCTTTAGGCAATTTTCAGGTGTTTCCAGAACAATACAGAATGAAATTATATCTGCAATTGATAACGTGATTGCTGATGTTATTTACGCTGAAATTCAAAGTGCCCCATTTATTTCAGTGCAGGCTGATGAAACAACTGACTGTGCAATGCATGCACAGCTTTCGATCATTATTAGTTATGTGAATGGATGCAAAATTATTGAATAATCCTTGGATTTCATGACGTGAGTGATGACAAAAGTGCCACAAGATTAGCTGATGTAATCGAGAATTCTTTAAATTCCTTCGATGATACAAAATCAAAATTGGTTTGCCAAACTTATGATGGAGCAGCCGTAATGGCAGGTGAACGGAACGGAGTGCAAATTAAATTGAGAGAGAGGGGATTTAAATACGCCGATTTCATCTATTAATAAACTTTCATCTATTAATAAACCATAAACTTAATTTAGTTTTGAGTAAAAGTACGGAAAAAGTTGATGGCGTTAAAATATTTTTTTTCACATTTACACAGCTTCAGTAAATTCACATCATCTAGTACGAAACGGAGAGTGTGTTCCGAAAATTTGAAATCAGCATCCCATCTTTGTGTGCTACCAGATGGTTTTATAAATCAAGAACTGTATCCGCTATAAAAGACGATCGTCAAAAAATAATGAACGCACTCGAAGATATTCTTGATCATGGCGAAATCCCATCTTTGTGTGCTACCAGATGGTTTTATAAATCAAGAACTGTATCCGCTATAAAAGACGATCGTCAAAAAATAATGAACGCACTCGAAGATATTCTTGATCATGGCGAAATATGGGATGAAGCAACACTAAGTGAAACCGACAATCTATTGTCAAAATTGAATGATTTCACTTTTTTGTTTTTTATTAACTGTTTTTATGTCATTCTTTCTCAAGCAGAAAAACTATTTGATATTTTACAGTGCAGAAAACTCGACGTGAAATATGCTCAAGATAAAATACATGATTTCATTCAATCAATATCAAACAATTGTGACAATGAACATTATGAAAATATGATCCAACAAACGATGACAGACATGGAGATATCTGACGAATCACACGCTCCACCCACAAAAAGAACTAGGGGAAATCGAATCAACTACAAAAGTGAATATTTTGAAATAATTCAAAACATCATTTCGTCACTAAAGAAACGATTCGCCAACATAGGAGACTTTTCATATTTTGAATTGCTCGATGTGAAGAAGTTTGAAGTTTTTTCCTGTACATTCCCTAAGCAACATATAAATGCATTGCAGAAAAAATACCCTGGTATTTTTTACCTAAAATCCTTGACAAGTGAGCTCAGGTATTTGTATTCTGACAATGATTTCAAAAAATGTACCTCAAGTAAAGCTATTTTGGAGATGCTTCATGAACTCGGTTTTTTGTCTGCAATGTCTGAAACTGTGAGACTGATACAACTTTTCCTTACCATTCCCGCTACTTCAGTTTCAAATGAAAGATGTTTCTCAACCTTGGACAGAATACGATCATTTTTGAGATGCACTATGGCTGAGGATCGACTTTCGTCTTTAGCCCGATTTCCATTGAGAAGCAAATGCTAAAAGACTTAGAGCAAAGAAATGAATTGCACAATAAGGTAATAGAAAAATTTGCGGCCAAACCAATACGCCTGGAGTTTATGCTCAAATGAGATGACCTTCCCAAAAACGCGCTTGACCTGCAGGCACGCCCATTCAAAAGCATTTATAGACGAACACTAGCTGTGAAATGATGCAGCAAAAAAAGTTACATACAGAATCTTTATGAAAAAAAAATTACAAAAGTATTTACGTACTACTACGGAATTCTACGAAGGTTCCGAGGTTTTAGGGTTTTTCTTACTATTAATATAAAATGACATAGAACCCGTATTTTTCGTAGATTTCTATGATTCAAAATTCACGAATAAACCATTCCTTAATATTAAAAAAAAACGATTGTGAAGTGCTAATAAAAAATCAATCATTTAATTATTTTATAATTCCATGAGACAAATGACCTGGAGAGTTGTGGGCTTAATTGCTAACCTGGTTAGTTGTCATTGTCATCAATTTCTTTATTCTAATAAACATATTTTTCTCGTCATAGTAATGAACATTTCTCTTTTCTTCTATACTTTTGAAAGGAAAAAGAATTATCTTATCTACTGTATTAACAAGACTACAAATTATATAGTATCTTGATTGTTTACAAAAAAAAAACACCATGCAAGGTACGTTAGTCAATCTGTGCTATACAATGGAGAATCACGCAATAGCAACTATGATGACTTACTTTGGGTCCACGGACCACGGGTTGGGAACTGAAGTTGACAGAGGGCGGGGGGGCACGAGTAGCAAAAATAGGCTAGAGTCGCCACTGATATATATATATATATATATATATATATATATACTGTCATAAATAGATAGATAAACAGACAGGTCAGAATAAGAGAGATAGAAAGGTCACTGAAATTGATAGAATTTAAATTACAATAAAAACACATTAAAATATATACACAGCACAATAAGATGTTGGCATCAAAAATTGTAATTTTATTATTCTTTACAAATCAACACTAAAATATTTTGAAAATTCTTTCATGCCTTATCGCGCATTATTTACGCTAATTGTTAGATGTTTGTCGTTATACTTAAAACGTTTCAAGGGAAATCACGAAATACATAACATAATTTTGATAATTTTGTTAATTATTTTTTTTTTATATGACTAAAATATGTTTTAGTATTTTTTAGGGAGAATATATCGTAAAATATATTCTCCTATGGGCTATTTACGCTCGTTTTACGATGCTTGTTTTCATTTTAAAGCATTTTTAAAATATTACGTCCGTAGAATGCACCGACAGCATCTCAGCAGAGGGGTAAGACCCACCCCTGCCTACGGGTGTTCTGGATATGACAATAAACTTCATCTGATGGTGAGGTTTCAGTCCTAGATTTTTAGGAAATGTGGAGTACTCTTTCACTGCTATTACTCCTAGCTCCACCTTGACCAACACTGGTAGATCTTGTTTGTACTATTTAACTATTTAAGTGTGCAAACAAATGACTGGTTTTATATTGAATTATTAGTGTTCAATAGCAATATTTGAAACCATTTTACTGTGTGCCAACAAATGACAGATTTTATATAGAATTATTCGTGTTAGGAATACCTAAAACCATTTACCTGTGTGCAAACTAATGAGCTCTAGTTTGTTTAAAATGTTACCCACAAACTATTCGTTTACAAATCATGTATTCACTATATACAGAAACAGGATTTGGCATTAAATAACCGACAAGGGTTGATATACTATAAAACACCATCAACGAACCAATCTTTCTATAATGATAAATTTAGCATCTCATAATCATCATGTCGTGCAGCCAGCACAGATCTTGACCCTCTCTCGCCACCCATCTCTTGTGATTAAAAAAAGGGTCTTTCTATCTTAGCTGTCAAACGCTCGACTATTAACACCTCCCCAGGCAAATGACTTTTGAACGCCTGACCAAATTTGTGTGTGTCTTAAGTAGTGCCTGTTACAATTCCAAGCCTGCCTCTGATTGGCTGAAACAGTCTTATTCAAATTAAACCAACCTACAATTTATTATGAGAATGTCTCGGGTTCAATTCCTGATAATCCTTGTCAGGCCAAATAGACGCACGGTCGTTTGCGTCTATTACATCTCCATCGTCCATTGCTCCTGGGAGGTCTTCAAGGCTATATCCTATATCAGTACAGAGCTGTTGTATATAGGTTCCAGCTGGTCGTCCTGCCTTTGCTCGTCTGTGTGAAGGAGTCCACAGGAGTATGTCGTTTTCGAGCTCGTCCTTACTTCTCCAGCAGTGTCCTGCATGTCTGATTTGTCTAACTCGGACAGTTTTCGTGATGGGTGGCAGGTGGCCGTATAGCTGCTGTTTTGAGGGGGTGCTGCCTCCGGGACTTTTTCAGTATTGCTCGCAGCATTCTTCGGTAATTGCCGTCAAGTTTTTTCTCCATACGTTTAGTTAGCGTCCATGTAGTGCATCCATATAGCAGTATCGACATGACCGCTGCTTGGAAATAACTGAGTCTCGGTTGATGAGACACTGCTTCCTAGGTAGGTGAACTTGTGTTATATAGTCATTTACACGTTCATGCAGCATCACAACGACACAATATCAAAGACAGACGCATGAAGGAAAACGCCTGAAGGAAGACACAGGAAGATTTCTTTAACAACATTTTACCTCTCATTTTATTGCAAGAGTTCGAAAGGGTTGTTGAAGGGTTTGCATGTGAGAGGATGCTGGAGACCGAACATAAACTTCATATTTTGACCCCACTGTTATGACCGTCACGTTGTGTCTTGTTCTCCTGATGTTGGGGTCCACTCCATCGGGGGTTTTCCGAGGGCCCCCTCTGTCGGGTGTGGCCTTCCCTACCACATCTCGTCTCTACTGTCTGGAATTATACTGGCAACTGCTTTTGCACCCCAAACTCAACTGAGTTAAATAATAACTCAACGCCCACACGATCGTCAACTGGATCTTCGAAATCGGATGTTTAATCGTCATCAAGCGGAAATAACTGTCATGCAGTTCTTCCGGTGCATGACTGTAGTGGCATAATGAGACCTTCACCTTGTCCCATATCATAAGCCTTAATCTGCCCACGCGATCTCTTTCGATTACTGGCCGTTGGAATGTGTCACTTCCTTCCGGTGTATTACCTTGGTGTATATTTTTGGGCCGGGTCGAAGGTCAAAATATAACACTTGTTTACAAGTTTCAGAGAACTATCATTTAGTGTGGAGATGTCACCTCTTTAATTAAAGCATATGTATTTTGTCTTTTCTGCGTTGACATGGAGGCATATGCAACCAGCCGCTCGTTCCAAACTATATTCTATTTCTTTTTTTTTTTTTTTCTTTGCACAAAATATCCCGGGTGTTTCGGCTTGAGCGGGTGTATCAGGCATATGCCATCAGCCGCTCGTTCCAGACTATGTAGCAGGGTTTCGGCTTGGGCGGGTGCACCAGAAGTGCTATGTTATCGGCGTAGTCCACGTCCCTAATTGTTTGTGCGGGGCATTTTCTGTTTCTTTCCTTTGCCAGCTTGAAACCATTATCTTTCATTATATCAATAGACGATGTAAGCACGTAATCTAAGCAGATGATAAACATCTCAATTTTGGGTTCTATGCGGTTGCGTATGGTCTACTAAACAAAAATGTTTTATAGGGAGCAGTAACTGTCGTCTTTTGATTTAATTATGTCTCAGCAAATGTTTACTATAAAATATTGTATTGTTACTGAATAGCGTGAATTTAACAAATTAGCGTAAAAAGTTTGTAAAATGTTGCTTAATATTGGAGCAGAGAAGTTTTTAAGGTAGTGTGATGAAAGGTTAATGCTGATATAAATTATAAAATAAAACAAGCAAGCAGTTAGAGAAATAACAGGAGGTTGGGTTGAACGGACGTCTTTTTATGTATCATTTTTGGTAATAAGCAATAGTTTACATAATATGTTGTTGTTTAAATATACAAGGGGTTGATAAGGTCTCGGTTAAGTTTCAAAATATACGTGTGCTTCAATTGACGTCAAAAACTACCTTTTTTCTACTTATTAAAATCTAATTCTTTTAATTAGGATGTGACTGCTTACAAGAACACTCAATTTCTCATTGCTGGGGATGTGAACTTTAACACGCCACCTGTAAATCACACCTCCCTGAATATTTACCATTTCTGTTGTGTTGATGAAGGAAGCCATTATGTAACAGAAGTAAGGAAAAATGATAAAAGTATAGGAATATTAATAACAGGGGAAAAAGTATAGCAGTACTAACAAGATATTTTAGCTACTCTGTACACCCAGCTATGTCAGAATGTAACACGAAGGAGAAGAAAGAAAGTATTTTTATTTCTCTCTCTATAAAAGAAGTAATAAAATCTAATAGAACCTGTGGAAAGCCCTAATTAAAAACAATCACCAAAGATTAAAGAATAATCTAACATTCTTTTTAATATTTAATTTGTAAGTACATATATATATATATGATATTTCAACAATAATGTAAAATAAAATCGGGCTGGTAAAACTTACGAGTTTCGGCCACCCAATCTTCAATTAGAACAGACTGAAGCTGCGTGAATACAAGCTCACCTAAAGATCGGGCACGTGAAACTCAGAAATGTTTTGATTTGTTTTATATCATTTCATAGTTAAAATATCGTGCATAGAGCACAATATTCTACAGAACTAGATTGCTTTTAGAGAGAAATTTGAATTATATATATATATATATATATATATATATATATATATATATATATATATATATATGCGCCCGTGTGTCTGTGCAGAGGAACAATTGCATAAAAATTTGAATGTATTTGAATATTAGTTGGTTGGATAACGGAAATCAAAAATATAGTTTCCTGTTACGGAAGAAATATAAGAAACACGTACAATTAGCAACATATTTTATTGTCAGAGTTAACCTAATAAAAAAGAATACAAAATGAAATGAATAACAAAAAAGTGAATAAAAAGGTTTTATAGAAATGTCCTTTATATCCATACGTGTATGTGTATGTTCCCAAGAGATTGTGAGGGACTTTCATTTTGGAGAAGGTCCTTGTGTCTTGGCCATTCAGCAAAGAAAGAGGGTGGAACTTTCACGCTCTCTTCCTTTATACTTTGTTGGCATCGTCATCTTGCAGCCATTAGCTGAAGTTGTTTGGCAGACAAATGATGATCCCACATATTTACAAACGATACTTATTTACATTCATACAATATAAAAAATAACTCGAATGCTATAGAAGATTTTTTCATGAGTATATGCAAATCTGTATATATCATCCAATTGAGAATACAAATAAATAGATAAATGAACATATATTGTAAGTGTGCATTTAAAGGAGGCAGTTTATATAGCACAGTGTTGTCAGAAACAAGTTTCTGCATATTCAGTTGTACAGACCAGCTGAGCTGTCTGATCGCTTAAAAATTTTTCTCGCTATAAATTTAAGTTGTCTTTTCTTATTTATTTATTCATTTATTCATTATTTGTCACTCATGTTACTCCGTTTTTATTATTTCTTTGTCTCTATGTTTGTCTAAACCAGCCAGATTCCTAATCAGTTAATTCTGGCGGAGAATCACTCAAACATGCGACTGGTAGAATTGGGTTACGTGGTCTCATTAGTACTCTTCGAGTGTCCTGACATCATATAGGCATCGATTTTTCAGGCAAACAGATGAGTTAAAATGCATCAGAGTATTCGGAGAACATATACATCATATATGTGGATTTAATTTCTGTATCATATATATATATATATATATATATATATGTGTGTGTGTGTGTGTGTGTGTGTGTGTGTGTGAGGAGCAGTTTTTCTCTCTGTCTCTTTATCTAAATATACAATTCAACGAATCTTACCAAATGATCGGAACAGAGAAACTCAGTTACCAATCCTTTTATTTTCAATGTTTTAAATTTTTTTCCGATTTATTCGATACTTTTACAGCATTGAGCACTTTCATTTCTAGCGGAATTTACTGCCGTTTTTTTTTGGCGGGGGGAATGGTGGGCATTCTAATTTTAATTTATATATATATATATATATATATATAGACACAGAGAGAAAATGATTGGGTAAGTTGATCAAAGGTTATATATTTGGTACATGCAGTAATAAATGTACATATATATGTTTGTCTGTCTTAAAACATGCGCATGTATGCATAATGTACATTATCTATGCGCATATATCAATCATCATATATGCGTGTGTGTGTGTGATGCTTAGCACATTGCTATAGCTTTTATTGCAATCGCAGTCGGAAGACATCAAATGAATTCTTCAAAGACTTTGATCGGCAAGACAGTAAAAATCAAAGAACTGTTGATATAAGTGTGTGGGTGGGTAGGTTCTATGTCCAAAGGCTTTCCATTAAACCGTCACAAAACATCAAAGAATTTCCTCAACTCTTTGAAAACTCATAACATTCACCAAATTTGTGTCTGGAAAATAAATGAAGTCGGTAAAAATGGTAAAATTTCATTGGTCGGTTGATTGGTCGGTTGGTTGGTTGGTTGGTTCATTGGTGGTACTGGTTTTTGGCTCTGCGTGTCGTTCTTTGATTGCAGTTGCAAGTTGTAAATTTGAAGGCAAGGTTCTTTACTCGGAGTGCAGAATTAAATTAAATGAAGAACAAAAGAAAAGTAAAACAAGAGAAAATTGAATTAATTTTTTTAAAATCTTGGTTACTGTAATGCTCCCTAAGGCGAAAAAAAACAAAAAAGGAATATTTCCAAGTTAAAAGATCGATAATGTAACCGAATTAAAAAATAAAAATCGATAATGAAACATGCAAATAAACATTGATAATGTTTTCTAACCAAACCATCAATAAAGTTAAACTGTTAAATGTAACATAATTAAACCTCAGTGTTTGAATTGGAAATGGGTATTAGGAATTAGATATAACGATAAGGCTCCATCAAGGATTAAGGATCGGAAAGTACTGAGAGGTCCATTAAAGATGAGTGCAGTGACTTTTTATAGTTGAAAGTTCTGGGGCATTGTAAGACTGGGAATATGTTTTAATGACCAGTTTCACAGTTACCTATCCTAGGTGGGACAATTATACGTGTATATCAGAGATTAATGAAATTAATTCTATTCAAATAAATCTATATACATATTTTGTCTGATTTTATTAGATTAGGATATATCATACACTGATGTACGCGAACGAGACTTATTATTTTGATTGTAATTATAGTTACAACATTTCTTTCGAAAGATACAATGTTTGTATTTATCATCATCATCATGTCGCGCCGCCAGCGCGGATATCCCTGACCCTCTCTCGCCATTTCTCCCTATCATTCATCGTCTCCGGCAGGTCTTCAGGGTTACATCCTGTGTCCTCACATAGTTGCTGTATGTAAGTTCGTGCTGGTCGTCCTACTTTTGCACATCCATATGTGGGGGTCCACAAGAGTACATCGCTTATGAGCTCGTCCTTGCTTCTCCAGCAGTGTCCCGCGTGTCTGGTTCGTCTGACTTGTATAGTTTTCGTGATGGGGGGCAAGTGTCCGTATAGTTGGAGTCTCGTGGGGTGTTGTCGCCAGGACTTGCTTAATACTGCTCTCAACATTCTTGTGTAATTTCCGTCTAGTTTCCTCTCCAGCCGCTTCGTTAGCGTCCATGTGGTGCATCCATATAGCAGTATCGACACAACCGCTGCCTGGAAGAAACTGCGTTTCATTTTATCAGTTAGGTCCGACTTCCATATGATCGAGAGCCTATCGATAGCTGTCCATGCCTTCGTCAGTCGTGTGTCGATGTCTTTTTCGGTTGATGAGACGCTACTTCCTAGGTAGGTGAATTTGTCTACTAGTTTCAGAGAGGCTCCGTCTAGTGTGGCAATGTTGCCCGTTTGGTTGTAACACATATATTCAGTTTTGTTTGCATTGACATGGAGGCCAATGCCAGCTGCGGCTCGTTCCAGACTATGCAGTAGTGTCTCTGCTTGATTAGGCGTATTCGCTAGTAACGCCAAGTCATCAGCGTAGTCGGCGTCCGTGATTGTTTTTGCGGGGTACCTTTTGCTTCTTCTCTTAGTCAGCTCGAAGCCATTTTCTCTGATTTTGTCGATCGAAGTCCTAAGCACATAGTCTAGACAGATGATAAAGAGGTACGGGGGTGCACTTGTGAAAACTGCCTCCAAAAGCTATCAAAAGAACCCAACAAACACAAATGCACGAAAACTAGAAAAGGCTCAACATCAATTAACAGGAATATATCTAAAAGAACAAGCAGAATACATACAAAATCAGATAGATAAGATTAGAGACTCGGTGGAAGATAGACAATCCAGGATAGCCTGGCAAACAATAAACGAAGTAAGTAGAAGGAAGAGCACAGCCAAAGCAAAATTGAAAGCTGCAAGCCAACAAGAAAGAGTAAAACTGTGGGAACAGCATTTCAAAAATCTACTAGGAAACCCACCGGAAATAACGGATGAACCGATCACCAGAATTATTAGTAAGCAATTAGACGTTAAACTAGGTCCTTTCACCAAAGAAGAACTCGACTCAGTTCTCAGAAGAATTAAAAATAGGAAAGCAGCAGGGCTAGACGAGATCCCCCCAGAAGTGTGGAAGACTAGACAATTCGACGATATACTGCTCCGGCAATGCAACGCAGTCTATAGTCAAAATAGGATAGAAAGATGGACGAAGGGATGCATCCTTCCATTCCCTAAAAAAGGCGACCTCGGACTAGCCAAGAACTACCGAGGGATAACACTTACATCCATAGCAGCCAAAATCTACAATGCCCTACTACGAAACCGCATAGAACCCAAAATAGACAACATCCTTAGGAAAAACCAAAACGGCTTCCGGAGAAATAGATCCACAACCTCACAAATACTGACCATCCGTAGAATCCTTGAAGGCGTTCGGGCAAAAAACTTACAGGCGACATTACTATTTGTCGACTTTACCAAGGCCTTCGATTCCATACACAGAGGGAAGATGGAGCAAATCCTACTAGCATACGGCCTACCAAAAGAAACAGTAGCAGCGATAATGATTCTCTACAGAAACACCAAAGTGAAAGTACGTTCACCAGATGGAGACACGGAATACTTCGACATTGTTGCAGGAGTACTACAAGGAGATACACTAGCCCCGTACCTCTTTGTATTTATACATATGTTATTTTCATTACTATTTCCAGAAAATAATTAAAATATGCCGAAAATATAAAACTAGTGATAGATATTGTCTCCTTTGTATGGAGTAATAATAATCTCAATGAATTGCTCAATCAGAGATCTGAAATATCAAATGCTTTTGCAAGTATAAAAATAGAATATGGGTGGTGGGTATGCTATTTTTTATTCTTTCTGATGGCCACTTTTATAATAAAATGTCGTTTGGGCCAACCTTCTTTTGTTAGAGTTATCATGAAAATCCGTTTGGTGAAACTTGGGGAGGTACTTTCTGACTCTTTTTGGCATTCTTTCTCTCTCTCTCTCTCTCTCTATATATATATATATATATAAAATTCATGGAATATAGACTGAAACCTTGAGTTTCATATACGCATACGCACACACCCACATACACTCACACACTTACAACCACACATAAACGAAATCCCAACGGTTTTTATCTGTATTTTTTCGTATTTTTCGATTTTCAATTCATTTCATCTTCTTAACTGCTTGATGATTGTTGTTTTACAAAAAATTTCATGAAACCCAGGGTTGCTGTCTATATTCCATGAATTAAATACATATATATACCTAATATATATTTATTTATTATTATTATATAGTACCTCTATCCTAGATATTGAGCACTCTCCATATTATATTGCACTTGGTTCGACACATACCCACAAGGTGATTTAGTGACAACCAACACTCTCATTATATATATATATATATATATATATATATTCACGAGGCGCACGAAGTACAAAGATTTATTTTCACAAAACTTCTTTACGTATTTATTTTTAAACTTAGTCTCCTTTCAAGTATGCACAATTTGTCCAGTGTTGCTCGAACTTTTAGCTTCCTGCTTTGTTGAAGGCAGCGGTTCACAGCATCGATAACCTCATTGTAAGTAGCAAAATTCCGACTGCTGATCTCATTTTTCAATTTAGGTAACTGGTAGAAATCCGATAGGGCTAAGTCAGGTGGATAGGGTGGATGGTCAACAAGCTGGAAGCTTTAATTTTGAATAGCAGCAAGAAGCACAACTGATTTATCAGCTAAGAAATTGTTTTAGTGGAAATGCACCCTTAAGAGGCAACTTCTCATGCAGATATTTCTTAATTTTTTTCCCTCAGCTACATCAAGAGATTAATCTAGTAGACACCAGTGACAGGTTGATGATCCTTTTTCAGGTAATTCACATGCAGAACCCTCCCCCTCTCTGCATCCTTACAAAAAACAGAGGCCATCATCTTCCCGGCAGATATCTCTCGGGGGTTAGAGATCTTGCATTCATCTGTTTTTTATCTTTTATCCGCACAGACAAATCGACGTAGAAATCTGAATCAGCATCAAAAACTGCGAGATTGTCTTTTGAACAGGTAAACTCTTCATATTTACTTACAATATCAATGCTTTAACAGCTAATATATTAATGTAGTTCAAAATAATTTTAAAGATCATCTCTTATTTTTTAACCATTGATAGAGTCCTAACATTTACTACCGCTCATGGATTAGAGTGGACATAAGGGCTGACTCACTACGGCTCATTGGTCCTAAAGTTGAACCTGGGCACCGAATACCGTTTATGTCACGCCAAGGATATTGGGCTCGTCGAGTTCATCGTTGTAGAAAATGAACTCGAAGAGATGAGTTCAAATCATGGACGGAGCTGTTTGCGTATCCTTTGGGAAAGTCATGAATCTATCTCTCCCTTCCCACAGGTATGGGTGAAATAGTTAGGCAGATTGTGTTGTTTAAACCTTTTAAGGCAACTGATCAAAAAGAAGACTCAGAATTCAAGAGAACTTATCTATATGAAGAGGATGCAGTTGGCGTATTGGCCCACCTACAAGGCTGTTAATTCGTAAACATCAAGTGATAGTTTCGAAGACTACACATATAGTACACTTTAATAAGAATAATCTTCAAATCCCGGTTAAGTTTTTCCATTTTTCACTTTCTTATGAAAAAGTTTTTCATGGTTGAGACAGATTTATTCAAAGAGAAAACTAGTTTAGCAATAGGTATGCGCAAGCCAAAACAAACACAATTATAATGTTGTTATTTTTTCTGTTGACTTAAATTGCACTTTGTTTTTACAAGTGTCTGATTCTCTGTTGGCAGCCATTGGTTATTGTGTCTGTACATTTCACTTGCAGAATCAAAGCTGGACTCATTATTTATTTACTCTTGGATAACTGCATATGCGTACCAGAGAGAGAGAGAGAGAGAGAGAGAGAGAAAGAGAGAGAGAGAGAGAGAAAGAGAGAGAGAGAGAGAAAGAGAGAGAGAAACAACAACCGACTACTAAGTTCTGTTAGAACTAAAAGGCTGGAATTAATAGATGGTGCTTCTTTTTATTTTCCTATTCAAAATATTTGTTTTTGGTATTCTTGAAGCCGATAACGCAACCGTCGGTCATCGTTATTTTAGGTCTGGTGGGATTTTGTAAATATTTCATCACTTATTCTCCTCCCCTCTCTTTCTCTCTCACACACCAACACATATTCTTTTTCTGATATATATATATATATATATATATATATATATGTATATATTTATAAGAGAGAGAGAGAGAGAGAGAGAGAGAGAGAGAGAGAGAGAGAGTTATGAGACTGACATGAACAAGTGAGAAAATTTATTTCAGATTTTATCTTGCCCAAGAGATTTAAGAAAAACGTTTTTAGAGTCATTTGTTCAACTCATTTTATATATATATATATATATATATATATATATATATATAAAACTGAAGGAAAACGAACCGAATAGATGACGGATATAGAAAGGTTTTCAACATGAATGATATGCACGCGGAACCACCTTTCCCGAGTGATAACGCAAAATCAAGAAACGGTTGCTATGACATCAACAGCCGAAAGTAAACGCGTTTTTAAATCACAAAGGAAAAGACGTGTGTTATGATGTCTCTATCAATGTTATTTGCGAGTGAATAGTAAGTGTTTTTTGTTACAATTGACATTATTGTTATCTTTGTTATTATTGTTGAACCAGCTATTGTTATTATTCTGGTTATTTGATTTGTGTCTCTCCTCCTAACAATTGTTACTTGTTTGCTGAGTGGGGTCAAACAAAGACTCTATTTGTTATTTGTTATCGCTTTCATTTTTTTTTTTTAAATCGAACATTCGTTTTTCACTTCACTCACTCGTTTGCTCATTCGCTTCGTAAAAATATTCACGCTAATCCTCCTAAGTTGCGCCAAGCAACTATGGGGGAACCTACACCATCAACATCGTCTCAGACAGACATGTTTAATAGCCTCAGCCCCTCCTCAAAGCCGGAAGATAAATGACCATCTTTGGTAACGGCCAGCTCGATACAACCGGCACAAAAAGCACCATCTATGCCAGCCTCCTGAACGGCACAAACAACCAAAAAGATTCCTCTGCAAGACCACATGAAGAATAGGGAAAAATATTCCCAATACTTTCAAGGCAACAAAATTTTGCCCATACCTGAGCTGTTACAGGAAGTACAGCCAAAAACAATCTCATTTGTGGTCACAGGCCTGAAAACCAGGAGACTGGCAGGCCTAAGAAAAGACACCTTTGAAGAGATATTAAAGGGAGCAGGAATCCCCGCCAAATACTATTGCAGGCGTAGCTTTGCAACCTGGGAAGTCCTGCTGCCCTCAAAAGAACTAGTGATTAAGCTGGCTGGTGATAACATCACCACAAAACACTTCCGGTTGCAGCCAGAGTACTTGGGACAATGTAGAATCAAGGTCACCGTGTGTAATGTCCCAATACAACTAAATGGCGAAGTGTTAGCGGCGTACTTATGCGAACATAGAGAAGTGGAAGATATTATAAAAACCAAGTCATCCAACGGGACTGTGCACGGTGACTACTTCTTCACAATGTGTTTAAACAGGAAGGAATTTAAGGCTATACCTCATACGATTGAGTATGAATGAAAGCCAGGTAATGACGGTGATAGTGGAGGGAAGAAAACCGCAATGCTGGTTCTGCAAACAGCTAGGACATTTCTCGCGGTCCTGTCCGCAAAAAAACAGCAAACCAACATCACCTCCACCGACACCATTGACAACGACGACAACAACAACAACTACGACAACAGCAGCTGCAACCACTAAACCCACCATAGAAATTGGGGATCATCCCAACAAAAGTGAAGAAGGATGGACCCAGGTCTCTCGTGGCCGGAAAAAGAAAACTCCTTCAAAACCACCAACAAATGAAACCATTACTCCGGAAAAAATCCACAGAAAAGTCACCAAATAAAGTAATATCTCAAAAGAAAAAAGACGAAACGGAAAATATAGAAAACATGGACATTTCTGTCAACTTAAAAAGAAGAAGGGATAGTGGGGATTTGGTAACAGAGGGGGAGGGAAAAACATCAAAAAGAAAACTACAATGCCACAACCAGAGATCGATCCACAATCCCAGCCACAACCGCAGAAAAAAAACAAAGCTAAAAAGCAACACCCAGCCCAACTTATTCCACCCCCACAATCATCAACAAATACACCCAGTCAACCTATCAACCCCCCCCCCTCTCCCCAACATTACCTTTTCTTTCCCCAGTCAAAACTCCAAAAATGCTCCCCCGGTCCCACTCGGAGACCAGAGAATCAACTCCATCATCAACATTGACAAAAAAAGAATGAAGTCAGCCTCAAACGAGGTGCGCCAAGCCATTAACGGCTACTACTTTTGCGCAGACATCCTAGAATCACCATCAATAGACCATCATTTGAAAAGACTCTAAACCATCTCACTTCATTAAAAACAATCGACCAAAAGGACATAACCAATCCGTATTTGTTTGAGGGTGCACCCATGGTGACCACCTTTGTTCGTTCGGCTGGCAACCGAACTAAAGAGCTTTGGTGTTTATCGAGGAAGCCGGTTAGGCGGACATAAGGCTGGCGGATATGGAGCACAAATCCCTCAAAGTAATGGCAACCAAATGTACGGGCAGGGTCCCGATTTATGTTCACCCCAGTTTTTATAGGTCCCTAAAATTGCGGTACCCCGTGGATGTCGGACGGAATTACCAGGAACGACCGAGTTAGCACTGAACTCGGTACCAGTTCCCTGCGTCAGGCCGTCGGCATCCTCACCCCGGAGGATTTCCGGCCCGTAGTCGCCAGTGAGTAAGGTAAGTGGGTCTGATAGCTTGCCACGTTGAATGTGAGGGGAGTGAGGGATTCAAGCAAGTGTGCACACTTGCTTGGTGAACTCAAGAATCTCAGAGTAGATGTCACTGTAGTGCAAGAGACTCACTTCATTTCCGCTGCAGACTGTCGGATACTGGAAAACGATTTTAACGTTTTCTCAGCATACAGCAGCCGCAGTAGCTCTGGGGTCTGTTCGCTAGTTGGACGCAGCCTTGATGCTGATGTTGACGTTGTTTTTGAAGGTGACGAGGGCCGGTTGGTTGTGGCCGATGTTGCTGTTAAAATTTTCAAGTTCCGTCTGGTTGCGGTTTATGTGCCCAATATCGCTGTGGAGAGGACTTCCCTTTTTCGTCGTTTGGCGTCGTTCCTAGACGATATGAAGCGGCTAGTCTTAATGGGTGATTGGAATGCGATCCTTGATCCCAAGATAGATAAGGTCTGGCGGGGAGCTAGAAGGTTAAGAAGGTGTTAAAGCAGCCTTGTCGACCTCATCACTCGTCATGATTTGGTCGACAGGTTTCGACTGGATCACCTAAGGCGGGAGATGTGGACGTGGCTAGATAGCTCGCCCTCTGCCAAAGTGGGTTCCTACTTGGACAGAGTGTTAGTTAGAAGAGCTGATAGCGACTTCGTTAGTTGTCCCACGTTCCACTTGGTAGCGTGGACTGACCATAAACTTGTGAGCGTCAGTCTGTGGTTAGCTAATACGCCGAGTCTGGCCGGCTACTGGAAGTTCAATACCTCCTTACTGGAGATACGGGACTTCCGGGAGCGGTTAGCATCCTTAATTAAGAGGGCGTTAGTGGGGGCGGTTACCGGGAATAGATGGTGGGTTTCTCTTAAACATAGGATTAGAGATTTTGCCACCAAGTACGGTCGACAGCTCAACATAGATAGGACCAAGGAGGCGAAATCTATAGAAAACCAGCTTATCCGGGCGGTGGCTGTGGGGACTCCCTAACCATAGAGCTAGCTAGAGGGGACCTTGAACGTAAGACTAGCGAGCGCTACAAGGGATTCGTAGTTAGATCTAGGTTAAAAAGAGTTCTCAACGAAGCTGTGAAAACGAACGCGACTGCGCGTGAGGAAGAAGTGCGAAGGTTTCCCGATCGGTATATCGATTCCGTCAAGTTCCCGGATGGGCGCGTGCTGCGATCGAATCGCGAGATACGTGATGCCTTTCAGGCGGACTCTCGAGATCGCTTTACCCGTTGTCATGATCTCCAGCTTCAGGAGTTTCGTAGCTATCTTGCCGACTTCCCTCGCCTTGGGGCGGCTGAAGCGGTTGGCTGCGAGGGTGTGGTTACTGAATGCGAAGTCCGTGACGCGTTGAAGCAGGTCGGCCTCAACAAGTCGCCAGGACTAGATGGTTTGTCCTACGAAGTGTACTTGAGGCTGTCGCACATGTTTTTACCTATTCTGACGGATATGTTCAACCATTGGTTCGCCCAGGGAGCCATCCCTGGTAGCGTTACCAAGGGTGTGATCACATTGCTGAAGAAAGGTGGCAAGCATGTTTGGGAGGATTTAGATGATACAGGCCCATAACTCTGCTTAACACAGAGTTAAAGATTTTGGCCCGGGTCTTAGCGAATCGTTTACAGATTGACATCAGCGATCTAATCGGCCCCGAGCAGACCTACGCTGTGAAGGGAAGATCGATCCGGGACAATCTGCACATGATTCGCGAGGTCCTAGAGGGGATAGAAGACGGCACGGAAGCCGCGCTGATCAGTTTAGATCAGTCCAAGGCCTTCGATAGGGTTGACCATCGGTTTTTGGCGTCTGTTTTGGAGACTGCCGGATTCTAACCGGAGTTCTGCAGATGGATTAGCATGATATGAAGAAGGCGGTTAATGAGTACGGGCGGATAGCAGGAGCCAAGGTCAATTTTGACAAAAGCGAAGGTTTGCGGCTCGGTGCTTGGAGGGGTAGCGTTACCCTTCCAGGGCCCTTCCGCTGGAGTGACGGACCCGTCCGCATTCTCGGGGTGTGGTTCGGGCCCGACCTCCAACTGGAGCAAAATTGGTCGGAAGTACAAGCTAAGGTGAATGCTTAGGTGGGAATACGAGTCGGACTTTTCCTCGCCTCTAGTCAGACCCAAAGGCTGAAGGTCGACGTAAGCCTTTGGGAGAAACACTGTTTGTCTGCGAGTGCCGAAAGGCCCTTCGTAACCTTCTTGGGTCCAGTGACCTTTCACGGCCTCGGAAAGAACTATATCGGGAGCGGCGTGGCTCGACGGCGGGGGAGATCCGCTCCCACTGGAATTGGGCACCAGGATCGAGCTTCTTGAACAACTCCGAGTTCTCGCTCACCTGGCGACTTGTTCGGAATGCATTACCCCTTCTCGGCTTGAACTACAGAGCAGGCCAGGCAGACATGCCCGTTTGTGCTTGCTGCGGCAGTGGTTTAGAAGAAACGGCTGAGCACGCTTTCTACTAATGCGAGCGATTTCGCCTGTTCTGGGATCACGTCGGGGAGTGGACGGCTCGCATCGAACCCAAGCAACCCATGCTGCTCGACGTTGTTTACGTCGTAGACAACGTTCTTGGTCCGTTTCAGGGTGAGAAACGTGTGGTGTTTCTCGTAATCCCAGCTGTAGCTCGGATCGTGATTTGGACGACGCGATAGAAGGTATTGTATGACGATGCAAGCTTTTCTCATTGTGATCTGATTTTGTCTTTTGGGCATCTGCTTAGGATGAAAATTAGATGCGATAGAAAACGCTTGGATCGCATAACATTCGACAAAAGGTGGGTGAATGCAGCGAGCCTGGTCGTACGAAAGGGGGCAATGTTGGAGTCATCCTTCCCTCCTCTGCCGGCCCATGGCGTCTACGGTACGGGTCCTTCCCGTGTAAGTAGGCATTGTTTTTTCCTCCCTGAAACCGAGTTAGCAGTATGTTGTGAGTCATCGTCCTCGTCATCTAGTCGTTAGTTTTCAAGATCTTCCTCATCCCCATTATTTTTTCACCTCAACCCGTACCCCAGCCCGCTTTTGTTGAAGATCTTGAAAGTTCATATGTATAAAAGTCACATTACCAGCTTTTATCTACCCATTCCGCGCCCAACCCTGTATTTCTTTGCCCCACTAGACTAGGATCTCCGTCCCACCTAGGGTAGGTCTGGTTTGTTTTCGGACACTGGAAAACAGTCGGCCTCCCTCTTTGCAGACGGGGGATGGGAGGGCAACCAATTTTGCATTTTTGTATATTTCGGGGTTTTTTTTCTCCCATTCCTCAATTGTAAATAAAACCACACATTTCATTCGGAGTTTTAAGTAGGCCTTTTTCATAGACCAAATGCGGCATTTTGGTGGTTGCAGCCCGCATGGCGATGGATGAATGGTTATATATTGTACTGTTGAATGGGTCGGCGAATGTGGCTAGCTAGGTTCCCTTAGAAAACTTAGAAAAAGCATGACGTCTCCCTCCCGCCCCCACAAAACCATAAGAGCCTTGTGCTCTCCTTATTGTACATAAGGAAATAAAGCGTTTTTAAATCACAAACTGGACTAAAATGAAGATGAACGAACGTCCAATGTAATGTCTGCTTTTAGTTGATCTGGTGTATATATAGATATATATTTCTTTTAAATACCCTGTCCGGTGACAAAAGCTGCTTGGTAGCGCTAGGAGTGGCAGTACCGCCTTGAGCTACCGAAACTGATATCACCCTGGTTGGCGGCTGATGAGGACAGAGTATCACACGTGCTTTCACACGTTGTATGATGAAATATATATATATGAGAGCATAGTTTAGAACACAGTCCGATGATATTGTGGCATTGTCTCTGCTGGGGAGGAAAACCCAAAAATATGACTCGGATGTTTTGTTGTTTTATAATCTCCGTTCACTCACTAAAGGCTGTAGAATTGGACAACGGACATCACATGGTTCTTCGTTTGTTTAGGAACAAGTCTCTTATCGTGGGTTATTTGGTTTAATGGCATATAAACCCTAATGGGTTATTTAATGCCAAATATTTTTGTGAATATGATTTGTGAGCGAATAGTTTGTAAACATTTTTGTTCATCAAGGAATTGCTTAAACACGAAAAAAGGGTTAGTTGGTGATTTTACTTCCTTGACGTATGCTTTGTAAATGTTCTTGTTTTGTAGAGTTTCTTTATGTTTTATATATATTTACTGCTTTGAGATTTGGTAATTATTTTGTCGATTTCAATATTTCCAAATAGTTTCTTTACATGATTTTCTTGAATAGTATTAATTCTTTATACAAGAGCTAGAGGTGTATACATTGGCTGATCTTCTCCTGTAACTAAGAATGAATGGATGAGACGTGTGAACTTTTTCTCCATTCACATCGGATCGGTTTGATAGAGAGAAGTTTATTGTCTCATAATTGTTCCCGCGTTTTTGCCATTCTTGTTGAAAATAGTTGTTTATTCCCCTTTTTAGCTCCGTAAAAAGGCATTCTGAGATTTTATTCAGGAGTTTGTTTTGGGCAGATTTTGCGGCTGAATTTGTTAATTTTTCCTAATTTCTATGTGACATGGGATCCAACATGGTATTATCTCTTTGCTATAGCAAATATAATTTGCATAATAATCTTATTAATAGTGATATATTGAATTTTTTAGAATTGCTATTCTAACTTACAGGAAGTAAGAAACTATAACATTTTTTTATTTTTGTTACCAGAAATGAAGTTTAGTGTCGGGTCTATTGCGTAAATCTTTGTATTGAAGATGTAAGCTTCTTGTCGGTGGGGCTACTTCTGTTTTTGTTTTCCTATTTATGCAGTTCATCCTGTTGCCTTTTCATATTTTGATCCATCTGTCAAGATGTATGTTCGGGGTGGCTTTCTTTGGTTTTCTCAAATATCTCCAGAAAGTTGTTGAGGTGTAGTTTTATGGTTCAAAGAGGTATGTTTGATATAGTTGTATAATGGATTTTAGATATAGGAATTTCTGCTTCTTTATTGATGGGTTTCATCCGGAGTCTGAAGTATTTTATATCTTTCACTCTTTGTTGAAAGAGGTCTCTGTAATTTGAATTAAAGCTGCTTCTGTGTGCGAGGTTATTGGGGCATGATTTTGATTTCACATAATACTGTAGAACGAGTTCATCGCATCTAAGATATGAAGGAGTTTCCTTTGATTCTACGTATAGGCTTTCTATTGGGAATGTTCTGAATTATCCTAGGGCTAATTTCAAACTTTCATAATAAGTTGAGTTGAGAATGACCTCCTTGCTGATTGGTACACAAAATTTCCGTAATCCGGTTTCGATCAGATTTATATAATTTCAGCAGTGTTTTCTGATCTGCTTCCCAGTTTATGTGGGCTGCTATAAGTGGGAGTTGTAACGTTTAATTACATTTTATTTCTAATTGTTTTGAATGTAAGATGAATGAAAATGTTTTATCAATTATCATTCCTAAATATTTGTACTGATCCACTACAGGGATCTCTATTCCCTTCAGTTTTGAATTATTATGCAGTTTGGTTCTCTCGCAGAAATGTACACATAGTGTTTTGATTTTAGAAATCTTGAATTCGTTTGCCCATTTCTTTACCCTGTTTGTGCATTGGTGCAGTTTTATTTCTATTGTGGGAATATTTTTAGAATGATAACATATAGAGAAATCATTCACAAACTGATATCCTTTTATGTCTTGTGAGAGTTATTTTGTGATGTTATTTTTTTTAATGTTAAACAGAGTCGAAGACAATATGCTCTCTTATGAAACTTATTTTGGGATTTTTAGATCAGATACGTACATGGAGCGTTCTGTTTGACGAGAAGTTGTTATTAAATTTGGGAAGTCTTCTTCTCTGTCCAAAGTCATGTAGAACTCGCATGATTCCATATTTCCAGGTCGTTTCATAAGCTTTTTCTTGCCTAAAGTATATCGTTGCCACAAACTTTTTTCTTATAAAAGCTTCCCCTGTATGATTTTTAGCGGAACCAAGTTCACCATTGTTCCCTGTACAGTAACACCTCGTCGCATATAGAGAAGACGTCCGTAGTTCACTGGTCCTTTTAAAAAAAATTCACTTTTATTTAGTCGATATACTCATTGTGGTGAGCCTCTTGTTTTATTTGTTCAAGCGTCAGTGGAAGTTCCATTACTGTATTACAAAGAGTAGTTTTTAATTCTCCTTCAGATTGAAGGGAGGCGATCATCTATCTTCCAGTGGTTCTTTGTACTTGAGAATTAGTCTTGACAATCCGTCTGCATGTCCGAATTTTTTCGATGGTAAGTACTATATTTTGAAGTTGTAATTTAACAGAATTGTACCTCATTTCTGCAGTCTGTTTGCTGTATGCATAGGAAGACCTTTCTTGGGGCCAAAAAATGGAGAGTAGTGGTTTGTGGTCTGTTTGTAGAGTGAAGTGTCGACCGTAAATGTAGCGGTGGAACTTTGAGACTGCGAATATAATTCCAAGAGCCTCTTTGTTAATTTGCGAATAATTTTTTTTCCGCCGGAAGCAAGGCACTCGACGCGTGAGCTATTGATTTTAATCTCCCATGAGTCATTTTGTGGAGAATGCATGCCCCTACACCATACGAGCTAGCGTCGCTGGCTACTATGATTTCCAAGTCCGGGTTGTAATGTGTGAGAAATAAGTCTGACGTCAGTGTTTTCTTTATTTTTTCAAATGCCTCCTGACATTCCGCTGTCCATTCCCAGTGCTTGTCTTTCTTGAATATCTGGTAATAATTTGCTAATCCAGAGAAGCTTTGCAAAGAAGCGATGTAATCGGGCGCAAGCGTATCTTTAATCCCCGGCAGCTCGTTCAGGACCTCATCTCCTTCCATCCTTATCAATTATGTATCCTTGGTATTTGATTCTTTCCATGAAGAAATCACATTTGGTCTCTTTAATTTTGAAACCGTAGTCTTGTATCTTAAAAACTTTGCGGGAGTGATCCTTATGTTCGACTGCGCTTTTACAATACATCAGAATGTCATTTAAATAAACGACTGAGAAGTCAAGGCCGCTCAGCATAGTATCAATCACTTACTGAAAAATTGCTGGCGTGACCTTGACCCCGAACGGTAAACGTTCGAATTTATATAATCCACAGTGCGTATTTATGCACAACAGCTTCGAAATCTCTTCAACTGGAATTTGCAAGTAAGAGTCGCTAAGGTCAGTTTTCGAGAAAAATTTCCCACAATTTAGCTTCGCAAATACGTCTTTTGAACTAGGAAGAGGGTAATGACAGTCCTTCAGAGCAACATTTAAACCTGTAGGAAAATCAGCGCAAACGCCAATTTCTTCAGACTTCTTTTTTACATAAACCGTTGATGCTGCTCATTCGCCTGGATAGAACTACAGTTCTTACAAATCTTCCAAGTTTCTCGTTAATTGGTTCCAACGTGGTAAAAGTCACATTCGTAATACGAATTCTTGTTCGCCAATTATTTGTGTACGACTAATTTTTTCGCTGACTGGCTTTTCGCATTAGTTCTTTTACGAAAACTTGTTTGCCAGTGTTTTAGGAGAGTTCCTTTTTTAATCCCTGTGGTCCTCGCAAATCCTTCGGCGCCAAGTTGTTGTGAACTGTTTGGAGCCAGAAAGAAGACACGGAAGAAGAGAAAATAGGTGGAACAAGTGTATTGAATGAACAGAACATACAAAATGAGTGTTAGTATAGTTGGTAGAAGTGTCCGCCCAAAATTGTCAGATTCGGATGAAGGAAGGAAATTGATATTTATCGTTCATCCCTCCAACCAGACGAGTGTGGTACAAGGCTTTTGTGTGGATTCGGGCGCAGGGTCGTAGCCCAGACACGCCCGGCAGCTCCAAAAATGTCTCGGGCCCCGTCGGCGTTCTCCTAAAAATGGGCGCCTCAGACGCCAGGCGATAAAACGAGCCTCTTCAAGGAGGGTTACAGCCAGGAAGAATGACCCACTGAGGCTCGAGGATACCGGTTTTGGCGCACCAGACATGAATGCCGGCCTATCAGAATCCTTGTCAGACGGCCTCGATCGACTACCAGCAGAGCCAGGACACCCCCAACCAGATCCGTGTACCAACCAATACGGCCGGCCGAAGTGTGCCCCGGCCAAGAGCTGGGAGAAGTTTTTATTTCTGAAGAGATACAACTCTCAGTGAGCACAAGGCCCAAATAGGGGGGAAAGGGAAAGGGGCGAAAAACTGTATTTTCCTATGAAGCCCTAGCTAGTCGCACTTATCGCCAACAATCATCATTCAATCAGTTTTTTGTTTTTTGTTTTTTTTTTCCTCTCATTCTATACAATAAATTCATTCATCCACCAACCACGCTTCAATCACCAAAATACCTTCATTCGCTCCATGAAAGTCCTACTTAAAATTCGATAAAATGAAATGATACACAGCAAGTTAAAGATGATGAGGGATTGGAGAAAAAAAGCCCCAAGGTAAACAAAACATAAACCCGGTTGGTTTCCCTATTCTATAACCCACCCTTCTATGCTGTGGAGAGTTGACTGTTTTCTGGTACCTGGATAAGGCCCCAAAACAAGCCAAAACTCTCCCTATAGGGAAAAAAACCTATGACTAAACGAGATAAAAGAAAGAAACGGAAAAAAGGAAAAGGAGATGAACATGAAATACAGAAATATGCGACCAAGATCATCAAAAAAGGACCGGGATTCACAAGTGGTAGAAGGGTGAGAAAAAGAAACTGGGAATGGGGAGGATCTTGAGTAAAACTAACATCTAAATGGTGGGGACAATGACACACCTCACTCTACTAGCTAGGGGGTCAAGAGATCCGAAGAAATTTGTAAACTTCCTACTTACCCGGGGTGGGGTCCCAAAGGACCCGGACCATCGTCACCATGAGCAGGCAGAGGATGGAAGGATGACTCCAACGTTGCTCCCTTGCATACAACCAAGCTTGCTGCATGCACCCACCTTTTGCTGAATGTTATGCGGTCCAAGCATTTTCTATCGCATCTAATCTTGACCCTTAGCTGATGCCTAAAGAACAAGATCAGATCACGATAAGAAAAGTTTGCACCCTCATACAATCCCTTGTTTCGCGTCTGCCAAATCACCATTCTAGCCACGGCTAGGATCACGAGAAACACCACACGTTTCTCACCCTGAAACGGAGGGCTAACGTTGTCCACGACGTAACCAACGTCGAGCGGCACGAGCTCTCTGGGACTGATGCGAGCCGTCCACTCCTCGACGTGGCTCCAGAACGGGCGAACCCACTCGCAGTAGTAGAAGGCGTGCAAAGCCGTTCCCTCTAGTCCACTGCCGCAGCGGGCGCAGTCAGGCATATCTGCTAAGCACGCTCTGTAAGCCCAGTCGTTGAGGGCCAACGCGTTTCGAGCTAGCCGCCAGGTGAGCGAGAACTCGGAGTTGTTCAAGAAGCCCGAACCTGGCGCCCAATTTCACTGGGAGCGAATCTCCTCCGCTGACCAGCCGAGCCGATCTACAAGAGGATCCGAGGCGGAACCCACCACTAACCCTCTATATAGCTCCTTACGAGTCCATGAGAGGTCGCTGGACCGAGGAAGGTTACAAAGGGCCCTGCGGCACTCGATGACGAATGGTGGCTCGTCCCTTGGCCTACGACGACCTTCAGCCGAGGGACACAACCCCAGGTCAAGGAAGGTGACCCTGACCTTGAGGCTCCCCACCGCGTCCGTGATCAACGAGCGGCCCAGGTAAGCCAGTCTCTCAGCGAGCCGGTGGCTCTCGAGATCCGGCATCCCCAGACCCCCATCGTTAGGACGTTGATAGCAGACCTACCTACGGACCAACGGGCTTCGGCCTTTCCAAAGAAGCTTGAAAAGGGATTGTATCAGTGCCGCCCGATGATCCTTAGGCAGAGTCAGTACGGAAAAACGGTAAAGGATCAAGGGGAAGATGTGCACGGCACACACCTCCGCCCTGCCCTTTACGGACAACCGCCTTCGAAGCCAGGCAACCACCCGCGCTTCTACCTTAGCCCTTACTTCCAACCAATTTCGCTCCAGCTGGGGGCCGGGCCCGAACCACATCCCAAGCCTTCGGAGCAGGGGCTCTAAAGCAAGGACATAGAGAAGAGGGGACAAGGGGCAGCCTTGCCGGACCGAGAAGAGCTGGGAGAAGTTCTCTTCGAGAGTAAAATAGGGTTAGTATTTATGAAGGAGGAAGAGTTCATTAACGTGTAGGTAGGTCACCATAATAAATAATAGGGAAGTGATCACTGCTACACGTACCCTCGTGTACACTCCTGGTCAAATATAGATTAATTGTTGGATCACATTTTGTTAGATCAATTACTGATAAGTTTTTATTCGCTCTATTAATGTATGCTTGTGTTTTTTATTAGGAAGACATATATCGTTGTCAATAATAAATTTTTCTGTGACTCTACCTTTTCTATTTTTTTTCTTACAACATCAAATGGTATTATGACTATTAAGGTCCCTTGGGAGGATGAAGGTTTGAGTAATTGATTTATCAAATTTTTGCAGTTTGTCTTTGTCTCTCTGCTCAGAAGGTGGTATATACAAAGAATTTATGCTGATTTTGTGCAATGCAGTTCTCACAACAATTGCCTGTAATTGAGTTTTTATATTAAATCTATTTTGGGTTATGTCATTTTTTATAAGTTCGAATAGCCCCACCCCCACCCCACCCCCGAAACGCTGAATGTTGTGTTGAGGACCTGGTTGTATTATTGATAGTCTTTTATATTTAAGTTATTTTCTTTCAAGAACATTTCTTGAAGACAAATAACGACAGGATCTAAGGTTGTTATCTGCAGTAGTAATTCATTCAAATTTTCAGTTCACGGCAGGTTCATTGAGTTGTTCTGCATCCTATGTTGTTGTTGTTTTTTTTTTCATACATTTCTAGTTAAATGTAGGTTAGCCTTGGTTTAGTGTTTTAAATAGTAGTTTTTGTTTCATTGTGGAGTGTCGTCCATTCTCTCTGATTCGTCAAGGTGATTTGATTTTTGTAGAGGATTTTTAATCTGTTGAAGACTTATCCATTCTTTCAAGTTCTTCAAATATATTTTTGTGGGCTTAAATTGGTTTCGGTTTGTAGTTTTTTTTTAGTGTTTGGTCTTATTTCGAAAGGACACTTCCCTTGAATCTTTCTTTCCAGTGTATTCATTTCGAAATTTGGTGGGTGGATTGGTGATTTTTTCGATTTTGTTTTTGTAATATTTCTATCTATTGATATTATTCATGTAATGGTATGGGTATTTGTTGAAAGTTATTTTTAATTAATTGATTTTGTTTAACAGTTTTATGCTGAACGTAGTTTTTAAACAGCTCCTGAAAGTTCAGCCAATCGTTTTAACCTCGTTGGACGAGTTCTTTTATAAGAGCTTTGTAATTGGTCAGTTGTTGTTGCTGATTGGACGACTTCTGGGCCACAGAGTATGTGTTCTATTTCATGTAGGATTCAGTTATTTATCTTGCTCCAAGAAAAGTTATATTCCTTCTATACTTTACATCCATAATTTCATTCTCTATTTTGTATATTCCATAATATTTTGAAACTATGGGACGGTTTTCTTGACAATTTGAGCGTTTGGTTACGTTGGGCAATCTTCCTCCATGTGATTTGGGTCTCTATTGCCATACCTTCCACTTGGCGGACGTCCTCTACAGTTCTCTCAGTGGTGTTTATACTTTTGAAATTTAAAGCACCTCAAGGATGTTCTACGCTTTCGAAGCGATATCTAATTTTCACTTCCTTGGATATTGTTGATTTGTTAAGTGTCAAAATGTGTTTGCATTTATTCACCACTCCTTTTAATGTTTATCCTTTTGTAGTCCGTGACCTCTTGTTTTCTTGGCAGTTTTTATTTCCTCTGGTATGGCAAGAGATAACTCCATGTTTCTTATCATTTCCTTTGACGTAGGTCTTGCATTTTAAACTGTGGTAAATTTGCACTTTAAGTAAGTTTTCGGCATGTTTTTTATTGTCCACTTCCATGAGTAGATTGCTACTTCTTATCTTTTTCCCAGATCGAGAGTTTGCTCTACTGGAGATGATTATTTTTCTATTAAAAATGGGGATAATTTACTTAAACAGGTTTCTTCCAATGATTATTGTACGATAAGTCCTGCAAATTGTTTCTTCATTTTCTGAATTAGATTCGGAGAGATTTCGTTTTCTTTTTTGTTTCTTCCTTAGTCCTGTGCCCCACCACTGACTAAAGAGACCAACCTTTGTTGGGAATTTACCAAGGGGAAAATCTATCGCCTTGGTTGAGACAGTGATACATCGGCCAGTATACTCGTGTCAGAAGTGAGAATTCGAGCCCCTGCCAATTTCAGGCTTCAGTAATCAAAACCTAGTGTCTTAAAGTTAAACAGTGATACTATTTACCAACCCCTCCGTTCGGGCAGGATATGACACAAGGTCAATTTTAAGCAGAGTTTCACAGGTTTGAATTCAGAGTTTTCCTTCTCCTAGACTAGTTGCCTGACCAAGGCTGAAGAACCTAGTCTGTCCTACTATTTACCCATAGCTGGAGGGAGAATAATTGAATTCATACCTTCCCCAAGGGTATTAGTGCTATGTGAAATGCAATCATTCTCGTCCAGGATTTGAACTCGTGTCGCCGTGTCCATTTCCTACGACGATAACGACTACACCACGGGCACCTCCCTAAGTTAAACAGTGATAAAAGTCATTTCTTTTAACGTATTTCACCTTCAACCTTTAGGAGGTGCCCGTGGTGTAATGGTTATCGTCACAGGATATGGACACGGCGATACGAGTTCAATTCCTGGGCAAGACTGATTGCATTTTACATAGCACGAATACCCTTGGGAAAGGTATGAATCCGATTATTCTCCCTCTAGCTATGGATAGATAGTAGGGCAGACTAAGTTCTTCAGCCTTGGTGAGGCAACTAGTCTAGTAGAAAGAAAACTCTGAATTCAAACCTGTTAAACTCCGCTTAAAAAATTGACCTTGTGTCATATCCTGCCCGAGCGGAGGTGTTGGGTAAATAGGTTCACCTTCAACTACCATCTTCTAGCATCTTTAAGAATAAATAGAATTGGATACTTCTTGGTCACGAGAGAAATTTGAAGAATGCGGCAGAGACAATTATATAGGTCATAGGGTTTGACATGACCAGCCGATTGATCGGATCCGGCCTCTCCAACCTGCTGTCTTGTTCAGTAAGGACCAATGTGGAGTGTAGCAAGTCACAAGGGACTTTGATAATCGAATCATTGACCGCTCAGCTACCAGGATCCCATCCTCAAGCATTACAGGTCGTCACCCACGGCCAACAAGTGACCTCGCTGTAGATAGGGGTTCTTGATCCTTTGTAGAAGTACAGTAGACGTATTCTACAGCCCCAGCCAATCTTTGGTTCGTTCCTAACTCTCCACCCACATGAACGCTCATTTCCTCGCACTCCAGTTAACAAAAGAGAAAGAGGGGACTGAATCACGAAATCCGTGATACAAGGCTCATTAAATACACACATGAAACTCTAGTCCCCTTCGAAGTAATCTCCTCCGGCTGCAATGCACTTGTTGTACCGTTCCAACAACTTCTAGAAGGTCCCATTGAAGTCCTCTTGTGTGAGCGTGTCAATGACCTTCGTCACAACCTCTTTCATCTCCTCGATTGTCTCATAACGACAGCCTCTAAGGTTTTCCTTGAGCGTTGGGAATAACCGAAAGTCTCAGTGAGCAAGGTCTTGACTATAGGGAGGCTGAGGAACTGTCTTGATGCCCATCTTGGTCAAATAGTCTGTGACAAGGATGGAGTTGTGGACTGATGCATTGTCCTGGTAGAAATGCCACTGACCCGATTTGAAGAGTGCTGGCCTTTTCCGATGGAATCTCTTCCTGAACTCCCTTAAAACCTCAACATAGTATTCCTTGTTGACTGTCTGTCAAGTGGGAACCCAGTGCATGTAGATCATGCCAGTGCTGTCAAAAAAAAAAAAAAAAGGGATCATCAAAAGTTTGTGCATAATTTGCTCTGTTGGGCCTTCTTGGGTCTGGGAGAGCCAGCATGTTTCCACTGGGAACTCTGTCTCTTGGTCTCTGGGTCATAGCAGTAGATCCAGCTTTCATCGCAGGTCACCGGAGCATCAAGAACTGCGGGATCTGAATTGATCAGCTCGACTCTCTTCCTGCTGTCATGACAACGTCTTTCTTTCTGATCTTCTCTGAGCACCCTTGGGACAAGCTTCGCGCAAATCTTCCGCATCTTCAGTTCCTCGCGAATAATTGTGTATACAGTTCCCACACTGACATCAAACTGTGCTCTTATTGTCTCTATAGACACATGACGGTCCTTATCCATGAAATTCTTTATTTGGCCAATCAACTCTGGTGTTCTGACTTCCTTACTCCTCCCACACCTCTCATCATCCCTCACAGACTCCCTGCCTTCCTTGAATCTCTTATACTACTCAAAAACTGATGCTCGATTCATGCAAGATGCTCCAAAAGCAGTCTGAAGCATTCCATACGTTTCTGTGGCATTTTTTCCAAGTTTAAAATAAAATTTTATTGCATATCGTTCTTCTAAAGTGTCCTCACGTCCAGATTGCATTTTTGAAATTCACCAGCTGTAACAATCAGGCTTTAGTAGGGTGTATTCCAATTGCTGCTGTAGCTGTTCATTTGAACCTGAAATCATAAACATTGGTCAGTCATCTCATAAGATGTATAGCAATAGCATACTGAATTCTCAAGAGTCTTCGACAATTTTGAATGCCGGTACAAAAACGTCTGAAAACTTATTGAATGCACCTTGTATATAAATATACTGAAGTTCACAGAACACACCATCTTGTCAGGATGTTAGAAAGGATCTTGATAAAATTGTGTAGAAAACAAGTCTATATCATTCAACCAAACTTCATTGAATGAGGGAATGCCGCCTAATTATATATATATATATATATCCGTGGAAGAGGTTCCATCGGAAGAGGCCAGCACTCTTCAAATCGGGTCAGTGGCATTTCCCTCAGTCCACAACTCCATCCTTGTCACACCAGTCCACAACTCCATCCTTGTCACAGACTATTTGACCAAGATGGGCATCAAGACAGTTCCTCAGCCTCCCTATAGTCCTGACCTTGCTCCCTGTGACTTTTGGTTATTCCCAAAGCCCAGAGGCTGTCGTTATGAGATAATTGATGAGATGAAAGAGGTTGTGATGAAGGTCATTAACATGTTCACACATGAGGACTTCAATGGGGCGTTCCAGAAGTTGTTGGAACGGTACAACAAGTGCATTGCAGCCGGAGGAGATTACTTCGAAGGGGACTAGAGTTTCATGTGCGTACTATCAATAAAAGTGCCCACACGAAAAAAGTCTGAAAACTTATTTCGATCTTCGTATATGTATATATAAACGCTGCTCAGTGCCTTCTTCTTTGTCAAATTTAGTCTTCGTTTTTATAGTTTTAAGTAACTATTCCGATTTACTACTAATGAACATTTGTTTGCACACAGTTATATTGTCTTATTTCTTTAAATAAGATATCTTCAGAACTAACACAGGCAACCCTTATGGTATCAAGTATTCTTCATACAAATAATGTGCAAATATGATTTAAAGCATTCCTATTCAATACTAATAATTTTTAAACAGATCTATTTCACCCATAAATGGGACCCCAAAAGTTACCACCACTCCGTGTCAGAGTGGACTGGGGAGTAATACTCAAGAACTGAAGTCTTACCACCAGCTTCCATTTTATGTTATACTCAGGATACCCTTTGGTGGGCATCTTATTCCTCACAATACATAGTTTTGTAAAGAGATACTTAGAGTTTATTATTGTAATTTAGAGTCGACCCCTCACAGAAAATTAGACACTAAGGTAGGTCGATTTTGGAACTGTAAAAAGAATAATGCGGTGAAAGTTGCAAAATAACATCAGAAATTACCCCACGTAATATTTTTTTCCAAAATTTTGTATTTTTTTTTTGCGAAATCGCATTTAAAGACATAATATTTTGTGATTTTAGTCGTGATATCGGTGACGCTGGAAACCTGTGTCCATAAAATTAAAACTGAGACTAAAGGAAAATTAAATAATAAAATTTATTAAATAATTGATATTTTTAAGTTTATAATCCATTTTCATATTATGTTAAATCAAATGACCAAAAACAAAAATAAAATATATTAAAATAATTAGTTTAAAATACAAATAATGACTTACTAAACCTCGTTATATTTACTGGATATTTTTTCGGCTTTCACCGGTGGTAATTATCTCTCCGGAGTACTTAGGTTTGTTTATGTTTTTTACCCTTATAATTAACGCAAATATATATATTTCGCAAAGTAGACATACTATTAAGATATTTAAACATTTTATAATTATTGTAATTTATTTATATTTTAAAATTTAGTGTTTTATTTTTTTTTTTAGTGAAAAGTCGGTTTACGAGTTAATTTTGGAACTAAACTCTACGGTACTGTTGTTTGGTAAGTAAACATTATTACTTTTTTTAATGAATTTCGAAATTTATTTACAATTTTTTAAAAACATCTTCGTGTATTTTCTGACAATATATATATATATATATATATATATATATATATATTCTTTTTACAGATATTTTAATTAAAAAATGGCTGTAAAAAACACTGGAGTTTCCACTCGAAGTAAAGGTGCAATTAAATTTTCAGGTTTACCATCATCATTGGATAAAACTGAGCCACCAACTTGTCGACAAATAATTCAATACAGCTATTTTTTTAATGAACACTTATCCCCATCTTTCTTGTTTTTGTATTTCTAAATTAATAGCAAAGGACGTGATAGATATTTGGAAGGCTGTCAACCCTCGTTTGCCTTTGTTAAAGGAAATTAGTGTTGTCAACAAGGTGAAAGTTCTATGCTTTCAGAAGGCAAAGCAAATAGATAGGAAACATCTACCTGCTGCCCAAACAAAATTCTGGAAGGAAAAGTTGGATACATTGTTTGATATATCATCATGTTCGTGCAACCTGCTCATTTTAAGTTGTGACAATATTAATGTCAAATGCACCAAAGAAAATTGCCAGACTAAGCACATCATCTGCACTTGTCCTCTGATAAAAAAGCCAACAAAAAAGTATGAAGATATCCCCACCAATAGCTTCAACATCATATGTTCAGAGTGATTCTTCCCATTCTTACTCATCTTCTCCAAGTGATGAAACAGAGGATTATAAACAGCTAGATAATCCTCTCCAAGTGCCTTATAACCCCACAAAAAATCCAAGGTATGCCCTTCAGTTAGTCAAGGGTGATATCTTCAAATCTTGGAGCCAGCCTTGCCCATACCTTGCTCTTGGATTTAAGAGCTATAGGCCTTCTTTTCCCTAATATAGATATAAAGAATATCTATATGGATAAATGTAAAATAGAGCAAAGGCTAAAGTGAAAACAAATGCCTATGAAAAGTATAATGAAAATGTGGAGAATCTTCTTTGTATAGGAGTTGATGGGAGGACAGACAAAGACACACTACACTACAAGGAATCAGTGGAGGAAAATGGAAGTAAAATTCTGAAAAAAGCCAAAGGACCTGAATGCCACTTGACAATCACAAAGGAGATACCAAATGATAGTATATATTTGACTCACAGGGTTCTTCCTGATACTGGTGCAACTGGTACCGTTCTTGCGAAGCAAGTGGCTGATGTTTTGGAGAAATTTACAAGTTTGAGCATTATTAAGGCTGTCCTTGTTGACAACACGAATGCAAATACAGGCTGTGAAGGTGGACGTGTTACACTTTTAGAAAAAAAAATCTTCACACTATTGGTTGCTCCTTACATCAAAATGAGCTTCCATTTAGAGCTCTATTCAAACATTTAAATGGCACCACAAAAAGCCCCATTATATTCAATGGTCCATTGGGTAAATTATGTGCAAATGATTGCCATAATTTACCCCCTAAATCTTTTTCAGCTGTTGAGAATCCCCTGGAGTTTCATTTTGGAATGAAAGATATGGATAGCCTTAGTAGTGACCAAAGACTACTCTATGAATATACAGTTGGTATTTCTAGAGGTAAGATGGACCCTAGATTTGCATCGTGGAAAATTGGCCCATTAAACCAGGCAAGATGGTAAACTTTGGCCATCAGGCTCATGTGCCTATGGACTCGTGGGACATATCCACAGAATCTTTCGACCAAACTATATAGTTTGATAAATTTTATTGTGAATGTTTATGCTATTTGCCGGTTTGATATTAAAAAAAAAAGTAACAAGTTCCATCACCAGCAAATTTATATTTACAATATGATTGACAGGATACGAAAGCAACCAATTGAGGGTCAAAGGATTACATTAAAAAACCTCCAGTATTACTTTGCATTACTTCCGGAGAATGATTTATTTTCAATGGTGAAATTTGATGAACCTGAAGTGAGAGAAGTGGGTATAAAAAGAATTTTGGCCATTAGGCAAGTTAATATTTATTCATACAAAACTGGTTGAAGTACTCGTGCCAATTTATTGAAACATTTTAAAGATTACATCTGATTTCACCAAATATTATTAAAGCAGAACAAATTGCATTTAAAAATTAAACTCAAATTATTCTTTATATTCTTTCAGAAGAGGGAAGCCAGTCAAGAAAAGATTTAAAAAGATCCCAATGATCAACTTTAAAACTGTGCACTGGACTGATTTAATTGATTTGTCCGTAAATGGAGTCTGTGAGCCACCACTCACACTAGACTTTTCTGACAATGAATTACAGAATTCATTGTTAACTGGTGAAAAGATTAACTTGCCAGATTTCCCTTCACAGTCCCAAGGTGTGGAACGGGCAGTTAAGTTAGTAACGGAGGCTTCTCAATCCGTGTATGGCTTTGAAGCAAGGCACCAGCATATACTTGTAAAAGTTTTGTGCCAACAATTGAGACCAGCGTTTTCATCTAAGGGCTCATATATGGAACTATTTGATTCCATATATTAAAAATTATTAAACAATTATTTGTTTTTCCATATTTGTTTGTTTGTTGTATTTCAATTCATATCAGGAAATTTTTTTTTTCAATATATTCGAATATTACTGCTTGAATTATAGCATTTCAAATTCGACACAGGTAAAGCAGGGTGGAGTAGGGGTTCAATTTTCAATTTGAAGTTTTGTTATAATTTATTTATTATATTTCCATAAAATAAAATAAGATTTCCTGATTTAAATACGGAAATTGTTTGGTTTTTACATCAATATTTAGGCCAAATCTGGCAAAATCGAGGATTTTTCAGTACGTGTTTATTCAAAATCTTTCATGCCAAATTAGCAAAAAACCGTTGAAGATTCCGATCTAATTTTTGGTATGAGTATTTAATAGGTATATACACAACTTTCAGTGCATTATTCTTTTTTATATTTAAAAAAAAAATGACAAATCAACCTACCCTAATAGACACTCCCTAATTAGATTCATCCTCGTCTTCATAATATTTCAGTATTTCAGTACAGAAATTGCAACGTATGGTTTTGTCTTAATCACTTACCCGTTGTAATAACAGCCATTTACAAAGAATCCTTTTCAGATGTTTCCACAGAATTTGTAAATCTTGACATATGGATTTCTGTTGGCAAGGACCGACTGACACTGATCTTGGTCCCTTGACACAAAAAATTTACTGGTACCTTCAAACGTATTCTACTATCAATTCCATATACATATGTACATTCTTAATCAGACGTTTATTTTAGATGTCACAAAAATATAGAGAAATGTATAGGAGCGTTTATTTCCTCTGTCATAAAAAAAAGTTATGAAAATTGGTATCGTACAGATATTAACTTAATTGGGGGAAGTTTAGCGTTGAAACACTTCAGCTATAATGTATCGATTTGCATTTAATTAGTCTTAGAGAAGAAGAACTTTGAATTCAAACCAAATGTACTCTTCTTAAAAACTGACCTTGTGTCGCATTCTGCTAGAGGGCTGGGTAAACAGTGTGGTGGTTACAAAAAATCGAAATAAAATGAAATAAATCCAGTGGTATAGCAGCTCCTAGAAACTTCCAACGGGAGGCGAGATCTGTGTATACCTAAAAGACAAGACTTGTCGACGCTAAAGAGAAACTCAACCTCTTTCAGTAGTGACCACTTGGACTGGAAAGAACTCAGCAGCACGCTGGCCCACTCTCCTACTATATAGCAGCTTTTGCTGAACATATCTACTTGACAACATGATAGACCTTCAAACTCATAATTCATCAGAAATGACTTTCCTGTTAGCAACCGTCTCTGCTAATATACCTCACAAAAACACCCACTGAATATAACCACCGATTTTGAACTTATTACCCACTGAAAATGACATATATTTCAACGCCTTATCTATGAGATGCGAACGTTTTCTTGTAGGCAAGGAAAGTATTTCTTTGCAACAGAAATACCGTATTAATCGCAAAACTAAAGTTGGAAAGGTATCTTCCTTTGTTTTCTTCCTTCCTACCATAATTCCTTTGAAGCCTTCACTGACAAAGAAAGACGCCAACGAGTTAAATGGATTAAGAAGAAACAATGGCGTCAGATATGACAACAACTCACAACCTACAAACCTACGAAACCAGATAACCCGACCAAATCTTCTTGGATCCCCATAACACACATAAGGCATTGATTTATTAGGTTAAGGAATTGTATTCATCGTACGTTCATTTTTGTGTTGTTGTTTCTTGAGATTTTTTTGTCCACAGTTCAGTCAAACATGAATAATTTTAAAACAGAGTTATTTGACCGATAGATGAGACAGTCACAGGTATTACCATTCCACGTCAGAGTGGATCTGGATGTAATGGTAATGAAGGGCTACTCCAAACTCCTCCAATCTTCGGAACTGGAGCATCACAATCAGATACAATTTAGTGTCATTCTTTTTCTGATGGAGGGTGTCTTACCCTCCTGCTGGATATACACTCAGCGTATTCTAATCCCAACCGTCAGGATAAGGCTATTATCCCGGAAAGTTTTCATCACATTCTGATGAAGCTATTTAACAACAACTTAAACCATGTTTAATGTTTGAAAACTAACAGTTAAATGTTACGTCAATGTGACACCTCAACAGTAGATTGTTGCACATAAATTAGATGTATTTTAAGACTCCGACTCCAAGGGTGAAAAATATTTAAATGATGCTTGGTTTGCAAGTAATGCCCGTCAAATATTTGTAATAATATTGTGTGATATGTTGAGTGATACGAATCGTGCCGAGATAAGTAGGTTTATAATTGTGGCTAAGCTCATGTTCATTTTGGAGTAAAATCATCAAAATTTGGTCAATATCTTGTTTAATATGGGCACCTCATGTAGTTCAGTGGTTCTGTAGTGAGTACAGTCAGTGTAAAATGAGCCCCACTGACTGGGCGTAGGATACCTTGAATGTCAATACCTAAATAGTGTTTTAAGATGATTTTGTAAAACTGTCTTTTGTAGACACCTTGTACAATAAACTTAACGATTGTTTTCGAGATAATAATTTTAGTGCCAAACATAAAGTGCATTTGGATATTTTCATCCTCAATGAAATGGTAAATGGACATAGAACAGACTTTGCAGGAAATTTCCATTTTCAACCATTCATATATATTCACAAAATCTAAATTCTAAAGTCTGAAGAAATCCATTTCAGAATTCCGTTGTTCAAAATATCATTGTCCAGAATTCCGTTGTTCAGAATTCCCTGTTGAAACGACGAAGAACGTGCAGTAAGTTTTGCGCAGTTACTGACCGCAATTCTTCGACTCGTAACTAGGTTGTGGCTTTTTGTAGCCGAGCCAAAATACATTACGCTTTGGAAAACTTCCCAATTGTCGACACCAACTTAGACTCATATTGGCATCAGTAATATTTGATGGAAGCCAAGAGGTCTTGGACAAATGTCAAATTTGTGCAGCAGGGTCGATTGCAAACCGGCTGTTGGTAGAATAAGATGTGTAAAAAGCCTTCACGTAAGTAGAAACTATATACAATTCTATGTGAAGAACAGGCGCTTGATAATGTTCCGATGGAAATGCTTAGTGGTAATGTGCTCAGCGAGAAAGCATTACTTTGATGGTCCAGTCTTCTGATGACAACCAATTGTTTCTATCTTAACTAGCATGAATACTCGGGAATACCACTCGGGAATGAACTTTAATATACTTCTTCTAATTCGGCACATGCGCACAAAAGGCAAAACTATGAAAAAGTAGTTATAAAAAATACACAAGAATTTTGATGTTCAAAACAAAAACAATGTAGTCTCTTAATATGACAGAGCTTTTAGGTACACAGCATTATTGCTTCTTGAATTGGTTGCCTGCATGAAAAAGTTGTTTGAAGATCCAATCCTAGAACAACCAACATAATCTGGCCATGCGAGAAGCAATATGTATGTATTTACCCAATCACCCCGCTGCGGTCAATTTTTAAGCGAAGTACAGCTAGTTTAAATTTAAAGTTTTTCTTGTTCTAAAATTGTTGCCTTAGCAAAGAATGAGGGTTCCTTTTGCCCTTCTATTTTACCCATAGATAATTTCGTAATTTTACAAAGAGCATTACGTCAAAGTAAAATATAAACATCCTTGTTCAGGATTCAAACTTGGTTCGCGGTGTCTGTATCAACAACAATACACTTTATAGGATAAGTTATTTATAAAAATAATATTAAAAAGCTTGTATAAAAATGAATGTATTCTTAAGAAGAATGAATGGGGAAAGTTCTGATATAAAAGTTATTTGTTACCAATGTAAAGAACTGATAGGTTAAATCACAAAACTCTTCTATGGTGAGCTCGAATAACCTCCGATGTCGATTCCACATAGTCTATGTCCCAAGTGGGGTCTTATGAACATTTATATCGACAATTACGCCAATAGTGGTGTCACTTAATTTCCCAAACCCAAAAGCTGTGGACATTGAGTGATTGCGTATGATGGAAAAAAGTTGAAAAAAATTTTTTTTTTTTTTTTACTTATGATTGTTATTTAGGGTTTCCATTTAAAAGTCACCCTTTAGATTGTGTTAGTTTTTTAGCTATAATTTTGGATAGAGGAGAAATTATTATTATGTGGAGATAAGAAAGGAAAAGAAATTTTTAAAATTAAAAAATAACGTTTTCCTTGAAAGCCACTGACCGGAAGCGAAATCCGCGTATGCCTGAAAGATAAACTTCCTTGGACCAAAAAAGAAATTCTCTCTAACTCAGTGTTTTCTGTACAGACTTCCTTTCTCTCGGCTGGTGGTAGGGTAACACACGTGCTCGCTAAGTCCTGGGCTTAGCGGCAGGTTGTGTGTATTGTTAGCAGCAATCTCTGCTAAAAAATACCTCACTGAAAACACCCACTGGACAAACAACGAACTTCAAACTGAAAATGACTCTAATATATTTCAATACTTTGCCTATGAGACGCGACTATGAGACTGGCACAGGAAAACGTTCCACACCACCGAATAGTCGTTAGACTAGAGGATAAAGTTTGAGTTAAAAGGTCCTCGTTTCTTTCCATCTGTACTTAATTCTCTTGCAGACTTTCACAGATAAAAAGAGGACGGCAAGTTAATGGGGTAAGAAGACGAAAAAGGAGTCAGATACGAAACTCGTGCTCATAACCAAAAACTACACCGCAAAAAAAAATAACTAATCAAACCCCTTTTTATTCCCCTTAATTACATATTAAGATGCTGCCATTTTTCTTCCTGGATTACAATTTCTTCGAGCATTGGGCTTTCGAAACCGGTTTAAATAAGACAAGTCTGATGAATATCTCATATCCAACTGCTTGGTCTCTTAGAGCATTGGGTTCTCAGAGCCGGTTAAAATAAAACTGGTCTGATAGGTGTCTCATGTCCAACTGCTTGGTCTCTTAGAGCATTGGGTTCTCAGAGCCGGTTAAAATAAAACTGGTCTGATAGGTGTCTCATATCCAACTGCTTGGTCTCTTAGAGCATTGGGTTCTCAGAGCCGGTTAAAATAAAACTGGTCTGATAGGTATCTCATGTCCAACTGCTTGGTCTCTTAGAGCATTGGGTTCTCAGAGCCGGTTAAAATAAAACTGGTCTGACAGTTGTCTCATGTCCAACTGCTTGGTCTCTTAGAGCATTGGGTTCTCAGAGCCGGTTAAGATAAAACTGGTCTGATAGGTGTCTCATGTCCAACTACTTGGTCTCTTAGAATATTGGGTTCTCAGAGCCGGTTAAAATAAAACTGGTCTGATAGGTGTCTCATGTCCAACTGCTTGGTCTCTTAGAGCATTGGGTTCTCAGAGCCGGTTAAAATAAAACTGGTCTGATAGGTGTCTCATGTCCAACTGCTTGGTCTCTTAGAGCATTGGGGTCTCGGAGCCGGTTAAAATAAAACTGGTCTGATAGGTATCTCATGTCCAACTGCTTGGTCTCTTAGAGCATTGGGTTCTCAGAGCCGGTTAAAATAAAACTGGTCTGATAGGTGTCTCATATCCAACTGCTTGGTCTCTTAGAGCATTGGGTTCTCAGAGCCGGTTAAAATAAAACTGGTCTGATAGGTGTCTCATATCCAACTGCTTGGTCTCTTAGAGCATTGGGTTCTCAGAGCCGGTTAAAATAAAACTGGTCTGACAGTTGTCTCATGTCCAACTGCTTGGTCTCTTAGAGCATTGGGTTCTCGGAGCCGGTTAAAATAAAACTGGTCTGACAGTTGTCTCATGTCCAACTGCTTGGTCTCTTAAAGCATTGGGTTCTCAGAGCCGGTTAAAATAAAACTGGTCTGACCGTAGTCTCATGTCCAACTGCTTGGTCTCTTAGAGCATTGGGTTCTCAGAGCCAGTTAAAATAAAACTGGTCTGATAGGTGTCTCATGTCCAACTGCTTGGTCTCTTAGAGCATTGGGTTCTCAGAGCCGGTTAAATAAAACTGGTCTGATAGGTATTTCATGTCCAACTGCTTGGTCTCTTAGAGCATTGGGTTCTCGGAGCCGGTTAAAATAAAACTGGTCTGATAGGTATCTCATGTCCAACTGCTTGGTCTCTTAGAGCATTGGGTTCTCAGAGCCGGTTAAAATAAAACTGGTCTGATAGGTGTCTCATGTCCAACTGCTTTGTCTCTTAGAGCATTGGGTTCTCGGAGCCGGTTAAAATAAAACTGGTCTGACCGTTGTCTCATGTCCAACTGCTTGGTCTTTTAGAGCATTGGGTTCTCGAAGCCGGTTAAAATAAAACTGGTCTGATAGGTGTCTCATGTCCAACTGCTTGGTCTCTTAGAGCATTGGGTTCTCGGAGCCGGTTAAAATAAACTGGTCTGATAGGTGTCTCATGTCCAACTGCTTGGTCTCTTAGAGCATTGGGTTCTCAGAGCCGGTTAAAATAAAACTGGTCTGATAGGTGTGTCATGTCCAACTGCTTGGTCTCTTAGAGCATTGGGTTCTCAGAGCCGGTTAAAATAAAACTGGTCTGATAGGTGTCTCATGTCCAACTGCTTGGTCTCTTAGAACATTGGGTTCTCAGAGCCGGTTAAAATAAAACTGGTGTGATAGGTGTCTCATATCCAACTGCTTGGTCTCTTAGAGCATTGGGTTCTCAGAGCTGGTTAAAATAAAACTGGTCTGATAGGTGTCTCATGTCCAACTGCTTGGTCTCTTAGAGCATTGGGTTCTCAGAACCGGTTAAAATAAAACTGGTCTGATAGGTGTCTCATGTCCAACTGCTTGGTCTCTTAGAGCATTGGGTTCTAAGAGCCGGTTAAAATAAAACTGGTCTGATAGGTGTCTCATATCCAACTGCTTGGTCTATTAGAGCATTGGGTTCTCAGAGCCGGTTAAAATAAAACTGGTCTAATAGGTATCTCATGTCCAACTGCTTGGTCTCTTAGAGCATTGGGTTCTCAGAGCCGGTTAAAATAAAACTGGTCTGATAGGTGTCTCATATCCAACTGCTTGGTCTCTTAGAGCATTGGGTTCTCAGAGCTGGTTAAAATAAAACTGATCTGATAGGTGTCTCATGTCCAACTGCTTGGTCTCTTAGAGCATTGGGTTCTCAGAACCGGTTAAAATAAAACTGGTGTGATAGGTGTCTCATGTCCAACTGCTTGGTGTCTTAGAGCATTGGGTTCTCAGAGCCGGTTAAAATAAAACTGGTCTGATAGGTGTCTCATATCCAACTGCTTGGTCTCTTAGAGCATTGGGTTCTCAGAGCCGGTTAAAATAAAACTGGTCTAATAGGTATCTCATGTCCAACTGCTTGGTGTCTTAGAGCATTGGGTTCTCAGAGCCGGTTAAAATAAAACTGGTCTGACAGTTGTCTCATGTCCAACTGCTTGGTCTCTTAGAGCATTGGGTTCTCGGAGCCGGTTAAAATAAAACTGGTCTGATAGGTATCTCATGTCCAACTGCTTGGTCTCTTAGAGCATTGGGTTCTCGGAGCCGGTTAAAATAAAACTGGTCTGATAGGTGTCTCATATCAAACTGCTTGGTCTCTTAGAGCATTGGGTTCTCAGAGCCGGTTAAAATAAAACTGGTCTGATAGGTATCTCATGTCCAACTGCTTGGTCTCTTAGAGCATTGGGTTCTCAGAGCCGGTTAAAATAAAACTTGTCTGATAGGTGTCTCATATCCAACTGTTTGGTCTCTTAGTGCATTGGGTTCTCAGAGCCGGTTAAAATAAAACTGGTCTGATAGGTGTCTCATATCCAACTGCTTGGTCTCTTAGAGCATTGGGTTCTCAGAGCCGGTTAAAATAAAACTGGTCTGATAGGTATCTCATGTCCAACTGCTTGGTCTCTAAGAGCATTGGGTTCTCAGAGCCGGTTAAAATAAAACTGGTCTGATAGGTGTCTCATATCCAACTGCTTGGTCTCTTAGAGCATTGGGTTCTCGGAGCCGGTTAAAATAAAACTGGTCTGATAGGTATCTCATGTCCAACTGCTTGGTCTCTTAGAGCATTGGGTTCTCAGAGCCGGTTAAAATAAAACTGGTCTGATAGGTATCTCATGTCCAACTGCTTGGTCTCTTAGAGCATTGGGTTCTCGGAGCCGGTTAAAATAAAACTGGTCTGATAGGTATCTCATGTCCAACTGCTTGGTCTCTTAGAGCATTGGGTTCTCAGAGCCGGTTAAAATAAAACTGGTCTGTTAGGTGTCTCATGTCCAAATGCTTGGTCTCTTAGAGCATTGGGTTCTCGGAGCCGGTTAAAATAAAACTGGTCTGACAGTTGTCTCATGTCCAACTGCTTGGTCTCCTAGAGCATTGGGTTCTCAGAGCCGGTTAAAATAAAACTGGTCTGATAGGTGTCTCATGTCCAACTGCTTGGTCTCTTAGAGCATTGGGTTCTCGGAGTCGGTTAAAATAAAACTGGTCTGATAGGTGTCTCATGTCCAACTGCTTGGTCTCTTAGAGCATTGGGTTCTCGGAGCCGGTTAAAATAAAACTGGTCTGATAGGTATCTCATATCCAACTGCTTGGTCTCTTAGAGCATTGGCTTCTCGGAGCCGGTTAAAATAAAACTGGTCTGACCGTTGTCTCATGTCCAACTGCTTGGTCTTTTAGAGCATTGGGTTCTCGGAGCCGGTTAAAATAAAACTGGTCTGACAGTTGTCTCATGTCCAACTGCTTGGTCTCCTAGAGCATTGGGTTCTCAGAGCCGGTTAAAATAAAACTGGTCTGATAGGTGTCTCATGTCCAACTGCTTGGTCTCTTAGAGCATTGGGTTCTCGGAGCCGGTTAAAATAAACTGGTCTGATAGGTGTCTCATGTCCAACTGCTTGGTCTCTTAGAGCATTGGGTTCTCAGAGCCGGTTAAAATAAAACTGGTCTGATAGGTGTGTCATGTCCAACTGCTTGGTCTCTTAGAGCATTGGGTTCTCAGAGCCGGTTAAAATAAAACTGGTCTGATAGGTGTCTCATGTCCAACTGCTTGGTCTCTTAGAACATTGGGTTCTCAGAGCCGGTTAAAATAAAACTGGTGTGATAGGTGTCTCATATCCAACTGCTTGGTCTCTTAGAGCATTGGGTTCTCAGAGCTGGTTAAAATAAAACTGGTCTGATAGGTGTCTCATGTCCAACTGCTTGGTCTCTTAGAGCATTGGGTTCTCAGAACCGGTTAAAATAAAACTGGTCTGATAGGTGTCTCATGTCCAACTGCTTGGTCTCTTAGAGCATTGGGTTCTAAGAGCCGGTTAAAATAAAACTGGTCTGATAGGTGTCTCATATCCAACTGCTTGGTCTATTAGAGCATTGGGTTCTCAGAGCCGGTTAAAATAAAACTGGTCTAATAGGTATCTCATGTCCAACTGCTTGGTCTCTTAGAGCATTGGGTTCTCAGAGCCGGTTAAAATAAAACTGGTCTGATAGGTGTCTCATATCCAACTGCTTGGTCTCTTAGAGCATTGGGTTCTCAGAGCTGGTTAAAATAAAACTGATCTGATAGGTGTCTCATGTCCAACTGCTTGGTCTCTTAGAGCATTGGGTTCTCAGAACCGGTTAAAATAAAACTGGTGTGATAGGTGTCTCATGTCCAACTGCTTGGTGTCTTAGAGCATTGGGTTCTCAGAGCCGGTTAAAATAAAACTGGTCTGATAGGTGTCTCATATCCAACTGCTTGGTCTCTTAGAGCATTGGGTTCTCAGAGCCGGTTAAAATAAAACTGGTCTAATAGGTATCTCATGTCCAACTGCTTGGTGTCTTAGAGCATTGGGTTCTCAGAGCCGGTTAAAATAAAACTGGTCTGACAGTTGTCTCATGTCCAACTGCTTGGTCTCTTAGAGCATTGGGTTCTCGGAGCCGGTTAAAATAAAACTGGTCTGATAGGTATCTCATGTCCAACTGCTTGGTCTCTTAGAGCATTGGGTTCTCGGAGCCGGTTAAAATAAAACTGGTCTGATAGGTGTCTCATATCAAACTGCTTGGTCTCTTAGAGCATTGGGTTCTCAGAGCCGGTTAAAATAAAACTGGTCTGATAGGTATCTCATGTCCAACTGCTTGGTCTCTTAGAGCATTGGGTTCTCAGAGCCGGTTAAAATAAAACTTGTCTGATAGGTGTCTCATATCCAACTGTTTGGTCTCTTAGTGCATTGGGTTCTCAGAGCCGGTTAAAATAAAACTGGTCTGATAGGTGTCTCATATCCAACTGCTTGGTCTCTTAGAGCATTGGGTTCTCAGAGCCGGTTAAAATAAAACTGGTCTGATAGGTATCTCATGTCCAACTGCTTGGTCTCTAAGAGCATTGGGTTCTCAGAGCCGGTTAAAATAAAACTGGTCTGATAGGTGTCTCATATCCAACTGCTTGGTCTCTTAGAGCATTGGGTTCTCGGAGCCGGTTAAAATAAAACTGGTCTGATAGGTATCTCATGTCCAACTGCTTGGTCTCTTAGAGCATTGGGTTCTCAGAGCCGGTTAAAATAAAACTGGTCTGATAGGTATCTCATGTCCAACTGCTTGGTCTCTTAGAGCATTGGGTTCTCGGAGCCGGTTAAAATAAAACTGGTCTGATAGGTATCTCATGTCCAACTGCTTGGTCTCTTAGAGCATTGGGTTCTCAGAGCCGGTTAAAATAAAACTGGTCTGTTAGGTGTCTCATGTCCAAATGCTTGGTCTCTTAGAGCATTGGGTTCTCGGAGCCGGTTAAAATAAAACTGGTCTGACAGTTGTCTCATGTCCAACTGCTTGGTCTCCTAGAGCATTGGGTTCTCAGAGCCGGTTAAAATAAAACTGGTCTGATAGGTGTCTCATGTCCAACTGCTTGGTCTCTTAGAGCATTGGGTTCTCGGAGTCGGTTAAAATAAAACTGGTCTGATAGGTGTCTCATGTCCAACTGCTTGGTCTCTTAGAGCATTGGGTTCTCGGAGCCGGTTAAAATAAAACTGGTCTGATAGGTATCTCATATCCAACTGCTTGGTCTCTTAGAGCATTGGCTTCTCGGAGCCGGTTAAAATAAAACTGGTCTGACCGTTGTCTCATGTCCAACTGCTTGGTCTCTTAGAGCATTGGGTTCTCAGAGCCGGTTAAAATAAAACTGGTCTGATAGGTGTCTCATGTCCAACTGCTTGGTCTCTTAGAGCATTGGGTTCTCAGAGCCGGTTAAAATAAAACTGGTCTGATAGGTGTCTCATATCCAACTGCTTGGTCTCTTAGAGCATTGGGTTCTCAGAGCCGGTTAAGATAAAACTGGTCTGATAGGTGTCTCATGTCCAACTGCTTGGTCTCTTAGAGCATTGGGTTCTCAGAGCCGGTTAAAATAAAACTGGTCTGATAGGTGTCTCATATCCAACTGCTTGGTCTCTTAGAGGATTGGGTTCTCAGAGCTGGTTAAAATAAAACTGGTCTGATAGGTGTCTCATGTCCAACTGCTTGGTCTCTTTTGTCTTCGTGTCACATAATACCCACCAACGAATGAGTGTAGCAGTCATCTTCTTTTCAAAACTTTGTCTTCTCTGTTTAGTTTCTATTGCGTGATATGCTCTCATGATTAGCACACAGTGGATTCCCCATTCTGGTGAATGAACTCTTCTCTTGACCTCTGGTGTCTTCAACAGGTCACATGTCGAATGACGTATTCTGCACTGATCACTCTGGCCCAGTGTTTTTCAATGAGGCCCGTACCACCTCTATTGGAGGGCGGTGCTAAAATTATTTCGCAAGGGCGTTGAAGGGGTCATGAGCAAATTTGTATATCCTCATCACGGAAGTATAGGCAACGGTAGATCAACACCACCATCAAATTTGATTAAATTGAGGTTAGTAGTGGGCGCATGTAGCTACCGTACGCGATATCTAGCGAGTGATCTAGCCAGTTTTTGGGTCATGGGTGAAATTAAAGAAATCTTCTATCAACAATTTATAATGTTAATGAACTTCTTTATTACATCTACAGAATACATCTATTGAAGTTTTAAGAAAAGAACAGAAGCAACAATCATCTTTTAAGCAAGAAAATTGAAGCTGATTCATCCACAAATAATGACTACAATAGCCAACGGAGTCCATAAGAATTACATGAACTGGAAAACGACTTCTATTAAGGTAAAATTTGAGAGCAGTAGATGACATTCAAGTGTTTTGGGTGGGCATTAGTGCAAAAAGGTTGGGAATCACTTGCCTATTCCGTAAGAAGACTATATCATTTTGAGGTACTATTTACCAACCCCTCCGCTCGGGCAGGATATGACAGAAGGTCAAATTTTAAGCGGAGTTTAACAGGTTTGAATTCAGAGTTTTCCTTCTCCTAGACTAGTTGCCTCACCAAGGCTGAAGAACCTAGTCCGTCCTACTATTTACCCATAGCTGGAGGGAGAATAAGGGGGTTCATACCTTTCCCAAGGGTATTTGCCCGAAAGTGAACGTAATAGCGCGACTGGAGTACGAACTCGCGTACTACGATTCCGCAGTTCATCGCTTTAACCATTACACCACGAGGACACCCTCGTGGGAAGACAAACTCCCAAACAGGAGACTCATTTATTTGTAGCAATAAAAAAAAATTATCTGGTGTTATGGTTAACAAGCTGAGGTTTGCCACCATATTGTATATGAATTATTTTTAAACCTCAATTTGACCCTTAAATGCGACCCTAACAGGTACTGCATAGTCTAGAGCAGGCAGCAGGAGGCATTGGTATCCATGTAAATGCAGACAAAACGGAGTACATGTGCTTTAATAAAAAAAATTAGTGGACAAGTTCGCCTACCGCGGTAGCAGCATTTCATCCACTGAAAATGGCATCAATGCAAAGACATGGATTGCTGTCGATAAGTTATCAATCATATGGAAGTCAAACTTATCCGATAAAATAAAACGCAATTTTTTCCAAGCAGCGATCGTGTCGATTCTACTATATAGATGCACCACATGGACGCTGACTAAGCAATATAGAGAAAAAACTAGACGGGAACTACAAAAGAATATTACGAACTATACTGAATAAATCCTGGAAGTAACATCCCACGAAACAGCAGTTGTACGGCCACCTATCGCTAATGTCTAAAATCATCCAAATAAGACGGACAAGACATGCGGGATACTGATGGAGAAGCAAGGAAAAATTCATAAGCGACGTTCTCCCATGGACCCCTTCACAAGGATGTGCCAGTGTTGGTCGACCAGCAAGAATATACAACAGCTCCGTATGGATGTAATCTTGAAGATATGTCGAAAGCGATGGATGATAGAGACGAATGGAGACAGAGACAGAGAGACAGAGAGAGAAAGAGAGAGAGAGAGAGAGAGAGTGAGGATGGGGAAATCCGTGCAAGCAGCATGACATGATATATATATATATTGAATATTATATATATATATATATATATATATATATATATATATATTAATATCATATATACATATATATATATATATATATATATATACTATTCATGATATACATGAGATAGATAGATAGATAGATATCTTATATATATGATATTTAAACATACATATTGTGTTATATATATAAAATATATATATTATATGTTTATAATATTATATATATATATATAATATTTAATATATATCTATGTGTGTGTGCCAACAAATAGAAAAAAGGTATTCAGTGGATGATTTTAATTGTTGAAATATTTGCCTCCGTTGAACGTTTCGGTTTTTCATTAAACCTTCATCAGGGTGTTTAGATATGTTACATTGCATCTTCTGAATTTTATTGGAATTAATTTTTTTCAATGAAACAAAAAATTTAGAAAGCTTTATATCTTCTATTTTCGTTTTTTGCGTCTGTTTCAAAACTGTGTCATGTAACTTGTATTTGAAATTTATTTTAAAAACGTAACGTATTTCCTTAATATATATATATATATACGTTACATTTTTAAAATAAATTTTAGACACTAGTTACATTACATATTCCCCAAGAAAATAATAGCAACCTGGTTTTTCCTGTCGGTCCTAAAGTGGAATTCGATATGAAGCCTCCCACACGTGACGTAATAAGACGTATAGTAAGCAAAAGCAGAAACAAATCTACTCCTGACCCGAATGGAATACCTTTTCTGTTATACAAAAAAAAAATGTCCCAATGTTCTAAAGTGACTACATGCTAACCAGTGGATGATATCTGACGGGGTATAAATACCCAAAGAACAGAATTCGAAGGAGATCAACCAATTTCGGCCAATCTCACTCCTCAATGTAGAAGGAAAGATATTTTTCGCGATTTTGGCATCAAGACCAACCAAATACCTTCTCACAAACGTGTATATCGATACCTCTGTACAGAAGGGAGGTATTCCCGGAATAGCTGGTTGTTTGGAACATGAGAACATGATTTGGGAGGCTATTCAAAAAGCTAAAGCTAACAAAAAAGATTTGGATGTCATTTGGTTGGATTTGGCTAATACCTATGGATCGGCACCTCACCAAATGATACATTTGTCTCTTCAAATGTGCCATGTTCCTGTGGAAATATCCAGTATGCTAAGCACTTACTTCGATGGATTCCGCATGCGATTCACCACTAAAGATTTTACAACAAACTGGACTCGACTTGAGGCTGGAATTGTGATGGGATGTAGTTTCATCAGTACTTTTCGTCTTATCAATGCAGCTGCTTCTTAAAGTGATAGAGAGCAAATCAGATTTTGTTGAACTTGGTAGAGGCTGTCAAATGCCACCAGTGAAGGTCTTCATGGATGACACGACAATTTTATCCAAAGAATCTACAACACGAAAGCTAATAAGCTTTATGGATGAACTGATGATCTGGTGTAGAATGAAATTTAAAACCCAAAAGTCCAGAAGTCTCTCCCTAAGGAGAGGGAAGTTAAATCAAAATGTTAATTTTGAAATAGATGGTCAAAGAATCCCCACTGATCTGCCGGTATAAAGCCTGGGACGTTGGTATGATGAGTCTATGAAAGATATCAACCAAGTGAAAGAGATATCCAAAACTTTACAAGAAGGGCTACTAAAGATCGATCGCTGTCCCCTGCAAAGGAAATATAAAGTATAGTGCCTTCAGCATGTATTTATCCAAATGCTATTGTGGCCCCTCCTTGTATATGAAATTTCGACGTGTGCAGTTGAGAAGATGGAGGCAAAGATAAATAAATATACCCGAAAATTGTTGGGGTTACCTCCAGGTTTGTCCAATGTTGCAATGTACTGCAGACAAGCAAAACTGAAATTGCCACTGAAATTGATTATGGAGGAATTCAAATCCGGTGAAGTCAGACTTCAAATGATGCTAGATGACTCCAAGGATAAGGTGATAAAATCCTTAAACCCTGGTTAAAAACAGGAAGAAAGTGGAAAGTAAAAGACACAATAATAAGTGCAAAGGAAAACCTAGCTTTCAAGGAAGTAATTGGTCTCACTCAAACAGGGAGACAAGGTTTAGGAGTGAATAAAAAGAAATGGTGGTCACAAGCTAATGGTAAAGATCGCCGCGACATGGTCTTTCAGGAAGTAAGAAACGAAGAGGATAACAAAAGACTCATAAAAGGAGTAGAACAGTCCCAACAAGGTCAATGGACAAGCTGGGGGGAGGCACTGCAAAGGTCTATTACTTGGAACGACATTTGGAAAATGGCTCCACTCAAGTTGAGTTTTTTAATACGTTCTACATATGACCGGCGTCCGTCAAAGAGCAATCTTGTCAAATGGAAGAAAGAAAGCGATCCGACCTGTCCCCTGTCTAATGAGAAACCTCAAACATTGGAACATGTCCTCAGTTCCTGTAAAACAGCTCTTGCTAACGGAAGATACCCTTGGAGACACAACCGTGTATTGGACAAGCTGGTCAGAATTATACGGAACTTGATGATGCCTGAATCAAATAAGTCAACCCAGAAATTTATTACGAGGGGTGGGGCACAAATATACATGTCAGTTCAAAGAAATCGACTTACCATCGAACTATACCCGGTCAAAATGTTCTTGGATTAGATGATTATTGGAAGGTATCTGCAGACCTCCCTAGCTGGCGTAATGATTACCCGAAAATAATATCTAATAAGGGTCTGCGACCTGACATTGTTCTATTTTCGAAGGAGAACTCAAAGGTCATCCTGGTAGAATTAACAATACCATTTGAGAGCCGACTAGAAAAAAGCCACGATTACAAAACAAGCAAATATAAAGATCTCAAAAAAGAACTGGAAAAGGAAAGGTATAGCGTTACCGTTAAAGCTGTGGAGATTGGAGCAAGATGTTTCGTTGCAGGCACCCTGTACCAATTTCTGGGACAAATTGGAATCAATCGGCCAAATAGAAGCAAAAGTATGAAACGCCTTACAGAAATAACTGAAAACTGTTCAATGTAAATATGGAATAAAAGAAACGTCCCGTGGAACATTTCAAAATAAACACGTCATAGCATCACCTGCTCGCGAATGCGCAACAACATTCTAATTACGCGAGCAGATTTGAAAATTTACATTTCGCCGTTAGACGTTGATTTGCCAGGATACTTTAATGGGGCCTCATGTCAGAGGGGGGGGGGGCGATGTGCAAATAAAACTGTCGAGAGAAAGGCCCCGAAACGGTGCACATTCTCTCTTGATGATCCCAAAACAAGCATGGAGTTAAACTGCTCGATGGAAATGAGAATGGCTAAAGGAGCGTTTTCTATCCGCTCACTTTTTGGTGTGTTTCTGTTACTTGGTAAGTAACTTCCTTCTTCATAGTTATATAAGAATTTTGTGTGGTGTGTGATAGTATCTTGAACTACCAACCATAATGCTATCTTGTTGATAGTCTAACACTGAATAGTTTGGCAAGGAAAACATTTAATATTTGCATATATGCTACATAATAATAATTGTCCCAAGCCGTACTAAATAAAAACGCAATAGTTGATCCAAGAACAAGGTGATGAATGGCAGAAGTTACACTTACGTAGGTCTGGTGTAGTGCGAGTTCTCGTAAGGTGATTCTCACATAGCAGAGGCTGAAGTGGACTTTCTTGGTCAAAAAGAAGTAGAACTTGCTGCTCAAACTATCATATGACCAACAGTCACGTGATTTTCTGAAGCTCCGCCCATGAATCACACGAAAGGGAGACAATTGCGTTTTGTTCCCAGTAGTTCTATATATATGGAAAATCGATCAAACCAAATTTTTTCAAAAACGTAATTTTGTAATTTTTTTAACCTGTATTGGACTAAAATAAGGGGAAGGAGAAAAAAGCTTTTTTTTTTAATATAACCCAGTCGGCTAGGGCTGTAGAATACACCGACTGCATCTCCGCAGAGGGGTAAGACACCCCCCTACGAGTTTCCTGGATATGACACAAAGAAATCTGATAATCATATTCCGTAAAACCCAAACAATCAAAATTGTTTGATAATATTGTAGTTGGAAATTATGCTAAATTTAATAATTTTCTGATGTTTTTAACTATGTATATAATATTTTGGAATCTTTAAAGTGATTAGTTTGTAAGTGATGTCTGACCATATTATTTGCGTTTCCATTTATGAAGCACCATTTGTGATTGTAAATTCGTTTTTAAATATTAAGGGATATTTCACACACGCATTTTTTAATTACAATCCAGACATTGGTTAGCATAAATGCCAGCATTAGATTTAATGTGGGTATTACTTTTCTTATTATTCATATTTTCTATTGTTTTTGAAGAGTTTATAACTATTTTGATTTCAAGGTTAAGTTTTTCTCGATGTTGTTTGTATTTGAATTATTTGGTAAAATAATATATGTGTGTAATAAATTATTATTGGAAAAATAATTGTTAGAATTTCTCGGAATACATTTACGTTTGTGAATTTTGAGAACTTTTATTTTAACAAGTTGTATAAAGGATTTTTCTATAATCAAATTCATCATTTAAAAATTTGCTGGTACAAATCCTGAAAGCTTTAAATAATAATTATTCCAATTTTCCTTTTGCTGTTATGATATGAGTAAAATATATATGGTCATTTTTATTTGCGGATTTGTGAACATTGGTAGTGGGAGAGTTGCTTCCGTAGTTACTGTTGTGGGAACCTCACCCATCTTACTATAATGGACTCTTCTCACCGTTATTAGTACAGAGATTTCGCTGCCAGAGGCAGATCACTCTCTGTTGATTTTGTGTCTGAGTTCTTTGCTACTTCAGAAAAGTGAGTTATTATTATTGTTACATTTGTTAAAATTTGTTATTGCATATTTGTTATCGTTGTTAAAGCTTTGTGACCCCCCTCAAACTATTGTTGTTTGTTGGTGAGGAGGGTCAACACTCGATATTTGTTGAATTCGACTTTGAAAACGAACATTTTTTACAATTTTTACAATTTTACACGCACTTCACAACCGACAAAAACATCCGTTTTTTCACGCCTAGTTGCCTAATAAGCAACTATGGCAGAGGCAACACCTTCACCAGAGTCATTATCACCCGACATTTTTAAAGACATAAGTCCCCCCTCAAAGCCGGAAGAAAGATGGCCTGCACTTTCGCAGCCATCTTCGTCGGCCAGTTCTATACAACCGGCACAAAAGGTACCTTCACTGCCAGCCTCTTGGACAACAAAAATAAAACCATGCCCAAAAGACTACAGCAAAATAAGAGAAAAATACGAGAAGTACTTCCAAGGGAATAGGATCCTTCCTATTCCCGAACTTGTACAGGAAGTACAACCCAAAATAATCTCGTTCGTAGTCACAGACTTGAAAACAAAGAGGCTGGCAGGTATCAAAAAAGATACTTTTGAAGGCTTGCTAAAAGCAGCAGACATTCCCGCAAAGTACTACTGTAGACGTAGCTTTGCAACATGGGATGTGCTGCTGCCATCAGAAGACCTTGCAGCCAAGCTGGCCGGCGAAAACGTCGTCTCCAAGTACTTCCGGCTTCAGCCAGAGTACATAGGAAGACGTAAAATCCGAATCACCGTGTGCAATGTCCCGATACAACTGAATGAGGAGGTCCTGGCAGCCTACCTCGTAAAACACGGCGAAATCGAGGACATCACCAAAGCAAAATCTGTTAACGGGACAGCGCACGGTGATTATATCTTCACCATGTGCCTGGACAGAGGGGGGTTCACAGCCATACCTCACGTAATCGAATATGAACATCAGATCATGACAGTCGTTGTTGAGGGCAGGAAGCCCCAGTGCTGGAATTGCAAGCAGCTGGGGCACTTTTCAAAATCCTGCCCTCAAAAAACAACCAAAACAACTCCGGACACAACAACAACAACAGAAACGACAACGACAACAACGCCAACTACAGCAGCAACAGCAGCAGTGACCTCAGCCGGAAAAAATGAAACCCCTAAAGCAAAAACCGGGGACAGCCCCAACAAAGAAGAGGGCTGGACCCAGGTGGTAAAGGGGGGAGAAAAAGACTCCTACCAAAGAATCAACCATCACAAAACCAACAAATACTTCGACTGCAAACATTGACACTATCGCTACTACAACTACTACTACTGCCACAGCCAAATCATCATCATCGTCATCTGCAAGATCATCATCATCATCGTCATCAACAAAAAAGAAAAATAAAGGAAAATTCACTGAAAAAGAAAATGAAGCCATGGATTATTCGATTAATCTAAAACGGCGAAGGGATAGTGGGGACTCGGTAGCTGGGGAGGGGGAGAAAAAACATATCAAGGGACCAAGACAAGAAACACAAACACAGTCCCAAACACCCTCCCAACCTCAAGAAAAGGGCGAAAAGAAAATTGAAAGACCAGCCCAAATCATTCCTCCCCCACAAAAACCTCAAAATGCCCCAGGACACCTCTCTGACTTCCCACTTTCCCCCAAATCACCTTCACTCTCACCCATCACAACCCCTAAGCTCCTTACACGGGCACAATCGGTGACCAGGGAGTCACCAACAGCAGCAGCATCATCATCATCAACAGAACTCAAGCCACGGTCACGGTCGGCTTCAAACGAAGTCCGACGTGCCTTCACTGCATTTCATCAGACATACTAGAGCCCCAAAATATGGATCATATCTTGAAAAAAACTTTAAAACCCCTAGTATCACTGAAAAAAATAGACGGCAAGGACATCACCAACCCGTATCTATTTAAAAATGCCGCAATGGTGACCACATTCGTCCGTTCGGCTGGACCCCGAACCAAAGAACTCTGGCACTTTCTTGAGGGGGCCAGTCGAGCGGACGTAATGTTGGCGGATTTGCGCCACCAAAGTTTGAAAAAATGCTTCCTTTTTGTTCGGGAAGGGTCCCGATTTTAGTTCATGCATCATTCTATAGGTCCCTAAAGTTGCGGTACCCTGTGGATGTCGGGGGAATTACCAGGGACGACCGAGTAAGTACTGAGCTCGGCACTGGATCCCTGAGTCAGGCCGTCGGCATCCTTACTCCCAAGGATTTCCGGCCCGTAGTCGACACTGAGTAAGGTAAGTGGGATTGATGGCTCTAAACCTTGCTACTTTGAATGTGAGGGGATTGAGGGATCCGGGCAAGTGTACGCGCTTGCTTGGTGAACTTAAAATTCTCGGTGTAGATGTTGCTGCAGTGCAGGAAACCCACTTCACTTGCGGTGCCGACTGTCGTGTGCTGGAAAGCGATTTTAACGTTTTCTCAGCATACGGCAGCCGTACCAGCGTTGGGGTTTCTTTGCTAGTTGGACGCAGCCTTGATGCTGATGTTGACGTTGTTTTTGCAGGTGACGGGGGCCGACTGGTTGTGGCCGATGTTGCCGTGAAAAGTTTCAAGTTTCGTCTGGTTGCGGTTTATGCACCCAATATCTTTGTGGAGAGGGTTTCCTTTTTTCGTCGGTTGGCGCCGTTCCTGGACGATACGAAGCGGCTAGTTTTAATGGGTGATTGGAATGCGATCCTTGATCCCAAGATAGATAAGGTCGGGCGGGGAGCTAGGCGTGTGGGAAGGTGTGAAAGCAGCCTTGCCGGCCTCATGACTCGTCATGACCTCGTCGACAGGTTTCGTGTGGATCACCCAGGGCGGGAGATGTGGACGTGGCTAGATAGTTCGCCCTCTGCCAAAGTAGCTTCCTACTTGGACAGAGTGTTAGTGAGACGAGCTGACATTGACTTTGTTAGTTGTCCCACGTTCCACTTGATAGCATGGACTGACCATAAACTTGTTAGAGTCAGTCTACGGTTAGCAAATAGGCCTAGTCTAGCCGGCTACTGGAAGTTCAATACCTCCTTACTGGAGATACGGGACTTCCGGGATCGGCTAGAATCCCTAATTCAGCGGGCGTTAGTGGGGGCGGTTACCGGGAATAGGTGGTGGGGATCTCTTAAACATAGGATTAGAGATTTCGCTACCAAGTACGGTCGACAGCTCAACTTAGATAGGACGAAGGAAGCGAAATCTATAGACAATAGACTTTCCCGGGCGGTGGCTGGGAGGGACTCCCTAAACGTAGAGCTAGCTAGCGGGGACCTTGAGCGCGAGAGTAGCGAGCGCTACAAGGGATACGTAGTTAGATCTAGGTTAAAGAGAGTTCACAACGAAGCTGTGAAATCGAACGCGACTGCGCGTGAAGAAGTGCGAAGGTTCCCCGATCGGTATATCGGTTCTGTCAAGGCCCCGGATGGGCGACTGCTGCGATCGGGTCGCGAGATTCGTGACGCCTTTCGGGCGCACTTTCGGGATCGCTTTGCCCGCTGTACTGATCTCCCGCTTCGGGAGTTTCGTAGCTATCTTGCCGACTTCCCCCACCTTGGGGTGGCTGAAGCGGCTCGCTGCGAGGGTGTGGTTACTGAATGCGAAGTCCGTGACGCGTTGAAGCAGGTCGGCCTCAACAAGTCGCCGGGACTAGATGGTTTGCCCTACGAAGTGTACTTGAGGATGTCACACATGTTTGTGCCTATTCTGACGGATATGTTCAACCATTGGTTCGCCCAGGGAGACATCCCTGGTAGCGTTACCAAGGGCGTGATCACATTGCTGAAGAAAGGTGGCAGGCATGTTTGGGAGGGCTTAGACGATTACAGGCCCATAACTCTGCTTAATACAGAGTTAAAGATTTTGGCCCAGGTCTTAGCGAATCGTTTACAGCTTGTCATTAGCGATCTGATCGGCTCTGAGCAGACCTTTGCTGTGAAGGGAAGATCGATCCAGGACAACCTGCACTTGATTCGCGAGGTCCTAGAGGGGATAGAAGACGGCACCGACGCCGCGCTGATCAGTTTAGATCAGTCCAAGGCCTCCGATATTGTTGACCATCGGTTTTTGGCGACTGTTTTGGAGACTGCCGGATTCAAACCGGAGTTCCGCAGATGGATTAGCATGATGTACCACAACCCTCAGGCAGTGGTGCAGGTGAACGGAAGGCGTTCGAGGGTGTTCGCGGTCGAGCGTTCGGTCCGGCAGGGCTGCCCGTTGTCTCCTCTTCTCTATGTCCTAGCTTTGGAGCCCTTGCTCCGTAGGCTTAGGGATAGGACGACAAATCCGGCCCTGCGCGGTGTCCCTTTTGCTGGCCCTCTTACGGCAAGGGTTTCTGCGTTCGCCGATGATATCACAGTTTTTGTATCCCGCCGCCTGGATATAAAGGCTGTGAAGAAGGCGGTTAGCGAGTAAAAGCGGATTGCAGGAGCCAAGGTCAATTTTGACAAAAGCGAAGGTTTGCGGCTCGGTGCTTGGAGGGGTAGCAATACTCTTCCAGGGCTCTTCCGCTGGAGTGACGGACCTGTCCGCATCCTCGGGGTGTGGTTCGGGCCCGACCTCCAACTGGAGCGAAATTGGTCGGAAATACAAGCCAAGGTGAATGCTCAGGTGGGAATCTGGCTTTCAAGGAGGTTGTCCTTAAAGGGCAGGGCGGAGGCGTGCGCCGTGTACGTCTTCCCCTTGATCCTTTACCGATTTGCTGTACTTTCCTCTGCCTAAGGTACATCGGTTGGCGCTGCAACGATCCCTTTCCAGATTGCTCTGGGGAGGTGCAAGGCCGATGGTCCGTAGGCAGGTCTGTATCCAACGTACACGCAACGGGGGTCTAGGTATGCCTGATCTGGAGAGCCACTGGCTTGCTGAAAGACTTGCATACTTGGGCAGAGCCTTGACGAGGGACGCAGTGTGGAGACTGAAGGCGAGTCGGACTTTTCCTCGCCTAAAGTCAGACCCAAAGGCTGAAGGTCGACGTAGGCCTTTGGGCGAAACACTGTTTGTCCGCGAGTGCCGAACGGCCCTTCGTAACCTTCTTGGGTCCAGTGACCTATCAAGGCCTCGAAAAGAACTATATCGGGAGCTAGTGGTGGGTTCCGCTTCTGATCCTCTCAGCGAGCAGCACGGCTGGACGACGGAGGAGATCCGCACTCTTTGGAATTGGGCGCCAGGATCGAGCTTCTTGAACAACTCCGAGTTCTCGCTCACCTGGCGACTTGTTCGAAATGCGTTACCCCTTGTCGGCTTGAACTACAAAGCGGGCCTGGCAGACATGCCCGATTGCGCTCGCTGCGGCAGTGGCTTGGAAGAAACGGCTGAGCACGCCTTCTACTACTGCGAGCGAGTTCGTCCGTTTTGGATCACGTCGGCGAGTGGACGGCTCGCATCGAGCCCAGACAGCTCGACGTTGGTTACGTCGTGGACAACGTTCTTCCTCTGTTTCAGGGTGAGAAGCGTGTAGTGTTTCTCGCGATCCTAGCTGTAGCTAGAATGGTGGTGTGGACGACGCGAAACAAGGGATTGTATGACGATGCAAACTTTTCTCATCGTGATCTGGTTTTGTATTTTCGGCATCAGCTGAGGGTCAAAATCAGATGCGATAGAAAACGCTTGGATCGCATAAAATTCAGCAAAAGGTGGGTGAATGCAGCGAGCCTGGTCATGCGAGAGGGGGCAATGCTGGAGTCATCCTTCCCTCCCCTGCCGACTCATGGCGTCTACGGTACGGGTCCTTAGGGACCCCACCCCTGGTGAGTAGAACTGTTCCCTTTTTCTTTTGGTACCCAGGTACCTAGTTAGCAGTATGTTGTGAGGCATTGTCCCCGTCATCTAGTTGTTAGTTCTCAAGATCTTCCCCATCCCCATTATTTTTTTGTACCTCAACCCGTGTCCCAGTCCACGTTTACTGAAGATCTTGAACACTCATATGTATATATATAAAAATCATATCACCCGCTTGTATCAACCCATTACGCGCCCGACCCTTTATTTCTTTTACCCCTGTAGATTAGGATTCCTGTCCCACCTAGGGTAGGTCCGGCTTGGGTTCGGTTCTTTTCGCCCCGGAAAACAGTCGGCCTCCGAATTTAGAGACGGGGGGATGTGAGGGCAACCAAATGGGGATTTTATCCTTGTTTTTCGTTTATTTCGGGGTTTTTCTCCCATTCCCATCACAATCATTGTATATAAATCATGAATAAAAATCATCCATCACTTTTCGGGTTTTAAGTAGGATTTCTCATAGAGTACATGTGGTATTTTGGTGATTGCTGCGCATATGGCGACGGAGGAATGGTTATGTATTGTATTGCTGAATGGGTCGGCGAATGTGGCTAGCTAGGTCCTGTAGAACATATAGAAAAGCATGACCGCTCCTTTCCCCTCCCCCCAAAACTTGAGGCCTTGTGCTTACCATTTATTTTAAATGGAAATAAAGGCAGATCACTATCGGTGTTATACGAACAGTACGAGACTTCTTACCTTTTCTATGTAACTCTATCTTTCTGGTGTAATATAATCTGTTATCTAATATCCGTGTTTGTGTTTTCATTAGTGACCCTTTCCGGGGCCACAGCAGTTACGGGAGTTACTTTTTGGTTTAGTTCCACAAATGCAACACAAATTTTACAAGCACGTAAACAAATGGATTATGACAACAACGAACATTAAGAAACAAACAATTTAATAATCATAACAAACAGGATAAAAATAATTAGAAATACAATGTTCATGTTATGTATGAGCGGCCTTTGTAGAAAATACAGCTATGACCAGTTGAATCAATATAGGATTGTTCGCCCGTGTTAATAAAGTCTATTGAAACAATGCGTCCATAATTGGCCGAAGTAAAGAGGATAAAAAGTTGACTTTACTTACATACATGTGTATGCGTGTGTGTATATAAGTGGTGGACCGTAAGTATGTGCCTTTTGTTTTGCTTAAGTCCACTCGTGCGTTTTTTATGATCTTAGTCGAAAACGTGTCGCATCCTAGTAGTCGGCAAAAGAAGGTTGGATGCCTTTTCGCTTTGAGTCTCATAGCGTGGCTTTCTGCTGTCCGTCCTGGCCTCCCGTAGTGGAAAGTCTTTTGGTAGTGGAAGGGCCTTGTTAATTGAATTATTCGTTATTTACACTTTTTGGGGTCACTAAAGTGGATCAAAAATATGATCGTGTTAGGTTTTATTGCGGGTCCTAAAATTCAAGCGCGCAGACATTTCTTGACCAATCAGATTCGTATATTTACTTATTTATTTTGGTGCCTAAATATTTTTCTGTTAATTAGTTTCTGACGCGGATTTTCTAGAATGTTCTTAGTGTTTTTAGTTGATTGGTTGAAAAATATAAAAGTGTAACTTCAATATTAATGCGATTTTGATCCGAAATTTCTACAATGTTCTTATGTATGTTTTGGGGGTTGATTATTTTAAGGCTAAAAAAATGTGTATTCTACACACCCCACCCCGCAAATTGATAAATGTTGAAAATGTTTATTGATATGCAATATAAGTCTGAAAATGTTTTGACCTGTGTAGGTTTCTACCAGATTTTGTAGTGATGTTTGCAAGTGTACTTGTCGGTGTGGAAGATGGTTTGGACATTTGGTATTTGTTGTGGTTGTAGAGAGTTCGGTTATACTTTTCTTTATTGGTAAGTCTAAGTACGCTGGTTTTACTCTGTCTATGGAGACCGTATCAAGTTTGCCTTTTATGGTGAGTTTGAAGTATTAGGGGCGTCCGGAGTAAGTAGGACATAGCGGTTTTTTGACTGCATCATTTCGAATAAAAAGGTATTTGCAGTCGTGAAGATTTTTTGGTGTGTAAAGGTCTTTTGTTTGTGTTCTTGTGGGTGTGAAAACTAAATCGTCCATTTTCTGCTTAAAATTTTTAACAAAAGTTGTAGTAGGTTGTTTTTTTTTTTTCACAAAATTGACCTGGCAATGTTAAAGATGTTCCAAAAACCATTTCGGAAGCTGTACATCCCAAATCTTCTTTGATAACATTCCTTATTGACAATAAAGCATGTGGCAAATTTTCAAACCATGTACTGGAGTTGTTTGCTGTTAAAGCTGTTTTAAGCTGTTTTAAGCTGTCTGTGGAATCTTTCAATTAATCCATTTGCGCAGGGGTGATACACTGTTGTTCTTATATGTTTGACTCCCAATAACTTTGTAAATTCCTCGAAAAGCGTAGACTGAAACTGGGAGCCCCTGTCTGCTGTTATTACTGAAGGACAACCAAAGACTGCTATCCATTCCTGTAATATACTTTTAGAGATAGTCTCTGCCGATAGATCTCTTAGTGGGACGGCAACAGTCCATCTTGTAAGCCTGTCAATGATGGTAAGTATATATTGATGGTCATTTGCTGTTGGTAATGGTCTGACAATATCGATATGTAGGTTTGTGAACTCACCATCTGACTTGTTAAATTGCCCCGGAGGAGACTTTGTGCGTCTATTTGTTTTTCTTTTCTGACAATTCAAGATCTGAATTTTACAATATATCCTCGTAATTGGGATAAGTTATTTTAAATGGCTATAATATATATTCCATCTTTAATTAATTATTTTCCACACATATTACAATTTGCCCATTATCACTGTGTCTCTCATTCTTCTGTTTCTTTTATTTTCTCTTCCACTCCTTCTCCTTTATCCTCCTTTCTCCGGATTTAAAATCTTTCTTGATGAAAAAATTGAACAAATAAATTCTACAAAATATTCCTAAACAGTCATGTAACATATTTTAAACACGACACTGATTTATTGATTAAACGATTACCCCTTTCTCATTATATAAATTATTTCCTCCTTATTTTTGTATTTTATTAAATCGGTGATTCAACATCAGTTGATATCACCCTTTTTAGTCCTGATGATGATATAGCGTCGACGAACTTTCTTTCACATTAAATTCTTCTTGGATTACCTTATTTATCAAGTCTCTCGCTCTTTCTTTCTTTCTTCCTCTCTCTCTCTCTATATATATATATATATATACATATATATATATATATATATATATATATATATATATATATATATATATATGTATATATAAGGAATATGTTACCTTTTTAAAATAAATTTCGAAAACTAATTACATCACAATTTTGAAATAGAACGCTACTAACGGAGATAAAAAATTTTCGATGTTTGTTTCAGTTTTTTTAAATTTAATTCAAATAAAATCCAGAAGATACCACACCATACAATTAAACGCCCTGATGATGGTTTAATGTTAAAGCCGAAGCATTTAACATTGGCAAATAATTCAACTTTAAATAAAATCCTCCACTATATACCTTTTTTTTTCATATTTGTACATTTACGTACCGTTGGCTTTACTTCCATTTTCCTATATATATATATATATATATATACTGCGTAATGAATTGTTAACGAGTTAACAATTGTCCATTTTGTCAAAAAACAGCAAGCTGAAATTCATCGAAATTTTCAAAGAATGATGTATATGTGTGTGCTATGCATATGAATGATGTATATGTGTGTTAGTCGAGGGTGACCCGAAGGCTCCCTTTCGATAGCTACTACACCAAGGTGTAGGGGAGGGCGCTACTCCATTCCCAGGATTGCTCCACTTTACCCTTGAACCGTACCTTATAATGCTGAGTGTTAAGCAAGGTGGTATCAAGTACCATTTTTAAAGTCTTTGGTATGACTCGACCTGGGATTGAACCCAGGTCTCCCGGGCCGTGTGCTATGCATAAATTGTAAGGATACATACAATAACCAATATATACAAATCAACAATCAAACAGATGCTTAATTTGGCTGTTTTATGGTATATCAACACCTGAGGTTTATTTAATGCCAAATCTTGTTTCTATATATCTATCTATCTAGCTAGCTTGTAAGTGAATTGTTTGCAGGTAAATTTACTTTTAAAAGAATTAGACGTCATTTGTTTGCACACATTCAAATTCTTTCATGTATTGTTATTTAATACAAATAATGCTATTTAGTACTAATGATATTAGTCAACAATATTCCTTACTATTTAATACGGAATACCCAGTAGTATGGTTTTAAATAAGTAAAAAAAATTATCCTTCGTAAATGATTAAACAGTTCTATTCGACCCATAGATAGGACCCCAAAAGGTATTTCAAAGTGAACCTTGGAGTAATGGCAACGAAGGGGTACTCCACATTCCCCAAAGTTCCAGGACTGGAGCCTCATCATCAATTGGTTTAGTATCAACCAGGACACTTGTTGGGATGAAGTGGGGTCTTACCTCCCTACAGAGGTGCAGTCGGCGTATTCTATAACCCGAATCGACTGGAGGGCAAATAAACAGATTTCAAAAATTCTGGTGGAGCTGGTTAATAAAGGTATGAGATGCTTTTATTGAAATGATAAACGGGTAATGCGTTGGCCTATGGAACCTGTCAATTTCTGGGAATGGAGTAGCGCCCTTCCCTACACCTCGGTGGGGTAGCTATTGAAAAGGGAGCCTTCGGGTCACCCTCGACTCAAGTCGCCAACTTTTAACCATTGTTGGTTATTTAATGTCAAATCCTGTTTATACATGTATATTAAATATATATGATTTGTAAAAGCATTTTATTGATAACATTTTGAAATGAGCTTAAGCTTATTCTTTTGTTCACATTTAAATGACCCCAAGTATTGCTATATATCACAAACAATTCAATTAAACATCCGTCATTTGTTTACACATAGTTGAATCGTCAAACAATTTTATTTCTAACAATTCAATTTAACATAAGTCATTTGTTTACACACAGTTTAAATGTTAAACAGTTCTATTTGACCCATAGATTGGATCTTTTCAGGTGCGACCATTCCGAGCCAGAGTGGACCTGGGAGCAATAGCAATGAAGGAGCACTCCTCATTCTCCAAAGCTCCAACTTTATTGAAGCCTCACCATCAGATAGTTTAGTGTCATATAGGACAGTCGTTGTGGGGAGGGGTCTTACCCATCTGTAGAGATACAGTCAGTGTATTCTGCAACTCCTGCCAACTAGGCCGCCGGCCTGGGAACTAGTATATTAGACTTATTCAGTAACAAGAAAAATAGATGATGCTACCATTACCAAGTTGCACCATTTCCATGAACACATGACGATCGAAATTTTGAAACTCCAACGAAATAAACGCGAGAAAAAAGGCACAAAATATTAAAAATCTCTTGAAATTTTTGGCAGAAAGCTTGTCAGATATTAAAAACAAATTTCACTGGATTTTAATGAAAAACAAAGCAATTGAAAAAGCAAAATAAAATAGCAATTGGATTATAAGCTTGAAAATGATCAACGTTTGTGGAAATAATTTCGGTCAATTTTTATATAATTACTAGATACTTGTTAAATAAGCAAATTAATAACTATACAAATTCTTAATTCTTCTAAAATTAGAATTCAGCCTACAATTATTATTCACCTCTGATTGTAATAGGCAGTGAATTGTAATATATATATTTGTTTGTTTGTTTTTGTATTCTGCTGACCATATAAATCCCCAAAATTGTTTCTCGCAATATTTTTTCTTGTTCTTTTTTTCCTAAAATGATATGGGAGGATTTTTCTCCATACTGAATTTTAAAGAAATTCTATCTGTGTCACCATTCCTTTTTTTGAGTTGTTGGGGTGGGAGGTACGGTTGATCTGGTGATTGTATTTTTAAAAATAAAAATACGTGAAACCTAAAGTCCTGAGACTGACATGTGAAGGTGAGAAGGTTTTATCTTGCTTTACAGGCGAGTATTTAAGCACTTTTCTGATTTTAGAGGAAACCGCTTTTTATGATGATTTGCTAATTTCACAATATATATATATATATATATATATATATATATATATATATACTCAAACGTTTTAATAAAGTAATTAAGAGTTTTAATTACGTTTTAATAAAGTAATTAAGAGTTTTCTCAAAGCCTGTTTCATAGATATACATTGTAAATCTTTGCTCCAATTTTTATTTACTTGTGACTTTTCCTGATAAACACAGTATGCACTTATTAACCTTTCTAGAAGTAGCCAATTAAAGTTATCAAAATATACCATCTGATGAAAATATTTTGAAAAGGAAGACTTATTTCCTTGGATCGTCTCGAATCTATAGTTTTAGTTTTCTCTCTTCCCGTCATTTTACATTGACTTTTCTTTTCTTTTTTTTTTAAATGTTGATCATTTCAATCGATTTTGTATTAATTTATCACTGCTTAGCCACTTTGTAAGATTTGGTACAACAACTGATGAGCCTCTCTCAGACTTCTTCAGTGGATTTCAAAATGTCTCTAATTTTTCTATTATCAACATGAAATAAACAGTTATCATTATTTATCATATCGGGCAGGATATGACACAAGGTCAATTTTTAAGCGAAGTTTAACAGGTTTAAATTCAGAGTTTTCCTTCTCCTAGACTAGTTGCCTTACCAAGGCTGAAGAACCTAGTCTGCCCTACTATTTACCCTTAGCTGGAGGGAGAATAATTGGATTCATACCTTTCCCAAGGGTATTAGTGCTATGTGAAATGCAATCAGTCCGGGATTTGAACTCGTGTCGCCGTGTCCAATTCCTGCGACGATAACCATTACACCACTGGCACCTCCTTATCTATTTATCTATCGATCTATTTATCAGTAAAATTCTCATCTACATCTGGGTTTTTATAATATCAATATGTTTCGATTTCTCACCAAATCAATAGTTAAAATGGGCTAAATATTAAAAGACCCAAAAATATGATCGATATAGTTAATAAAAATAAATTAATTAAATTAAGTTTCCGACATAAATTATCCCGCTTTCAATATAATTCGTAATTTTTCGTAATAAATTCATTTGAAATCTGATTGTGCTAGAACTTTAGCGAAACATCAATACGATTTTCTAAACTGTATTTTTAATAGAGGAGAACACAACAGAAACAACACATCATAGCAAGATTTATAGAAGAGCAATATACTTATAACGCAATGAGAGAATGAAGTGATATATCTATGCCTTCTCTTCTCACGTGCAGCACAGGTGCTATGATGGCATTATCCATTTCACCAGTATCGTGTATTGACCTCTCAGTTGTTATCCACAAATAGATGCAGTGAAAGGGCTCTCGCAGCCATATCCTTTCTTCCCACATGCAGCAATAAAAGCCCTTGTGTCGTGATTCACCTCAACACAGCAGTATATCGACCTTTCTTGCAGTTATCCTGTCATCATCATCATCATGTCATGCCGCCAGCACGGATATCCCTGACCCCTTCTCACCACTTCTCCCTATCATTCATCGCTTCTGGCAGGTCTTCAGAGCTACATCCCGTATCCTCACATAGCTGCTGTATGTATGTTCGAGCTGGTCGTCCTGCTTTTGCTTGGCCATATGCGGGGGTCCATAGGAGTACCATCACTGATGAGTTCGTCCTTGCTTCTCCAGCAGTGTCCTGCGTGTCTGGTTCGTCTAACTTGTACAGTTTTCGTGATGGGAGGCAGGTGGCCGTATAGTTGGTGCCTTGTGGGGTGTTGCTGCCAGGACTTGTTCAATATTGCTCTCAACATTCTTGTGTAATTGCCGTCTAGCTTCTTCTTCAGCCGTTTAGTTAGCGTCCAAGTCTTTTTCGGTTGATGAGACGCTGCTTCCTAGGTAGGTGAATTTGTCTACTAGTTTCAGAGAGGTTCCGTCTAGTGTGGAGATGTCGCCTGTTTGGTTGTAACACATATATTCAGTTTTGTGTGCATTGACATGGAGGCCAATGTCTGGGGCGGCTCGTTCCAAACTATGCAGTAGTGTTTCAGCTTGGTTAGGTGTATTTGCCAGTAACGCTATGTCATCGGCGTAGTCGGCGTTGGTGATTGTTTTAGCGGGGTACCTTCTGCTTCTTTTCTTTGTCAGCTCGAAGCCATTTTCTCTGATTTTGTCGATCGAAGTTCTAAGCACGTAGTCTTGACTGATGATAAAGAGGTATGGGGCTAGTGTGTCCCCTTGTAGTACTCCTGCTACAATGTCAAAGTATTCTGTGTCTCCATCCAGTGAACGTACTTTCACTTTGGTGTTTCTATAGAGAATTGTTATTGCTGCTACGGTTTCTTTTGGTAGGCCGTGTAGGATTTGTTCCATCTTCTCTCTGTGTATGGAATCGAAGGCCTTGGTAAAGTCGACAAATAGTAATATCGCCTGTAGGTTTTTTGCCCGTACGCCTTCAAGGATTCTACGGATGGTCAATATTTGTGAGGTTGTGGATCTATTTCTTCGGAAGACATTTTGGTTTTTCCTAAGGATGTTGTCTATTTTGGGTTCTATGCGGTTTCGTAGCAGGGCATTGTAGATTTTGGCTGCTATGGATGTAAGTGTTATACCTCGGTAGTTCTTGGCTAATCCGAGGTCGCCTTTTTAGGGAAAGGAAGGATGCATCCCTTCATCCATCTTTCTATCCTATTTTGATTATAGACTGCGTTGCATTGTCAGAGCAGTATGTCGTCGAATTGTCTGGTCTTCCATACTTCTGAGGGGATCTCGTCATGCTTTCCAATTTTTAATTTTTCTAAGACCCAAGTCGAGTTCTTCTTTGATGAACGGACCTAGTTTAATGTCTAATTGCTAACTGATAATTCTGGTGATCGGTTCATTCGTTACTTTCGGTGGGTTTCCTAGTAGATTTTCGAAATGCTGTTTCCACACCAGCTTCTATCTGCACCAGGTCCAAGGAAAGAACACTAGTCCGTACTATCCATGAAACAAGAAGAAAACCAGCCACATCTTCCGTCTATTTAGAACTACTTCCAGTCAGTGCCACGCATGCGAAGCCAAAACTCTGAACTCCAAGCTTATCCTCCTTCAACTATTGTCTAAAATTTTACAATTTCGTAGATTTTCCCTTTAAATACTAAATAATTAAGATCATCTCTTCACTTATTTTTAGTTCATTAAAACTTAGTTAATATGATTTACCTCACTATCTTGTTAAACCTTTGAATAAGACACCTTTCATTCATAATTACTTAACTTGGCTTATTATGACACATGGCTATCAAATATGGGGTACCTAAATCAAGTGTAAATAAAAGAAATTTAGGAAAAAAAGATGCTTGTTCACAGTTGATTCTTTTATTCAGTTTGATTCTGGTTTTCATTAAATTGTTTTGCCATGGTTACTAACAAAAATGTGAAGAAATGTTTGAAAGAAATTTCAAAGGGGGGACAAAAAGGGGGTCGTCCACCTGTGCAAACATAGATCGTAACAACCAGGGATCTAAATTGGTCATTTGCTTTCTTTCACTTTCAATATGAGGTACAGGGCAAAGAGTAGCAATGTTTATGTTAAAAGAAATGCATTTTTCATATCCCGCACTGATAAAGACACATTATACCTGTGTATGGCTGTGTATGTTTGCTCGTGTCTTAATATAGATAGATTGCTAGATATTAACCCCCACACATGTATATACAAGTGAAAATGCTGAAAGTTCTCGGCTGGACCAAAGAAGGAATGACCAAGAGCCATGAAATGTTGTTTAACACACTCTCAAGTTTCTTAAAAAATTCAGTTCAGTGAAATTTTAAAAATTCGTTCTTTTAATTGTTAGTTCAAGAACTTCTCAGAGCACCTTACATATCGTATAGAAAATAATGAGAAATTCTGAAATTTGTAAGCATAAGAATCAATGTTATACATCCATTATCACCAACTCGGCTTTTATGTGAATAAACTCTGAGTGAAACTAACACTACTATTATTACTACAACTACTGCTATTGAAAATAAATAATGTGAGGTGTTAGATATTTAAGAAGTTTTTATCTAATTAATACTATATAGCTATTAATATTCATTTAAAATTTAGAATTTCTATCTATATTTGAACATAGGGTCATCATTTGATGAAGACTTTATTGGAAAAACCTTCAATTTTACTCTTATAGGATTTACACTCCTATATTGATGACCACGTTGTGCAAAAACATTCTAGAAAAATAGGATCCATGGTTCACTCGTTCCCCAAACAAAAGGTGGTCGACGTCGATAAATCAATTAGTTTCAGGAACCTATTAGACAGAGAAATCACGTGTCTTGTGTTTCCTACTAATTCCGCACAATTGATTTTGTCCTATGCAAAGTAAGTCTTACGTTTTGTAGCTGGTCACGTGACATAGTCCCTATATATTCTGTGATTTAAAGGACTCGCCCTCTTTTCCTCTCGTTCTCCCTCCGCCTGAACGTCTCACAGGTGCGTACGGCCGCGGATATTTCGTCACACCCCGATAGAGACGAACGACCAACGTGGGAAAAAACAGGCCCTCAAAAATACATTGCCAGTGGAATACTAAATCATCCCACACATATAGTCGCACAGAACACTTTTTAATATTATAGCTTCTCGCATACACCTGCATACTAGTACATAAACGTGAGTGAAGTTTCTTACATTCTTACCCTTTATTTCAAGCAAAAATATTCATTCACCATAATATTCGTGTTAGTTTCACACACACACGCGCACACACATATACGAATATTCAACAAACTATATTCGGACATCCATACTGTTTTTGTAATGTTTCCTTCTTTTTTTGCTTTATAACTTTATAAATTTATTTTGTTTCTGTTGCCTTGTTGTGAATATTCTTTTGTCTACGTCGTTTATATTGTTTGCATTTTAACAAAATATCCCACAACTCTCTACATAAAACAGCCCAGTTCCATTTTCAAAGTTCTTGGAAGACACAAAAAAATTAATGTGATAAACATGTTGAACAAACTTTAAATCTTAAACAAATGATATTACAAATAAAATTTACACAATAAAAAAAGTAAAAGAAAGAAACATAAAAATCTATCCTTACACAAAAAAAAACGATTTCATTTTTCCGAAGAATTGCGGGGCCAATAAGAACCATCGACCCCACAAATAATTTTTGTTGTTCATGAGTAATCTGACAGCCGGAAGACAATGAAGAGAACAAAGGTGAGATAACAGTAATAACAAATAACGATTTATTTTGTTGTAAATTACAGTTTGATGGTCGTATCAGTGATGGAAATAGTAGAGACAGCTGGTGGTCCTCGATAGCAGAGACAGCTGGTGGTCGTCGTTGATATTAAAACCGGAGATGAGATCTGCGAGTCGGTCAAGAGGCGTTGAAGGCAGTTGAACGCGAGGTTCGATCGAACGGACGGGGAACCCGTAGCTAAGACTACCGTGTCTTAGCTCTGCGTGGCTGTGGGTCGAACAAGGGATCATTGGCTAAGACTACCGTGTCTTAGCTCTGCCTGAGCGGGAATCGACCGAAGTGGTCATGACCGGAGGGTCTTATTATCCTCTTCGTGTTTGCTTCCAGGTCGTCTGCTTCGACAAGTTCATGGGAACTGTCAGAGATGCTCCAACAGTTGGGAGGGAGAACTCTAAAGGACCTTTTCGCATATCTACGTAGGTGTTAGGCGGTTGTGACTACTAGATGTAGGATCACGCCTTGAGAGCTGCCTGACTGTTGCCAAAACCTGTCTATACATAGAGCGAAAGTGATGACACACTACCGGGGCTGCGAGGGCAGAAAGTTCGTCCATAAAAATATCAAAGGTAATACAATCCTTTATTAGTCTGGAATAGGCTCCTGAAGATTATCTACTTTATCTTGATAGAGTGACTTTCGCGAGACTGGCACTCTTTGTGTTATAAACAGATTGTTTTCTTTCTTCGCTGGTGCTGCTTATCAGGGTTACGAATGATTTCATCATTTCCGGTCATAACCGGATATAGCAGGTTTTTTTTTTTAGCGATTAGAGTGGTCTGGTTTGTTTACATTTTGAACAGAGCATAGCAATGGTATCGGAATTTTTGGGGTCGTTACCAACAAACGACTTTAAAACAAATTAACAAAACAAAAAAACACTCCTGCGCGTAAGGGTCCCAATGCTAAAAATAAATAAGTCGGAGCTAAAAACAAACTAAACACTTATTACACAAGTTACAAATGTTTTATTCTATAAATTGACAAAAACAAACAGCTTGTGGGTTGCATATCAGTCCCTATGCAAGAATTGATTCATTAACAAAACATAAAACAAATGCAACATTAAAAACATAAGTAGAATATATCTTACATTCATAAACAAAGCATAAAATTAAACTAACATTAATAATAGTATCTTAAATTACATCTATCTCAATTCCCTGTAAGCGGCTGAAAGTTGGAGAAAGCCAAAACTTCTTAATATATTCATATTGTCTGTTATTTTTTCGGAGACTTCTCTTTTCTGAAGTTTTTTTTTAATTCTTTTCTTTATTTCCTTTCTTTTCTTTTCTTGTTGCCTTTTTACTTTCTTTCTCTTTTTTTTTTTTTTTTTTCTTTCAATTTTTTTCTTTATCTGTGGGGAAAGTTTGTTATTCTCTTTTCTTTATTCTTTTCTTTATTCTTTTCTTTCTTTCTTTGTGGAGAAAATTTGTTATTTTTTCGTCGACCTTTTCTGCTTTTCTTTAGTTTCTTTACACTTTTTTTGCTTTCTTTCTCTTTTTCTTTGTCTTTCTTTCTATTTGGAATCTACTGGTCCTTTAGACCTGAATTATTCCGGTTTGTTTTTCCTCAAGATAGCTACTGAACGAATTGGTAACTTCTTGTCTGCTAGTTTCAGATAATTACTCATCTCAGCTTGACCATAATAGAGAGTTTGTGGGATTTTAGACTGAAGGTCACGGGCAAAGGGCAAGGCTGTGTTGGCCTCCATATTTTGGTTATTCTATTTTACCCGCCACGTTGGTTAGTCGGTGTAATTCCTTGCCCAAGAAAGTCCCCAAAAGAATTATACAAAAGAAAAGACAGCAACAGATAAAAGACGAAGACGTTTCTTTTATACTTTCCTTTATTTACTGGGTTCAACAACCATTTCATGGGTGAGGGAGTTTTTCCTGAATACATAGAAATGGTTGATTCAACCATTTAAGGGGTCAAAAATACGTTAATCGTTTTCATGTGTGTATGTGTCCGCATTTGGTATTTCGGGCTTCCATAAGGGTTAGTTTCCTTTTCGAAGTTTGTCAAAGTCCGGTAAGGGTTAGTTTATAGTTCAGTTGTGGGTCTTGTATATTTCAGCATAATGCTGACCGAGAGAGAGCTGCTACTGGGTGAAAGGGGCTAACCAACGCTACGTCCAAAGACGTATGCATGGTGCCCAGATACCAGACAGCAAAATGGTGTTGTTGATTCGACGGTCACAGCCTCAAAGAGAAAGGAAGTATGTTTCCCTTTGTCTAGAGGATGTCTATTTTATTTACGCATGTGTCATCCCCTTTTCCTGTAAGAGACCTCTGGGAGTTTCTGCAAATTTAATAGTTTTTCTTTAATTTTTTTAATTTAATTCAAATTTTTATTTATTTATTTATTTATTTATTTATTCGTTCCCTACAAGTTTCAACTAAAAAATTTCTAGGCCTACATCTCTCAGAAATTCTCCGTTTCTCTGCTAGACCATTCAAAAAGCAAATTCTATGATGGGTTATCAAAGAAAGAGGACGAAATTTTACTCCCTTCTCCACTTATAAAAAGATACCTTGACTTTCCCCCCTCCACAATCGCAGCAAGCCTACCGTTTCGGCCTATCCGATGCCAATAAGAATAGCCATATTTCTTTTGTTGTTGTTGTTCACCCTCTGCGTGGGTGAACAACAACAACAACAAAAATATTTTTACAATCCATTACTCTGTATTTAGAATAGCAAACCGTTGTTCTTCTCCTATTGAACAAGTCTTTCTTCAAAAAGATATTTCATAATGGTGTCGCAATCCGTTCACTAACGTAAACAAATCGGACTACTCACCCAACAACAAACTCGACATCCGGTTACGACCGGAAATGGCTAAGCCCTTTTATGACCCTGACCTGCCGTTACAGCAAAGAAAAGGGAATAAATTAAATTTAACAACATTTACAAAACACTTCTGCCAGAAATATCTCTATAAAAATGGAATTAATTATCTTCGGTAGCCTAATAACTCTATAAAATTATCTTCGGTAGCCTAATAATTATCTTCGGTAGCCTAATAACTCTATAAAAATGGAATTAATTATCTTCGGTAGACTAAAGAAGGACTTTATTTTTACGCCCATTTTTTAATAGAAGAACTTTCTGTTCACATAACTCAGTAGAGTGGCATAGCATTCCCTCAATATCAACAAGCCTTTTTCAACTTTCGAGGGCGCGCTTTTTTTCATAGCGAAGCTCATTCAAGGTCGAATCCTACGTCTTGTGGTTGCATTCAGCTTACCACACAGGCTGAGTCCCACTTCTGGTGGTTGCATTCACCTTTTCCATTACATAGATATGCAAAAAGGTCCCTTTAAGGACCATTAGAGGTTACCTTCTGCGGGTTGGAGTATCTCTGACAGTCTTTATAGACTCGTCGAAGCAGACGGCGGGGCAGCACACACGAAGCGGACTCTAAGCCCCTCCAGTCTTAACATTCGGTTGGTTCCCTCGGCTGTGCAGCGCTAAAGCCCGAGCTAGCTTTATCCTTCGGTTCCCTCGTCTGTTTGCTCGGCTGCACAGCGCTAAAGCTTGAGCTAGCTTTAGCTGTCGGTTCCCTCGTCTGTTTGTATGGCTGCACAGTGCTAAAGCCCGTGTTAGCTTTAGCTGTCAGTTCCCTCGTCCGTTTGCCAATGAGGTACATACCAACCTCGACATCGACTGGCATCAGCTACCAGCAGCGTTCGTCCAGCCACACACATCCACGACTCGACCAACATCAAATACCCGCACGATTGTCTAGCTGCTTCTCTTCGACCTCAACCATTACCAGCTACTGACACCAACCAATTGACCAAAGACATAAATATCACGAACTTTACTCTCTTGTAAAAGCGACTTTTTGTTATAATTGTTACTTTGCCTTTGTTCCCTTCATTGTCTTTTGGCTGTCGTTTACTCACATGCTTAACCTTATAAATCATTTGTGGGGTCGACATGCTTATCGGCTCCGCAACAATGGAACCAAAATTATAAACGTGTAAAACAGACTTAAGATATTACATACATAATATTACAAAGAAAATGTACAAAAACACAATAACAAATATTTTTAACGATACCTTCTAACAATAATTTTTTACAATAATTTAATATAATATCATTTACTTACGACAATTTAAAATAATCTAACAGCGTTCTCTACGATAGTTTAACATGCCACGACCTGCCTACAAACATAAACAGATCGGATTACTCGTTCGCCCCAGAAAAATTACATCCGGGTACGGGCGGAAAAGACAAAGCCCTTTTTTGACTCTAACTGGCCGGTACAGCTAAGAAAGGGATAGATTAACATTTATCAACATTTGCAAAATACTTCTGCCAGAAATAATTCTATTAAAATGGAATTAATTATTTTCGCTAGCCTATACCAGGTTAAAGAAGGACTTATTTTCTGCGTCCATAGAAGAACTTTCTATTTACGTGGCGTGGTAGAAGTGATGTTGCCTTTCTTTTATATGAAAAGGGCTTCGGCGGCGAAAAATTCAGAGGTCCCCGTGGACGCTCTCAGGGGCCACTCGGCTCCACGAGGTCGAATCCTACGCTATCGTGGTTGCATTCACCTCGCCGCCACTTCTAATGGTAGATTCACCCCTCTTTTTTTTTCTACAAATCGCCTTGCTACAAGGCTGAATCCCACTTCTAATGGTAGATTCACTCTCCTTTTTTTTATCGCATTGATATGCACTAAAGGTTCCGCTCGTCCATTTGGCTGCGCAGCGCTAAAGGCACGGGTTAGCCTTCAGATACCGCTTCGCTACCTGCGCGGGGCTAAGATAACGCCAATCTTAACCACGACCACCTGGCCTGTTCGCTCGACTGTGCAGAGCTTTGGTGCGCAAGCCTTAGCTACCGCCTCGATAGGTTTGCACAGCTTTGGCGCGCAAAGCTACCGTCCGACCGTCCGCACAGCTTTGGCGCGCAAGCCATAGCTACCGTCCGATACGACCGCATAGCTTTGGCGCGTGAAAGCCTTAGCTACCGTCCGCACAGCTTTGGCGCGACACAGCCTTAGCTACCGTCCCGACCATCCACACAGCTTTGGCGCAACAAAGCCGTAGCTACCGTCAACGATACGTCCGCACAGCCTTGGCACGACACAGCCTTCGCTACCATCCCGACATGTCCGCACGGCTTTGACACGGCAAAGTCTTAGCTACCGTCCGATACGCCCGCACAGCGTTGGCTCGGCTAAACCATAGCTACCGTCAACGATACGCCCGCATAGCTATAGGGCACGACAAAGCCATAGCTACCGTCAACGATACGTCCGCACAGCCTTGGCACGGCAAAGCCATAGCTACCGTAACCGATACGCCCGCACAGCTCGTGGCTTCACCGATCCACTCGCTCGACTTCGTATGTGTTTAGGCCTGGCAAACCTTAGCCACGGTTTCCCCGTTCGTTCACTTGGTCCGTAGTACTAAGACACGGCTCAGTCTTAGTCACCAACTCGCTCGACTCCACACGACCAAGCTGCAAACACCGAACTCGACCTCGTTACTCCAGCAATGCAGCATCCAGTCCACGTAACGACTCGCTGTTAGGGACTAACACCTGGCCCACGTACGACTCGGCCACGTACGACTGGCCCACGTACGACTCGCAGTACGGGCTAGCAACCAGATCGACCCCCCCCCCCAGTTAACCCAACGTACTGTCAAAACCGGGATATCGATCTACCAACTACGATGCTCCAGCAATACAGCACGAAGTCCACGTAACGACTCGCTGTAACGGACTGCCCCAGCATTGCAACAACTAGTCTACGTACGACTCGCGGTACAGGCTGGCAACCAGATCGACACCCCCCCGGTTAACCTAGCATACTGTCAAAACTGCGACATCGATTTATCAACGACTCGACCGACCTCACCTTCCCGCAACGATCGACCAGCTGCATTCAACGACTCGACCGACCTCAGCTTACCCGCATCAAACATCTTGCTGTATCTCCACGACTCGACCTACGCCAGCTACCCTCCTCGAACGTCCAGCTGCGCACATCTATGACTCGACCATACCAGCTATCGACATCACCCATCTAGCTGAAGATCAAATACAACCGCCATGGACTTTACATACACGTTTGTAATTCCGGCAATAAATCGTCACTTTTGTTGTATCTGTTACCTTGCCTTTGTTTCCCTACATTGTCTTTGGCTGTCACTACTCGCACGCATTAAACTTAATTCATTAGCGGAGTCGACATGCTTATCTGCTCCGCAACAAACATCATTATTTAATACAGCAATATCACATAAAAATATATCGTAACCTGTCCACTAACGTACACATCGGATAACTCGCTCGCCCTAGAAAAACAACATCCGGTTACGAACGGAAGTGACAAAGCCCCTTTTTACTACCTTAACCTCTCGTCTCAGATAAAAATAAAGGGATAAATTTGAAATTAACAATATTAACAGAACACTTCTGTCACAAACAACACTATAAAAATGGAATAAATCATCTTCGATAGCCGCTAAAGAAGTGATTTATCTTTACGCCCATTTTTATAACTTTCTATTTACACAAACTCTGCGGCGTGGCGCTACCCCACTTTCATATAACAAAGGCTCCTGCTACGACAAACTTCAGAGGTCCTCGGATCATTCCTCTCCGGTTGTTGGGTTGCATTCGGTAGGCCGTTTTATCTCTGGGCGGTTCTGCTGTGTGTGCCTCGGCACTGGAGAGTTCCTCCGGCCTCAGGGGGCCATCCCCCCAGGCTTTTACCCCCTCCGGGGGTTTAGGTTTATTGCCTGGCGCCTTGGGCGTCCCAAAAAGGGGAATGCCGACGGGGTCGAAGGTATTTTTGGCCTTGCCGAACGCGTGTGGGCTTCGGCCCTGCGACCGGACCCACCTTAAAAACGGCCTTGTGCCACATTCGTGCGTTGGTGGGACGTATGATAAATAATCAGAGGTCCTCGGATGCTTTCAGGAGCCGCTCTTTGCGGTCTCCAAAAGGCTCGAATCCTACATCACGTGGTGCATTTGCCTTTCACATCACATATTTATGCACAAACGGTGCTTTTAAGGGCCACAATAGGTCCCCGTCTACGGGTCAGAGTATCCCTGGCAGCCTTTATTGGCTCGCTGAAATAGACGGCCAGGAGGCAAACACGAAGACGGATTCTAAGACCAGCTGGTCTTAACCCTCGCTCGGTTCCGCTTGTCCGATTGGCTGCGCAGCGCGAAAGGCACAGTTTAGCCGCTTCACTATCAGCGCCGCGCTAAGATAACGCCAATCTTAGCCTCGGCCTCCTGGCCTGTCCGCTCATTTTTGCAGAGCTTCGGCGCGGCTCAGCCTTAGCTCCCGTCCGTACGGCTTTGACACGGGAAAGCCTTCGCTATCGTCTGACCGTCCGTACAGTTTCGGCACGACAAAGCGTTAGCTAGCGCCCGATACGTCCGCACGGCTTTGACACGGCAAAGCTTTCGCTCTCGTCCGATACGTCCGCACGGCTTTAGCGCGACCCAACCATAGCTATCGTCCGCACGGCAAAGTCTCGGGGGCACGCCAAAGCCCTAGCTTCCAACTCGTTCACTCGATCTCGTCTGTACTAAGGTCTGGCAAACCTTAACCACGGTCTCTCCGACCTTTCACTTAGTCCGTAACACTAAGTTACTAGCTCGCCCGACACTACACGACCAAGCTGCCATCACCGAACTCGACCTCGACGCTCCTGCAAGGTACCACGCAGTCCACGTACGACTCGCTGTTACGGACTGCCCTACCTTTGCAACACCTGGCTCACGTACGACTCGCAGTACGAGCCAGCAACCGGATCGATACACCCTCGGTTAATCCAACATACCGTTCATAACCGGGAATATCGATCTACCAACTACCACCGACACCAGCTTCCTACAATGATCATCCAGCTGCATTCTACGACTCGTCCGACCTCAGCTTCCAGCTACGATCATCCAGCTGCATTCTTACGACACGATCAACCTACGCCAGCTACCCGCTACTAACATCAAGCTGCGCTCATCTATGTCTCAACCATACCAGTTATCAACGTTACTATTCTAGCTGAAGACCGTTGATGACCATCAGGGGCTTTACACACGTTTGTAGATCTGACAATAAATTGTCACTTGTTATATTTGTTACCTCGCCTTTGTTCCTTCATTGTCTTTGGCTGTCACTTACTCACACGCATTAAACTTAATTCATTTGCGGGGTCGACATGCCTATCGGCTCCGCAACAAATACATAATTACAAAACAATACAAGCTGTCAGTCAATCTATATACTTTTTCTTACAGAGAACTAACAAGATTATTCTATTTTTTAAAATAATTTTTATATTGATGTTTTTTGTCATAGATTTTTCATTTATATTCTTGTAGTATATCGAATAGGATATGTAAATAAATTATTAATCTGTAAATAAATGTATCATAGAAATTTTAAATGTAAACAAAATATCAATAGTTATATAGTATTAATTAAAAAATATTTCTTAAATATCATACACTTCACATTCAATTTCAATAGTAGTAGTAGTAGTAATAGCTGTTTGTTGAAGAGAAGATATATATATAATCAGAAAGTAATAAGATCAATGAAATTAAAGTGACACTTGACATTTCCTGTGGCAATAAAAAGGTAGGGAAGAGAGATACGTATATGGAAAATAAAAAAATAAAATATATATATACAAATCGTAAAAAGGTAGGAGGCATAAAGAGTGTACATGAGTAGAATCTCATTTTTAAGAAAACTTCTCTTAGAGTATATTCATGTTAGCGTGTGGTTGCAAGAAAAATAAGACTGACGAGGAGATTTAGTTTATTTTGTTAATTGATTAAATGAAATAAACAAGCGGATGAAATATCTGGCCGGCTGGCGGGGTGGGGGGCAATTCAGCGACGAGCGGTTGCTTTGATCTGGTTGGACCGTGTTATCGGATGACGCTCTCGTGATGGACGACAATTCAACTGCTGGGTGACCTCTGTTTGGCCTATTCATGAGTTTCCGATTTCAACACCGGCTCCAGAAAATGCTACTTGTGGAAAAAATATGATTGGTTGAAAAATAGACTTTTTTTTATAACTGAGAATTTTCTGGGGATTTTGGATTGACTCAGTTTGACATTGACCGTTGTTGGGTCAACATCCGGTAGCTATTATTTTCTTCTACAGTGTCGATGTCTGTGGGTCTGTGTTTTGTGTGTTTTAGTAGTTAGGTGTGTGAAGGGTTAAGTGGATGAATCAGAAGAGATTTGATGTATTTTACTATAACATTCACAAAATAGATACGGTTGCTATAATGGACATATAACACTAATTTTCATGCTTTTAAAATCCAGAATTCCCACCTCCTTTTTTTCAATACTATAATCTTTATATTTATATGGAAAATGAATGGAAACACTACTTTAAAATTACACACACACACACACAAACATATATATATATATATATTGGATGAAAAATCTAATGAAATTTTTATTTTAGAATTTCTTTTGACTCTTGATAATTACTGTTGTAAACGTTACCCCCTCACCCCCACCACATTATCTCAGTCTTCTAACCATTCCACTTCTTAGCCAGTCGGTGATCAACTAGTGGTTCGAGGGGGTAACGCACATTTCTTTACCTACACAAGAATACGTTCGAGGGAGACAGGAGAAAACAAAACAGACGAACAAACACGAACAAAGCTTGGGGTTAACCAAGAGCAGAGGAAGGTATGCAACACTACATGCATATGCAGACTATCGCTAGCGTGGGTTACTAGCGAAAATTCCACAATGCTACTGGAATCAGACTCATCTTGACTCACTCTCGCTGGACCCTATCCCATGCTGCCTCGCCTCTCTGCTTCGGTGTCTGGTGTTGACTGCCCCTCCGTGGATCCACGCCAACCTCTCTGTTCGCCTCTCTCTTGTCCAGTCTCCACTGCCTTCTCTCGGGTCCAGCCACCACTCCTCTGCTGGTCTCCAGCCACCAACTCTCTCTCTTTGGGTCGCGTCGTCAACTCTCATTCGCCTCCCCGTACCACTTCCGGGTACGGCGAGATTTCATGTCCAAGAATCCTTTGTCTGGTTTCGCGCCAAAACAGACAATTGAATCGTCTGCTTTGGCAGCCTACCCACATAGTGCTACACTGTGACCTAATCGTGAAATATAATATCCATCAAATAATCTCCGCTTTGAATTTAAAAAAAATTATTTTGATATAATATTATAATGTAACAATATTACATATATAGGGTAGCACAAAAGTCAATTGCCATTAGAATAAATAACTCTTCGATATTGATGCATTGTGGATAGCAGCATTATCTTGCTGAAAAATCCATTCTTCTCCACAGAGACGACGCCCTTCTCGTGTGAGACATAATTTATTTAGCATCTTCACATAATCTGCTACTTTTTGTCAACTACTGATAAATTGTAGTTTAAGTTTTCCTGAAGATGAGAAGAGCCCCAGATCATAAGAGACCCTCCTCCACTATGCCTTGTTCTGGAAAAAGTTTTGCGTGTCAGTACTTCAGAAAGTCATCTGGACCGTCTAAATCGAATTTCTTTTCGTCTGAGAAAACAACTTTTCGCCATTGGTTTGATATTGACGAGCATATTCCAGTTGTTTCTCTTTGTACTTGGACAATGAATTCTTTTCTTATGCTTAATTTTTTCGTTGTTCAAATGCCTTCTAATTGTTCTAGTATTGCAAGAAGTGTCCCCTAGAGATTTCAATATTTTTGATGTTGACGAGGTTTTCTTTTTTACTTTGCGTACAATTCTTCTCTTGAATTGTGGTGATAATTTTTCTGGCCTGCCTGTCGGATTTCGTGTTCTGACTCTTTTCAGAGCTGTAATCTCGCCTTTCTCAAATTCAGATAATTTAACCATTTATGTATTTTAAGTATTACAGTTTTAATAGCTTTTATATTACATATTTTACCTAGCCAAAGACTAAAAGAATGGTACTTGATGCTGCCTTGCTTAACACTCAGCATTATAAGGTATGGATCAAGGGTAAAGTGGAGCAATCCAGGGAATGGAGTAGCGCCCTCCCCGACACCTCGGTGTAGTAGCTTTTGAAAAGAGAGCCTTCGGATCATCCTCGACTAAGGTCGCCAACTTTACTTTGACTGTATTAAACATACCACGAAAATACTATGCAAATCCACTCTAAGTCTGGCAAAAGTTCAAATAATGGTCAGTAATATATTGTCTTTTACTATATTGACATTTTAAAATGCATGAATGATTTTATTTTTTATTTGTAAAATCCCTGCGGTATACTATCTGTGTTTTAAATGCAAAGACAAATACTGTAATTCCAAGTAAAAGTTGAACCTGGTCAAGAGAAGCTAATACTAATGGACTTTATTAGAAATTGAAAACCCAAGTTAGCGTAAAATAGAATGCTTATAAGAATGCAAAGAACCATGAATAGGGACTTCGAAGAAATTAAAAAAGAAAGCAATTGTGGACTTTAACTAAGTTAAAACTTGGCCTTGGCAGAGGAATGAAAGAGAGGAAAAATTTTTTTTTTATCGAAAGCCATGGGAAGCAGCATGGTGGACGTAAAGGCGAGAGGATAAACCATCTGACAGTTCAACGCCATGCCTAACCAGGTCCTGGGCTTATGAATCTAACGGTTCAACGGCCAAGATCAAATAGTTCGATCGGGGAACTACTGCTGCTTATCTATAATGATGGCATCTGTAGATGAGAATAAAAATAGCTATCGAAAGATTACCATGACCCACATTCAAACCACCGGTCCAAGCTGCATCGCTCTTCGCGCGAGTAAAAAAGGACGCGTCGTGCTGAGGTTGGAACCCTGGCCCTCAATGTTTAAAAAATCAGCTACAGAGCTCAAACTAAAACAAAAATAACTAAAATGCAAACGCACAATACAAATTGCAACATTCAACGTTAGAACCTTAAATATAGTAGGACAACTACCGGAGTTGGATAGATCATAACATAGACATAATATGCATACAAGAACACTGGTACACTCATAGCGAGGATTTTAGATATCACGATACTTGCAATTGATGGACACTAGCCACGGCATCTGCATGGAAAAACTCTATCAATGCCACGATAGGAGGTTTAGGTATGCTTATAGGACCACGGGCCCTAAAATCACTAAATAGCATAGAGAAAATACAACCGAGGTAGCTACTTTTAATGGCAACCCCAGCACAACAATCATCTCCGGCTACAGCCCTACCAATGTTAGTGAAGAAACTGAACTCATCGCCTTCTATAACGAGCTATCCTCCCTTGTTCGTAGCACCCCGAAACACAAGGTTCTCGTCATTGGTGGAGACCTGAATGCCCAAATTGGTAAAAACGTAAAATACAAATTCAGCTTACACAACTCGTCAAACAGAAACGGGCAACATTTAACAGATTTCACGCTCGAAAATCGATTAACATACCTCAATACTAAATTTCAGAAAAAAAGGAAAACTATGGATCTACACCAACGCAAATAATACTAAAGTACAGATAGACTACGTCTTTATAAATAAGAAATGGAATAATAGCGCATTGAATTGCGAGGCATATTCTTCTTTCGACTGTGTGTCCTCCGATCACTGAATTGTCACGACTAAGATACGACTGAGCCTACGAAAGAATACGGCCCGAACAAAAACCACTATGTACACTATGATTGGTCCCTGCTCAATAACAGGGATATTAGAGATAAATATGCGTTAGCACTATGAAACATATTCGGTGCACTCCAGAAGAAAACATAAACACATACTCCGAATGATGAAAAGAGAATTTCGTAAATGCCCACTTAGAAGCGGCAGCAGAATGCAAACCAACTAAACAAAAAGCTAAATCTAGAGTCCCATGAGAGACTTTAGCGGTTAGAAAAAAGCGCACAGACGTGAAAACTGCTTCCATATGCAATAGGAAGAACTTAACCAATAACAATGCCCTGAAACTTAAAAAGGGCAAAATGAATTAGCTAACATATACCTAAAAGAAGAAACAGAATTCATACAAAACCAGATCAATAAGATTAGAGATTCGGTTGAAGATAGACAATCTAGGATAGCATGGCAAACAGTAAACGAAGTGAGCAGAAGGAAGAACACTGTAAAATCTAAACTGAAAGCTACCAACCAAGAAGAACGAATACAACTATGGAAACAACATTTCGAGAATTTACTCGGAAATTCTCTGAAAGTTACACATGAACCAATCACGAGAATTATTAGTAAACAATTAGACATCAAACTAGGACAGTTTACGCAAGAAGAACTCGACTCTGTACTAAGAAAAATTAAAAATAGAAAAGCCACAGAGCTTGAAGTATGGAAGACCAGGGAATTCGACGGCATACTGCTCCGACAGTGTAATGCCGTATATAATCAAAACAAGAGAGACAGACAAAGGGATGAATCCTCCCTTCTCTAAGATGGGCGACCTCTGATTAGCCAAGAACTACATAGGTATAACCCTTACATCCATAGTGGCCAAGATATTCAATGCCCTATTACGCAACTGCATAGAACCCAAAATTGAGAAAGTACTTAAGAAGAACCAAAATGGCTTTCGGAGAAAGACGTTACAAATTTTGACTATCCGTCGAATTCTTGAAGGTGTATGTGGAAAAAACCTAGAGGCAACAATATTATTTGTCGACTTCGCCAAAGCTTTTGACTCCATGCACAGAAGGAAGATGGAGCAAATACTACTCGCCTACGGCCAACCTAAAGAAACTGTTGCAATCATAATGATGTTATATAGAAACACGAAAGTAAAAGTCCGTTCCTCGGATGGAGACACAGACTACTTCGACACTGTAGCAGGTGTGCTACAAAGAGACACATTAACCTCATACCTGTTTATCATCTGTCTAAACTACGTGCTTGGAACGTCTATTGATAAAATGAAAGATAACGGTTTCAAGCTGACAAAGGAAAGAAGCAGAAGATACCCCGCACATACAATTGCGGACGCTGACTACACCGATGACATAGCGCTTCTGGCAAATACACCCTCCCAAGACAAAACCCTGCTACATAGTCTGGAACGAACAGCTGCTGGTATAGGCCTCCATATCAACGCACACAAGACGGAATACATGTGCTTTAATCAAAGAGGCGACATCTCCACGCTAAACGGTAGTTCTCTGAAACTAGTAGACAAGTTCACCTACGAAGGAAGCATTGACTCATTAACCGAGACAGACATCAACACGCAACTAGCAAAGGCATTGAGAAGTTATCAGTCATATGGAAGCCAGATCTGACCAATAAAATGAAACGCAGTTTTTTCAAGAAGCGGTCGTAGTGATACTGCTATATGGATGTACTACAGAGACGCTAACTAAACGTACGGAGAAAAAGCTTGACGGCAATTACACAAGAATGCTGCGAGTAATATTACACAAGTCCTGGAGGCAGCACCCCACAAAGCAGCAGCTGTACGGCCTCTTAACACCCATCACGAAAACCATCCAAGTTAGACGAACCAGACATGCAGGACACTGCTGGAGAAGTAGGGACGAGCACATAAGTGACATATTCCTGCGGACCCCTTCACATGGACAAGCAAAGGCAGGACGACCTGCTAGAACCTACATACAACAGCTCTGTGCCGATACAGGAGGTATCCTTGAAGACCTACCAGGAGCGATAGACTATAGAAAAGTGTGGCGTGAGAGAATCAGGGAGATCTGCGCTGGTGGCGTGACATGATGATGATAATGATATTACGTTGTCTATATATAATAAATTTTTCTATTATATTAAATTATGTCCTTTTTTCTTTAGTTTGTATTGGTGGTCTTACGTTGATGTCAATAATGAATTTCTAGATTGAGCATAAATGCTAATATACATATAAAAAATGAATGGAAATTTCTTTTTATTTTAAATTTAAATGTCTCTTAACCTTATTTTTCATATATCTGATTTTCATAATATAAAAATTGTAAACAATATCTTTTTCTTCATTTTTGAGAGTGGCCTTATATTTTTGTCCAGGGTTGTATACATTCTGTAAAAAATAGCAACAAAACCCACAGCTGTTTGGCTAACAAAGACTTCATCATGATTTGAGGGTCAGGTGTCGGAATCCAACCATCATTATCATTAACCTACACTTCACTAAACTACAACACCCCAGATTTAGTTTGTTTTCCGTCACATCAGAAGAATACATCAAGTGGATACAAGTTCTTCTAACTACAACAATGCAAGTTTTCGAAATTCTGCGAAGCAATTTCGAATTAATTAGGATCTAATTCATTAAGTTTAAACTTAAGATTATGTTGTAACGATACGAATCGTTTATTGAGTGCGACTTTATTAGTTGACAATAAATTTCAACATGGTTTTTAAACGTGATTCCCAACTTTTGATGTGGATGGTCAATGCAGCGCGAAAGTTCTTGTGTGAAGATATCGTTTATCGATCTAAATTCAAATTGTTGCTGTTAGTGCATTGACTATTTTAAAAGATTTTGAAGATTGGTTGCTTAGTTAATTAGTCTTACGGCATGTCAACCCTTTTGGAGCTAGTTAGTCTTTTTTTCTTCATTGTTCGGTTCGTTTGGTTTTATGGTATATCAACCATTGTAGGTTATTTAGTGCATTAAATATAATCTTTAAATTCATTTTGTAGATAACATTTTAAAATAAGCCGGAGCTTTATTTTTTTACACACAGTCAAATGGTTTCAAGTATTGCTAACTATCACTAAGAATTTAACATCTGTCATTTGTTTGTACACATTTAAATTGATATACATATGCTTTATAAATGAATTGTTTGTAGGTAATTTCATTTTTAAATGAGTTAGAACTGATTTGGTTTGGTTTGGTTTTATGGCATATCAACCATTGTGTTTTCACTTACAGATTAAGGTTTATTTTGTAGATACATTTTTAAACCAACCAGAGACCATTATTTTGTACATAATTAAATGGTTTCAAGTATTTCCTTCTAACACGAATATTTCTATTTACTATTAGTCATTTGTTTGCCCACAGTTAAATGGTTTCAAGTGTTGCTATGTAATAGTTACAATTTAACATCAGTCATTTGTTTACGCACATTTAAAGGGATATATATACATAATTTGTAAGTGAATAATTTGTTGGTAATTTTGATTTAAAATGAGTTAGTGTTGTATATTGGTTAGTTAGAAACGGAAGCACCGTTTCGGCCATCTTTGAGTTATGGATATAAAAGGCAGAAGTGATTATTTCTCAGTTATACATTCAATCTCTGGGCTATTTGCGTTTAGTGCGTTAACCAGACTACAACATTTGGTGACGAGGATGAGATTGGCTGGAAAAGTTGCCAATTAATATCTCTGCTACTTGGAATCAAATTGAATGGACCGATTTGAATCAGTAGTTTGCAGAACTTTTTAAATCAGGTTTAGGTGCATTGAAAATCGCAACAGCAAAATTGTACCTTAAACAAAATAGCACGCCCCGTTTTATGAAGGCTAGATCTGTACCCTTAACAATTAGAGAGAAGATGGAAGCTGAACTTGAGCGAATGGTTGCTACCTCCGTTATCAAACCAGTCTGTTTCTCAGAATGGGCTTCCCCTATCGTCCCCGTTTTAAAGAGAAATGGTCAAGTTCGGATTTGTGGGGATTTCAAACAGACTGTCAATCCTGTTTTGCAAATAGACAAATATCCCATTCTGAATATAGACAATCTGTTTTCTAAAGTCCCGGGTGGACGTTATTTTAGGCGACTGGATTTGAGTGACGCTTGTTTACGAGTTCCTTTGGACGAAGAGTCACAAAAACTAACGACGATAAACACGCATAAGGGTCGTTTTATGTATACTCGGTTGTGTTTTGGTATTGCTTCTTCGCCAGGAGTATTTCAAAGAATTATTGATCAACTGATTCAAGGAATACCAAGAACATTTGCTTATCTCGACGACATTCTAATCTCGGGACGAACTATGGAAGAGAATAATAGGAACCTGCGTGCTGTATTTATGAGGTTACGAGATGCTGGTCTCCGCCTTAAAGGCGATAAATGTGAATTCAGGAAGTCGTCAATTTTATACCTGGGCCATAAGATTGATTCTGAAGGAATCCATCCAACGCAAGATAAGGTCAATGCAATTTGCAAAGCACCCACACCAAAGAATGTGTCTGAACTGCATAATTTTTTAGCTTTTGTTAATTACTACCGCAGGTATTTAAACAATATCAGCACGGTTTTAGCTCCTTTGTGCACGTTATTACAGAAAAGAATTTCCTGAAAATGGGGACCAGACGAAGCCTTTGCCTTCAAGCAATCAAAGGGGTTGCTAATGTCAACTAATATCTTGGTTCATTACAATACTGAACTTAAACTTATCATGACGGTAGATGCATCTCCAGTGGGTGTGGGGGGCAGTGTTATCGAAAATAATGAAAGACGGGAGTGAAAACCGATTTATTTTGCCTCCAGGGCATTGTCAAAGGCACAACGGAATTATGCCCAGATAGAACGTGAAGGACTAGCAGTCATTTTTGGAGTTTCCAAATTCCATAAATATATCTAAGATAGAGAATTTACCATCATCACGGACTATAAACCACTGCTTAGGCTTTTTAAAGAGGATCGTGCAATATCACCGACAGGAAGTGCTAGAGTGCAACGTTGGGCATTGGTTCTAGCAAGTTATCACTATCAACTAGTGTACAAGCCTGGTTCAAAAATTTCCAATGTAGATGGACTCAGTCGGCTACCAATAGAAGACTATGTTACGCCTTTACCTTGTCCGGAAGAAGTAGTACTCTCCATGTCAGCTTTAGACTTAACCCCAGTCACGTCAAAAACTGTTGCTTTTTACATATCAAGAGACCCCGTGTTATCACAAGTGCGTTAATGGACTTTGCATGGATGGCCGGAAAAAAGACCTCTTGATTTTCAAACGTACTCAACCAGGAAGGATGAGTTATCGGAACAACTGGGTTGTGTTTTATGGGGATCACGGGTGGTTATCCCAGCAAAGCGTCGAGATGCTTTACTGAAATAATTACATGAGAGTTATCCAGGAATTTCTCGGATAAAGTCTCTGGCTCGTTGTCACATTTGGTGGCCTAAGCTGGATCCAGATATTGAATTGTTTGTGAGGAATTGTCGCATGTGCCAAGATAGTGCAAATATGCCTCAGGCTAGTGCATTGCATCCATGGGAATGGCCAGGGAGGCCCTGGTTCCGAGTGCACATGGATTATGCGGGCCCTATCCAGGGCAAGTGGATTTTAGTGATTGTCGACGCTCACAGTCAATATATAGATGCACATGTTGTGTCATCACCATCTTCCGCAGTAACAGAAAGGATGTTGAGACGCACATTTGCGACACATGGGAATTCACATTCGATTGTATCTGACAATGCTAGCAGTTTTACTAGTAAGGAATTATCCAGGTTCTGTGCCCTACATGGCATTAAGCATGTTCGATGTGCGCCATATCACCCCTCCTTGAATGGACTGGCTGAGCGTGCAGTGCAAACCATTAAGAGTGGGCTTTAAAAAGTTACTGGGGATTTGGAAACGCGATTATTGCGTGTATGGCCCGATACCGTTTACTCTCGCAATCAACAACGGGTCAATCACCAGCAATGCTACAAATGAGCCGTCAACCTCGATCACGTCTAGACCTTGTGTATCCAGATTTATCTACCCAAGTTACCACAAAAATAGATAATGCTAAAAGAACGACTGTTAAAAATCATGTTGAAAGGATATTCCATATTGGAGATACCAGTAGTATGGGGAATTTTCAAGGGAGGCCAAAATGGCTGCCCAGAGTTTTAGAGGAGCAACTTAGACCACTGACTTTTAGAATGCAGTTAGAAGATGGTCGATTATGGAAAAGACATGTCAATCATATTCGCGTGAATATTCCAACAAAACCTGTCGTGAGAGGCTCAGAAGAATCCAGGAAACCTCTGGGGAGTCGGGAAGAAACAGTTACAAGGCACTCAACATCTGTTGCACAGCTTCTTGCATGCTACAGAGATAGCAGCCCCTCAACAAACGGTGACAGCTCGGAAGATGAACATCCCAGAACCCAGATGAGAACACGTTTTCAGAAACGCAAAGAAGATGAAAGAAGGAACAATGCTGAGAATAAAGTCAAAAGACAGCACATCAGCTTCAACCAGACACAAAAGGGAAACGACCCAGTGCCATGCCCTTAACCGGGGAAATTGCAGCTCAGGAATATCCAGAGGCTATTGGTGATGTGACTATGTCTGAGAGTCAGACAACATTTCCCACAAATAATGGGAGTTCTTGCCGGAGTTCCGGGAAGGGACCTATGGATATTTCTTGGTGTCATTAAAAAATGTGTGTGTGCAGTTGCAAGCTAAGTGGGGAGGGATGTAGTATATTGGTTAGTAAGAAACGTTCGGCCATCTTTGGGTTGTAGATATTAAAGGCAGAAGTGATTACTTCTCATTCACTCTCTGGACTATTTGCATTTAGTGCGTTAACCAAACTACTACAGTTAGAACTAATTTGTTTTCACCTTAGAATTGCTATTGTTTCGGCAGTTAAACCGTTTCAAATATTGCTGTTTAAAAATAATTATTCTATTTATTCATTCAGGGAAGTGGTTCCAAATATTGCTATTAAACACTAATTATTCTATTCAACATTACTCATTCGTTTGCACATAGTTAAATGGTTGCAAGCATTGCTATGTATCACTAACAATTTGTTTAACATCAGTTATTTGTTTACACATAGTTAAATGATCAAACAGTTCTATATCTAATAATTCAATTTAGCATTAGCCATTTATTTACACTCTGTTTAAATGTCAATCAGCTCTATTTGATCCATTGATAGGACCTTATCAGGTGCTACCACTCTGGATTAAAGTAGATGTGGGAGCGATGGCAATGAAGGGGTACTCCGCATTGGCCAAAGCTCCGATATTATTGGGGGCTCACCATTAGATTGTTTAGGGACATATCCAGGATACTCGTTGGAAGAGGCTTACCATTTTGCAGAGATGTAGTCAGTATATTCTCCATCCCCAGTCAACTGAGCTTTTTTTCTAAGTAATTACTCCTCTTTAATAACTAGAATATTTTTGCAACGATGTCATTAAGTAACTTTTCTAAATGAAAACAATTTGTATACAATTATAAAGTTTCAAGTAACTATTCCCCTCTAAAGATAATCATTTATTCTATTGTCTGGTTTCAAGTAATCATTCCTAAATCTTTTTGAGCCATAGATAGGACCCTAACAGGTACTACTACTCCGAATGGCCCTGGATGTAATGGCTGTAAAAGATTTACTATCCACTTTCTAGATCTCCGGCGCTTGAGCCCTACGACTAGATCAAGTTTATGTCGTAATCAGAACTTTTTTGAGGGGTAGAGAATTTTTTTGATGACGTAAGATAGGCCAAAGAAGGCCATAATATATACGCATACAGAATAGATAAATAGAGAGTGTCTTACAGAAAGTTTCATTGAAGTTTGAAGTCAGCTTGCGCTCGTTTGGGCCGAGAATGAAAAGAGAGTTAAATCTCTTATTCAATTGTTATTTAATACTCTGCTTCGTCTAGCACACAGGCTTTAGATTTCTTATGGTATCTGCTGTTTCTAAATGGTCTCTCATCTAAGTACTGAACAGTCTCAAAGCTGCTTAACTTCTGTGATTTGGTGGAAACTGTTGCATCCAGCGTCACTTGACTAAATTTCCAACACAGTTTATGAAAATGATTCCAGTTTGAATCATATCATTTCCACAAAGACTCAAGAGAGAAGAAGACAACTAATAAAAAAACTTTCGAACTTGTAAACGGATTTGTTGCACGTGCTTTCTGACTTTCCTTCACCACAAACAGAAAATCAAGCGACTCTTCCTTGAGTTGGACATGGAGTTTTCTTTTCATCGAACGGCAACATATCCGGATTATGTCTCTCGGTTATTTCACCAAATGTCCAAGTCGAAATCCCAATTATGTAATGTTTTAGTCCCCACCCTTTAGACAAAATCCAAATCCTTCCCGGAATTTTTGTACTCCCAAAATATCCCTCGACCCTTGCAAAGGCATAGATGCAACCATTAAATTTCCTTGGCGTATTTGTTCTAATAGTTCTAATTAGTTAGAAAACATAAAATTTAAAGAATGTTAAGTTTTGTTTTCGTCGAGAGAAAAAATTACGAAACAACACTTTCTTAATCAATAATTAATTAAAAATAGAGTTAATTAACAGCTTTAATTAAGTAAATTCTTTACTGGAAGGAAATCAGGTTATTAACAGTTAATCAATTGATGTCTCAGTTTTCCAGAAAATAGACGAAAAGCGCTCCAAAAGTAATGTTTTTTTAATTCATTTCCACTGTAGCAACAGACGCATGCGGCACAGTAACATTATTAGATAGAGCAAGTTTGCAGCTATAGAACACTTGTTGGCATAATGTCACTACCATTGGCCATAAACATTTGCCAGCAATGATCAAGAGCCTGTATGGCGCATACGGAAGAGGATAATTCCAAAAGAAATGCCTCCTATTTTATCATGTTGTCCCACGACGTCAGAGGTATAAGATGGTGGGATGGCACTAATAAACCATGAGTCTTTGTCTTATCAGCTGCCTGGCCAAAGACTTCGGTCATTAAAACAATCATGTGTCATTGAATTGTTAGCTCCAAATAACAAAGGTGAATGTTTGTAGTAAGGCAGTAGGGTTTGAACATTCCCATCAATATTCTATAATTTTTTTTGTCGTGTTTCTGATAGCAACTAAACTGCAATCTGGCAAAATGGCGTCTAATATGAAAGAATCATTAAAAATTCCCTTATGGAAATTCATCGATGCTTGTTAAATGTTTACGGTGATTAATCATCTAGGTAGTGTGAAATGCATTATAATGAGTTATACGCGAAATGAGCGCGTCGATCAGCTTTATTTTGTGACGGTACACCTCGCCACGCCAAACACGGGGGTGATTCCGCTTCCCGTTCGCTGATCGTTCGGCTGGTTGGATATATCTTCGGATGACACGATTGATTCGTTATCTACTGAAGTTGTTTTTTTTTAGATCCAGACAACAGATCAATCGCTAATCGGAGTCGTCGGTTGGCAAGTAAACAAATGAGACCGTACAATCAAGAAAGTAAAAAAAGTCGACGCCAACAAACACAACTTTGTAACAATAATAATACTTAGTCAGAAAAGAAAAAAATATCTCTTTTTGTTACAAGCATTCACCCTCCACAGAGGTGGTGGGGGCGTTTAAGTCAGTGACCTGATTAACAAATTATCAGTCAGTAGATTCCTTGGATAAATTTAGGCTTTCTTATTCTCGCTGGCTGCAGTCTGACGTAAGGCAATCTCAATGGCAGTTATATTTGCTTTCTCTCAATCCTTGGGATTATTCAGCTACGTTGTAATATAACAGGCTTTCTTTACTTTCTATACTCAGAGTAGTCTGGTAGAAAGCCAAGATGTAGAATCTAGTAGACGCCTTTTTCTACTGACGCGTTATTTCGAGCTTTTTCTGTTTATCTGCAATTGTCGTGTTTTCTCAATTCACTCTGCTTTTTCTATACCCTGGGTAGTCTGATAAAAGTCAGGTCTCAGATCGACCGGGGAATTCAACTTGCGTTCTCTACGCGGGACTCTTTCTTTTCTTCTCTTAATTCCCTTCGCGTTTTCTGTACCCAAGACAGCCAGGTAAAAAAAACCCTTGAGGTATTATATTATCTCGATTTTCTTCGCTTCTTTATCTCCACGAGTCGGGCACAAGAGCATCTCTAAGCGTCTCACTTCATTACTTTCATAGTGTTGTATATCGGTAAGAGTGCATCACGTCTAAGCAACTCGTAATTTGGCTTTTCTCTGCCTCTCCACTCTGGGCAGTCTGACTTTCAAGCCCAGAGTGACGCGAATCCAATTATAACTTCGTGCTCTCCGCAAATCTATTTGAGAAGAAAGAACCTTGTATTTTATGTACATCTCCATCGGTGACTAAGCTAAGAAACATCAAACATCTGATTTGATTTACAACAATCAATTTCACCTCCCAGTTTGTCACCTCACTTCACATTCACTTTACTCTTATTTCCCATATTTGGAATTATTACAATCCTATGTCCATGTGACATGACATCAGTAACTATTCATTCATAACGGTAAGAGAATTGAATTAAAATATTTTTTTAAAATTTGCGGTTTCCTGATTTCATTTTTTTTTTTTTTTTTTTTTGTTCTCAGGCACTGATAGCAGGTGGCTGACTGCCGAGTCAATCCCGCCAGCTGCTTTTCTGCCAAACTTGGCTTGGTAGACAAAACAATTTTGTTTCGGGCTTCTAATTCATGAAAATAATGAATAACAATCGTTTCAATATGTATATATATTTTTTTCTTTTTGGTCAAAACAATTGTCTTCCAATTTACTCCCGAATTTATTTTCATTAATTTTCACTTTTTACTGTGAATTCATTCTAAAACCCGCCAGGGCTGATTCCTATTTTTATGGTCAATGAATATCCTCGACTGACCTGGAGCGTCACAATTTGCGTGCATTGGGTCGATGAAAGATGGAGTACGCAGAGTGTATTTTCCTGAGAATGTTGTCCTCGCTGCAAGCTTGTCTCCTCTTGTACTGAAAATAAATTCGGGAGTAAATTGGAAGACAATTGTTTTGACCAAAAAGAAAAAAATATATATACATATTGAAACGATTGTTATTCATTATTTTCATGAATTAGAAGCCCGAAACAAAATTGTTTTGTCTACCAAGCCAAGTTTGGCAGAAAAGCAGCTGGCGGGATTGACTCGGCAGTCAGCCACCTGCTATCAGTGCCTGAGAACAAAAAAAAAAAAAAAAAAAAATGAAATCAGGAAACCGCAAATTTAAAAAAAATATTTTAATTCAATTCTCTTACCGTTATGAATGAATAGTTACTGATGTCATGTCACATGGACATAGGATTGTAATAATTCCAAATATGGGAAATAAGAGTAAAGTGAATGTGAAGTGAGGTGACAAACTGGGAGGTGAAATTGATTGTTGTAAATCAAATCAGATGTTTGATGTTTCTTAGCTTAGTCACCGATGGAGATGTACATAAAATACAAGGTTCTTTCTTCTCAAATAGATTTGCGGAGAGCACGAAGTTATAATTGGATTCGCGTCACTCTGGGCTTGAAAGTCAGACTGCCCAGAGTGGAGAGGCAGAGAAAAGCCAAATTACGAGTTGCTTAGACGTGATGCACTCTTACCGATATACAACACTATGAAAGTAATGAAGTGAGACGCTTAGAGATGCTCTTGTGCCCGACTCGTACTTCAGAAAATTATCATCTGTAGAGATTTTCAATTCACGATAATATGGAATATATTATGTGCCATTAAGTACAAAAGTTTACAACGGACGTACGACCTTCCTCTTTTTTAAATACCGAAATTTGGTTCATTTGTAAATAATTGCAACCATATTAATTTTTTAAATGTTCTATAGTATTTTTTAAATCCACTTTTTATTTGTGCGAAATGATTTGTTTATAAACTTATATAATATCAAGTATTCCTATTTAGTACAAATAATTTGCACACCGCTGTATGGTTTCAAGCATCAATTTTATAACCAATACTAAGAAACTATATACAATTATATTGTTTTAACTATACCTATCTAATGATAATAATTGATTTGCCATAGCTATATGGTTTCAAGCACTCTTATCCAACACTAATAATTTTCAAACAGATCTATTTGACATATTAATGGGACTCTATCAGAATAGACGTAGCAGTAACAGCAATGAGGCTTTTTTTCTACAGTTTCATAACTGTGGACAATTATAACTTTACAAAAATTTAAATATAGATTACAAAGTTTGATTTGGTTTCTATGTTTAATGGTATATCAAGCTTCGTGGGTAATTTAATGCCAAAGGCGTTCTTGTTGAAGAACAGTAGTGATATTATTTAACTCATAGTTGAGAGGATAAGAAGATTCATAGCTTTCCCAAATAGAACGTGATAGTACGACTGGAGTTCAAACTCGCTTACTTCGAGGTCACAGTCGAGTAATTGAGCCATTATACCACAGGGATTCCCCAACGTACAATGTACACAATTCCCTAACCTATAGACATAAACTTACCCCAGACGGGTTGACCAGCCGTTTAAAATCAATCAATCTATACTTTAAAAAGTAACCGAACATGCCCATCTCGATAAACATTTACAAAGTTGACGAACCAGTAGAGATGTCCCTATATTGAAAAATATGAACACACACACACACATGTATATATATTATATATATATATTATTTTGTCTCGATGTATTGTGCTTTGATGATAAAAAATTTACATGCACGTTTTTTTCTTCGTATTTCTATCATTCTTGTTGCAATTGTGTATTCAATAACGTTCATTTATTATAAATATGGCGGATGTTAGTAGCTATGACACAATGCCAAAGGCTTTGTTTGAAGTCCAAGTATTGACGCTAAGCTCGTTTAATCTGGCAACAGATGTTTCTGTCTTTGGTAGGTCAGGTTTAGCTAACTCGTTCTGTTCACATCTGTGTATCATTTGTAGGAAGGAGATTAATAATACATTTCCTGTCTTCTTCTTTGAATATCTACTGCTTCTTCCTAAACCTTCGTTTCTTTCTGAATGCTAAAAATTCAAAATGACATCTATCGCTCTGCTTTTCTCCTTCTCTCCTGATTTTAAAAAGAAAAAAAAGTAAAAGAAAAATGTATCGTGAAAGTGGAAATTTCTTCAGTATACTTTGAGATTATTAACTTTTGATTCACCACTATTTATTTATTTATCATGTTTTATTTGAATGCTCAGATCGTTTTTTAATTCTTGGACTGTTAAGACACGTGAAATGAAAATTTAAAAAAATAGCCCCCGACAAGTTTTGGACTTCATTTAGGAAGATGTCTGATGGATTTCCATGGCCAAATTGGAAAAAGTACTGTTCATGTTAGACAGGCAAGCATATGAATGAGTACAGTTTGGAATGCCATCTCACGAAAAAAGAAGACAGTTTGGAAAATTTGAATGACATGTCTCACTAGAAGTCTAGCGTCATCAGAATACAATTCTGATTACACTAGACTTCTAGTAAAACATGTCACTCTAATGACACTAGACTTCTAGAAACACATATGTCCATCTGATGGCATACAGTAATGATGCTAAAAGAATTACATTCTGATAATGCTAGGTCTTTAGTAGAACATGTCATTCTAATGACCCTAGACCACGGGCGAACCATTTCAACCTGATTTTCCAAATTGTCTTCTTTCCGAAGCGTAGTAACTATTGTTAATAATATTTTTTACTCGGTCTCATGTTATTTTTTGACCTTGTAAAATTATGCAAAATGAAAGTTGCACTGCAAATGAAATGCAACTGACCCAACTAAAAAAATATACGACGAAAATTAGTTAATAAAAGAGCCTGAAGCTGAAAGGAGATTTTTTCTTCAGAATTGTAAATCGCAAAGTGCGCAGCGTGTTTTACCCCACCCCTCCAGGCATCATAGTAAGTTCATAGCTGTACTGCAGGATATTCAAAAATGTTGATGGTTCCAGACAATCGAGATTCAGCGCGATCATGCACGGTCAGAATGATAGGAAGTGACAACCAACGGGCTAGTACTTCTTTTTCAATAATCGAGTAGTTTGTTTCTGCTTTCTTGATGGGTATATTACTGAGTGACCTTCTTGTGATATGATTGTTGCTACGGCAATTTTACTTGCATCTCTGGTCAGTGTTACTTCTTTCTTTGGATCAAAGATTTTTTTTTTTGTTAGTGCCCTTTTCACTTTTTCAAAGGCAATAGTCTTTGTGTCCAGTTAAACTCGACGTTCTTTTTGTGTAACTTTCCGAATGATTCTATCAGGTCATTCTATCAGGGCATAGACTTACGATAAAAATTTGTTAATCCCAAAAAAGTTGGTTGGTTGGTTGGTTGGGTTTTATGGCATATCAACTTTTGTAGGTTATTTAACGCCAAATCCATTTTTATGTAAATAATCAGTTCTATTTCAAACAATCCAGTTTAGCATGAGTACACAGTTTAATTGTCAAAAACATTTCTATTTCAAACTATTCAGTTTATTCAAACAGTTATATACAATAATTCAGTTTAGTGTAAGTACAGTTTCAAAGTCAAAAAACAGTTCAATTTCAAACAATTCAGCTTAGCATAAGCACGCAGTTTAAATGTAAGTAAACAAAAACAATTCTATTTCTAGCTATTCAGTTTAGACAAGCAGTTCTAATTCAGTTTAGTACAGATTTTGTTTACACACAGTTAAATATCAAGAGTTCTATGTTAAACAATTCAGTTTAGTGTAAATACAGTTTCAATGTCAAAAAAAGTTCTAGTATCTATCAGTAGATATTGTGTTACTGTTTTTATAGGTGTATCTGATTTAAATGATACTACAATATGTTAGATTGGTTTTACAACTCGTCAGCCTATGAGTCGTTTAATGTGTTGCAGAGGCCGATAAATATACCGGTCCTCGCAATCTTTTGAAGTATAAGTGATTGACAACGAACTAGGCAAGAATGACAAAATAAGGGTGTTGCTTCGAAAGGCCAAACTTTATGGCGAATCGTAAATCGGAATAGCGTACGGCGAACAGTCGCCGCGGTCGGGTGGTGATCGTTGGAGCAGGATCTAGTCGTTGATGCAGGTCTGGATAACTGGTACAAGACTGGTAGTCGTTGGATAGGTGGTGGCTGGTTCCGGACTGGTATCTGCTGATGCAGGAATGTGGTTGCTGTTTCAGGACTGGTAGCTGCTGATGCAAGAAGTTGGTCACTGGTTCAGGGCTGGTAGCAATTGGTGCAGGAAGGTGGTCACTGGTTCAGGACTGGTAGCTGCTGGTGCAGGAAAGTGGTCGCTGGTGCAGGAAGGTGATCGCTGCCGCAAGAAGGTGGACGCTGGTGCAGGAAGGTTGACGCTGGAGCAGGGCTGGTAGCTGCGGATGCAAGAAGTTGGTCACTGGTCCAGGGCTAGTAGCTATTGGTGCTGGAAGGTGGTCGCTGGTTCAGGACTGGTAGCTGCTGGTAGTTGCTGTTGCAGGGAGGTGGTCGTTGGAGCAGGGTTGGTAGCTGCTGGTGCAGGAAGGTGGTCGCTGCTGCAGGAAGGTGGTCGCCGGAGCTGGACTGTTAGCTGCTGGTGCAGAAAGGAGATCGTTGCTGCAGGGAAGCGGTCGCTGATGCAGGACTGGTAGCTGCTGGTGCAGAACTGATAGCTGCTGGTGCAGAACTGTTAGTTGCTGGTGCAGGAAGGTGATCGCTGCTGCAGGAATGTGGTCGCTGGAGCAAAGGTGGTAGTTGCTTCTACAGGGAAGTGGTCGCTGGTGCAGGAGTAGTAGTTGCTGCTGCGGGGAAGTGGTCGCCAATGCAAGAAGGTAGCTGCTGGTGCCGTCTTAGAAGGTATTAGGTTAGACTTTCTGAATTAGTCCTGAAAAGGGATGTTAGGTTGAGAGGCTGGTAGTCGTGTCTGCTGCATCGTGCCGTCTCAAGAGGTGAGGATAGACTTTCTGAGTAGCCCTGAAAATGGCTTTTAAGCTGAGAGGCTGGCAATGTTTCTGCGTCGTCTGCGGCTGGTTGTATTCCTGCGTCGTCTGCTGGCTGAAATCAGGACGTCGGCTTTAAGGGACGCCTTGAGCAGTTCCTCATGGGCAGCTGCTGATTAGGCTTGGTCGTAGAGTGACCAGGGGAGAATCGGATTTCTCCCACACTCTTGGCTGACGTCCAGCCAAACTGATTTAACCCGGTTCGATACTGTTGCTTTTATATCTACTGTGCGCTACTACGCTATGTGGTCTAATTAGAATCAGTTTGCTTATTATTACTAAATAATAGAGAGAAACTTCATTCCATTTCGATTATGTGTTTTTTTATCACTACCTATCTTGTCTATTAGTTGAGGACTGTCCTTAGAAAGACAGGCTGAATTTAATATTTTAAAAAGATGCCCTGTGCGGAACGATTTGGTTCCTTAACGACTCGTTCCTAAATACTATTGGCTGACGACATCAGTGACTCATACCTTCTTGAAAGTGGAGTTTGTTTATTTTGTTTGGTTTATGAGTTGTCGGTTGACTACGATAAATGACCAAGTCAATTTTTTGAAAGCAATTATATGATTCCAGTTAACTAATGAGTCATTTGTAAATTATTATCACTTATCAAACGTTTCTTAAATATTATTAAAACAAATAATCTTCACAATAATAAGGGGACACACTAGTCCCATACCTCTTTATCTAGACTACGTGCTTAGAACATCGATTGATAAAATCAAAGATAACGGCTTCGAGCTGACAAAGAAAAGAAGCAGAAGGTACCCAGCAAAAACAATTACCGACGCCGACTACGCCAATGACATAGTGATTCTGGCAAATACAGCCACCCAAGCCGAAACGCTACTGCATAGTATGGAACGAGCCGCCGCAGGCATTGGCCTCCATGTCAATGCACACAAAACGGAATACATGTGCTTTAATCAAAGAGGCGATATTTCCACACTATGCGGTATCTCTCAGAAACGAGTAGACAAGTTCACCTACCTAGGAAGCAGTGTCTCATCAACCGAAAAAGACATCGACACGCGACTAACAAAGCCATGGACAGCTATCCATAGATTATCGGTCATATGGAAGTCAGACCTGACCGATAAAATGAAACGCAGTTTCTTCCAAGCAGCGGTCGTGTCAATACTGCTACATGGATGCACTACATAGACGCTAACTAAAAGGTTGGAGAAAAAGCTTGACGGCAACTACACAAGAATGCTGCGAGCAATTTTGAACAAGTCCTGGCGGTAACACCCCACAAAGCACCTACCACCCATCACGAAAACTATCAAAGTTAGACGAACCAGACATGCAAGACACTGCTGGAGAAGCAGGGGCGAGCTCATAAGTGATATTCTCCTATGGACCCCCTCGTATGGCCGAGCAGGACGACCAGCTCGAACCAACATACAGCAGCTCTGTGAGGATACGGGATGTAGCCCTGAGGACCTACCAGAAGCGATGAACGAAAGGGAGAAGTGGCGAGAGAGGGACAGGGATATCTGTGCTAGCGGCACATGATGATGATGATGATGATGATGTATTCGAATCTGATATTGTTCAGAAAAATCTATTCGATCCAAAAATGGAACTCTAAATAAATTATGTAAATATCTATCATTGAATAAAGACTTTTTATAGCTGCAGTCTTGTTTTGTTTGGCCAGTATATAACATCTCTCTCTCTCTCTCTCTCTCTCTCTCACACACACACACACACACACACACACACACACACACACACACACACACACACTATATATATATATATATATATATGTATATATATATATATATATATAGTTATTTAGTATAAACATATTTATAAACTTTTTAATCTAATCTAGCCACACGAACGTAAATGCAATTATTTTATAGCTTAGGGCGTCATGAAAAATTCATGACGCCATCATTTGAAAAAAAGGTACAAGTCTTCAGTGCATTTTTGATAAGTCAATACTCATTTTTATTAAAAACTCATTTTTATTAAAAACGTTTCTTGGTATTTCTTTTGTATTAAGTGTTTTTCTTTTTCTTTTTTTTTCTTGTTTTCCTTTTGTTTCATATGAATTTAAAAAAAATCACTGTATACAAAAACAAGACTGAAAAATTCTCTCTCTAACCAAAAGGGAAATTTAAAAAATACATATCTAACTTCATCCCTTTTTAAAATTGTTTAATCCTTGTTTTTAGAAACGATGTACCAAACATGATGGTTTAGCGTATAGGATATAAAGTCCTTTATTCTACAACCCATAAGGAAAGCACAAATAAGTAATAAAAAAAGGCCCACACATAAAGCAGATCAAAATAAAAAATAAAAACAACTTTCAGCACAAATCAGTGAAAAATTAAATAAGCGGTTTCTGGAACTTGATTGACAGAATATTCAAGTGCCGGTGTTTTGAATGACCTCTCCGCGGTTGAACTCCAAATGAACTTGTCCCGCGCAAAAATAAAAAAAATTCATTTGGAGCCGGTCACGTGATTAGGAGACCTATTCATTTCATGTTTTCGACAGCAACACTTTCTCAGACAGCCACAAACAGCTCTCAGCCGGCCACAGACAGCGACACAAAGCCGATCAATATGAGAACTCACGACCAGTAAACAACATATACTAAGACTCGGCAAAACATCTCCATCGTAATGAAGACACACTGGCGGTTATATCGACATTCTAACGCCGACCAACATTCCACTTCCTTATAATGACAACTACGAGTCCACACATTCTCCTCACTAAAAAAAATATACATAGTCGCAACGAAAGTAAGTTTAGCATCTTTCTGCCCACTCATTTTCTAATGGAATCGACTCGATCAGACTTTATGGGGGTTTCAGCTAATTTGGTTGTTGATATTGTCTGACTCCGTTTTTTTGTTTCTTATTACCCCATGTTAATTTGTTGATTTCTCTTTTTAGCGAATCAAGACTGCAAAAGAATTATTAGGAAAAACTGAAAAAGAAATATCTTTTAATTTCACCTTTATTGCATTTAAGATCTTTGTACGAACTCTGTCTTCCTGAAATATTTAAGAAGCGTAATTTTATCCAAATCAGGCGTTGAAATTCACTTGTCGCTTTCGGGATTGATAATGTCCATTTTAGTTGTAATTTGGTGTTTTTAGTCGCGAGTTACTGGTAACAGAGACGGCAGCTATTAGTGGAAAGACCAACTAGCGTGTCGTATAAAACAGACTCGTGGGCCACCCACCAGCAGCAAGAAAGATTTAGGCTATTTCACTTCGCTGGCCACAGTCGAAAGCGAACAGGTTTCTTTCTCCTGCCGAGACGGTTGCTTTTCTTTGCGTATACGTCGCCGATATTTCCTGTCAGTGGCTTCTTGGAGTTTCTGCATTTTTTATATACATTTTTAATTTGATTAAATCTTATTTTTATTTTTATTTTTCCTACAACTTCATATGTCCCCCCCTCTCCCCCCCCTACACGCACACACGCACACATTAAGTCAGCAGTCAAACATATACTCCGCAACAATGTGCATTTCATTCTTATGCGCACGTATACACACACACACACATAATGCTAACTTCTCACCAAGAACTTTTTTTGAACTTTTGGTCTTCTGCGACCACAAGACACCAAAGCATTAAAAACATTTATTAGTACAATTGTTAATATTCATAAATGTTTAACGAACTCAACATGCTTTTCTTATCTTTTCTTCGCGTTGTTCTTTTATAAATTTAAGGACAGGACACTCGGATGTATTTTTTTTACTTTTTAATCTGAGTAAACTGACCCTCATAAGCGATAGATCTTTCCCTTCTTATATTAATTAGCTTTGCTTTGTTTGGCACACGGACCCTAGATTGCTTACAGTACCTGTTGTTCCCAAATTGTCACCCATCTGAATGAGATTAGGGCAACCTCGTTGATTTAGCGGTAACCGATGTTTATTGTGAGATTTAACCGAAAATCAGCATGTAGATTTCATGGCTTTTGGTCATTCTCTTCTTGGTGAGACGGAGAACTTTTTATCAGTCTTTCGCATATAAAGACGTGTGTGTGTGCACATATTACCGATTACATTTGTAGTTACAATAGTGGCCATTTACATTTGACAACAAAGCAATTCCAAGAACTCCCACACTCTTTTATTAAAAATTGACGTGAACTGTCAACATTTTTCATTCATTGTGATAATATCATTACGCTACGGTTATTGTTTGTTACATTGGGATATTTTTTGTCTCAGAAAACATTTTTTTTTAAAACACACACACACACACACAGAGTGTCATAAAAGTATCTTGACTGAATCTTTAAAATTTCTAATTCAAGTGAAGTCGTGTGTGAAGGATTAGGATTTCCCGGGGTTATGTGAAAAGTAAAACTTCGGGTGTTAGTTCATAATACAACACAAATTTGCACAAGCAACGTAGATGAGAGAAATTTGATAAAAAAACAAGAACCTTAAAGAAAAACAACTTTATATTTTATCAACTCGACAATAGCAATAATTATACAAAAGGTGTTCATATGTGTGTGTGTGTGTGTGAGTGTAAAACACGAATGTTCTCAGTCAAATTGAATGTGTATATATGTGTGAGTATGTCCGAATTAAAAGGAGACGATAGGCTTGTAATTACATACAATGTGTCTGTGTATGTATATGTGTGTGTATGAGTTTTTTGCCTCTCTCTTACCGTAGTGAATATTAGCGGGTCATCTGGCGTCAATTTATCCTGCCGTGATGTGACTGTTTGCGGATCTGTCGGTTTCTCTTCTCTGAACTAAGAATCTTCGCTATTTATATTTTTGGGTAAAATAAAAGTGGATCAAAATAAGATATTTTTATTACGAGTCAAATAAAGTTCAAAGGCGCGGACGTCGGCGAAAAAGCAACCCATAACCTGTCTTAACCTATCAGATTCACAGAAATTACTTATTTATTTTGGGGCCTAACTATTTTTGTTTCTGTGACAAATTTTTCTACAGGCTAGTTTTTCATCCGCTTTTTCTAGAATATTCTATTCTATGTGTCCTTCGCTGATTGGTTTAAAAATATAAGAGTATAAATTCTATGTAAGTGAGATTTTGATCCTTTTTTTCTGGAATATTCCTATCACCATGTTCTGATGTAAAACTAAAGAAATTTGTATCCTACGTGCACAATTGAATAACTTCTATAATGATGTCTAGACATCGTTCTAGACCAGTCAGTGATAAATTGAAGAAAAATCATGAAACCGGACTACCGGACGACACCACATTGTACCACCGGCGCACCCCCAGCCACAATCCTATTTGGCCGGACCATAAAAAACCGCCTGCCACACCTGATCACACCCATTGCTGAAGACCCCAGCATTAGGGAGCGTGACACCGAAGCCAAGAGAAAAATAAAGCAATACGCTGATAGAAAAGCGTACGTGAAACCCAATGATCTCAGGGTGAGTGATACAGTCATTGTAAAAAGCGACAACACCTCAAAGGCTCTCACACCTTACCAGCCTAACCCAATGACTATTATAAAGAAAAAGGGATCCATGATCACCGCCACACACAAAGGTAGCCAAACTACAAGAAATTCCAGCTTCTTCAAAAAAATCCCTAAACCAACAACAAACCATGCACATAACCTACTGGATTACCCCTCATCTAAAGATGAAATCTACACACATACGACAACACCACCAGAATACAAAGACAACCAAACACAACACACAACTCTAAACCTCAGGCGTTCAAGTAGAACAAAACGGCCACCCAAAAGATTTGACCACTAACAAAAAAAACAAAAAAAAAAATAATAATAATAATAAACATACCCGTACACAATAGTCTGAACCATCATCATTTTCTTTTCTCTCATTCAGGTTAACAGACATCTCCTCCGACATAGAGTCCGAGCCATCTGTTCAAGCATCCCAATCACTTCACAGACTGAATGAACTCCCTCACCAGATAATTATTACCACCACTGTCATTGTTGTTATCATTATTTAAAAGAAAAAAGAAAAAAAAGAGGGCATTGTAATATCCTAACTAACAAAAGGGAAATAACCTCTGATGCCACAGGGGTTACGGCCCCTACCACATCCGGGGATTTGGTCAATAAAGGAATGTACCAGGCATAGCAGCAGATGTTCGTTCTCGCTCTGTCTTTAATCACCATCCATCCTATCGATTCATCTTGGTAATAGTCCATACCTAGCAAGTATCCATTACCTCAGATATAAAGACTTTACACATACCTCACGAAAAACACTTACTGGACACACAATGAACTTCAAACTTATAACTCACCGAAAATGACACCTTATCTGGAAAACATGACTATTTCTTCTGGTTTAACAGAATAGTCATAAGCCCCAAAATAAAGTTTGAATCTAAAGGTATCCTTGTCTCTTTCCTTCCGTCTTTAATTCTCTTGCAGCTTCCCACATACCCCCCCAACTAAATGGGGTAAGAAAAAGAAAAAGTAGTCAGCTACAAAACTCAGAATCTTCCCAACAGAGCCCGACAGTTCACCGCAAACAATACAAACCTTCTTTAGCTCCATAACGGCTTCAGTTTCCATACTTTTTAAACATATCTCATATTTTAAATAAAATCAATGTTTCTTTCATTGTTCATTTCTGTCTTCGGAGGAGCACTTTAGCCATTACGCCCCTGTGCTGGATTGCGGCCTCGAAGTGCTGAATTGCAGCCTCAAGATAAGCGAGTTCGAACTCTAGTAGTGCTATTACGTTCACTTTTAGACTAATATCTTTGAGAAAGGTATGAACCCCCTTACCCCCCCCCTAGTAATGCTGTTCTTCTTCAAGGATAGCTAAAATAATCCACGAATATTGATATACCATTAAACGAAGAGACCAAAGAAAGAAATAGGACATTTTTAACGACATTTCAGTCGCTAATGGGAATATTTTCTGATATAAATAATTCGGTTTGGTTTATTTAACGGCATATCAACCGCTTATAGATTATTTGGTGCTGAAATTTGTTCGGTTTGTAAATGTTTGATTTACTATCCATATTTTCAAAGTTCCATTGCTATCTTTTTTGTCGCACTTTTCTTTTATTATAATTCACACGGTTATATGGTATCAAGTATTCCTCATTATTTTTAATAATTTTCAAATAATTGAAATCCTTGGTAGGACCTTAACAGGTATTACCAATCCGAATCAGAAAAGATCTGCGAGTAATGGCCCTTCCCAAAGCCCCAGAACTGGAACCTCACCACCTGATGCAGTTTAATATCATACGCAGGACACCCTTTCAGTAGTAGGGAGGGATTTTACCCCTCTGCAAGGGATGTAGTGAGCCGGGTAGTCATCGAATCGTTCAAATAATATACAGCAATTACATTGGTCTTTTCAACTGTATTTAGTCGCATAATTTATGGCTTCAGTATATTCACTTAACAATGTTATATGGCTTATATTAAAACACAACTGTACGCGCTACTCAAGGCCGGATCTAAGTCAATCGATGTCGTAAACCCAACAACTATACCTCTTCTAGACAAAATTACTGCTTTTATTCTACTAACACAATAGGCTCATATAGTTAAAATATCTAACCTTTTCTCTAATAAACATAAAGTAATTTAATTAATGATCAATCTAGAAACTTGTTACTTCCCACAATCCACTTCATAACACACATTAAAACAGACATATTTCGTTGATACCGCAAGAGACAGAATATGGGATGAGGGTCGACGGAAAGAACTTAGATAATTTCAGACGTTCAAGAATATTCTTAAATGTGTATAAAATAAAACAGTGAATCTCATGATAAACGAATTCTGTGAACTGGTACAAAAAGGAATATCGAAGTTGGCATAACTGGATAAAGAAGAATATCCAATGGGAATTGTGCAAGAGACTGAAAATTGGCCCTTCTGACAAACCGGAATCTGCCCGATGAAATGAGACACTTAAAACTATCAAGGTCTTCAAAGTACAAACAAATGACCAAATCCCTGTCAGAAGACCTGATCTACTTTAAATTAACAAGGAGAAAAGGACTTGTTGTCTGAACGATTTTGCTGTTCAAACAGGCCGCTGATTAAAAATGAAAGAGCAAAAAGTTGTGAAACATGAAGGTGGCGGAGATATCAGTTGTAGTTGGATCCCTTAGAACCAACGATCCCCAAAAGCTTAGAGAACAGAGACTGAGGGAACTGGAAATCAGAGGAAGAAGCGAGACAATCCAGACCACGGCACTGCTACTCAGCAAGCATATTTAGAAGAGTTCTGGAGACGTGTCGCTTAGATTCTAATGAAAAATACTAGTTAATACTGACATGAAACACACAATAGAAACGTAGTAGCTCAATAATCCTGTAAGATATGGTTAACGAGCTCACAGAATAAATATTTTTTCATCATGTTTTACTCTCCTTCGGTGTCAGTTTTATTGAGATACCTATGCGCTGACTTATAGTTATGGGCTAACCTAGTCCTAGTCTAAACGAATACTGTTACGCTATCTTCAAACTATTCCGGTCCTCTCTACTTATGTTTCATGAGGCAATGTAAAGAATCCTCATAAACCTGGGTCACCTCATTTTTATTTTGCTGCATTCTTTCCTGAACTAAATTAAATCCACTCGATGAAACAAGCCAAAGCCCAAGATAGCCTATTCGTCCCTCCTCTGATAACAACCAGGCGTAAAGTTATTACATTAACTATATTAACTGTATTATTGCATTTAGAAAGGCAATCGAGTCACATAGTTCGAATATCGACACTTTTACTTTGTAAATATAAAATAATTTAATCAACGATCAATTCTGGAACTTACTTGATACTTCACGCAATCCACATCATACCATACATTGAAATAGACACACTTTGTTGAGACTGCTAGAGACTAAGTGTAAAAAACGAACTTAGGCAATTTCCGACGTTCAGTAATGTTCTTAAGAACATGCGTATAAAATAAAATTATTTTCCACTGGACAACCTTTCTTTAAAAAAGAAAATATGCAACGCAAGATTCATATTTTTATCGCTTAGTATATTCGAACTATTGTCTGCCGATATGTCCTTCGGATTTCTTTAGGTGTTTCATGTCGAACTTGGAAGTTTACGACTGAGCCTTTCATTTAATCCACGATGATAAATTGTTCCAATTCTTTTATCCATGACCGGATACAAGTGTTAAGCTTTAGTAAGTATTGTCCACTTCCACTTCCACTGCCCCATCTGTCCTACCAGACATTTCAGAGTGACTTTTGGGGACTTATAAACCAAAAGTCTCCATAAATCTCGGGAAAATACTCACTACTATCATGTATGATTTTTTACATTAGCTCATATTGCATTTTTTTATCGAGCTTTTTTGATTAATGGTTCCAAAATCGTATTCATCTTCATACTTGTCTGCCCAACAGGGCACTGTATCTTTAAGATGTCTTATTCTGAAGTGTTCTTTCCTATCAATTATTTCAAGTTCATCTCTCAAGGACAGATGGTTTCCATTTTCTTTCCATATATAGTCAGCCATACTCACTTTTTCGACCTTCCCCCGACAGTATGTTCTTCTAGCCTTACTTTTAGAGGGCGGCATATCTCGTCTTTGTATACTTTATCAAAATGCGGTATTCATAGTTTAAGAATTCTACAAGAATATTTTTCATCATTTTTTACGGCAGTTTTATCGCAAATTATCTGGTCACAACAAAATTTTTCTCCATAAAAAAACTGTAGTCTTACCAGTAGGGGCCAGGGAACAAATATATCTAAAATTCTCTTGGGTGGACCCACATTCTATCTTTTCCACTCTCAGGGACGCAACTCTCATGTGTCCCTCCTTTTTTGGGTTGGAATCATCTCTCCATCAGTATTGGTTACAGAGTAAAACTGGACTAATTAAGTCAATTTCCAGTCTATTGGTCGCGTCTTCCAGTGGGTTTTGGTATTTGTTGAATATTCTCGGAAGAAGAGAAGTAAACGTTTTTTTGACCTTCGATGAGCCATGGTATTTTGAAATCTGTGATCGAAGTTGAAGAAGAAGTTACTTGCTGGAAAAATGAAGATACCAGTGATTAACTTGATAACAGAATTCAATTCTGGTAAAGAAAATATGTATACAAAGTTTAAAGATGGTTTTAGTGGCCTGGAATCAAACTATGACTTTAGGAAATTTCTATCTTTGAGTATCGCAACAGAGAATTCTAACAACACTTTTCATGGGCTACTTTTCGCCAATTCTCTCGCGTAACCTAAAACCAAATTCAATCCATGCAAATCCGGAGAATCTAATCATGATCCTATGTAACACTTAAATCCTATTTCCAGAAAGATCCATAATAAAATTTGAGTTGAAATAATTTCGAGTTCTAATTCAGCATTGTCTCTTGTGGGGGTCAGAAAATTATTTCCGAAAATTTTAATCGATGATATTTGAAGTGAAATATTTTCCATGTCTGTGTGTTCTAAACAAAATTTCCAACAGACTCTTTAACAAGCTGGAGGTCATCCCAGTTACCCTAGTTGCACAAACAATAAAATGTTTGCACTTTGAATTCTAAACATCCACCCATCGGCAGGAAATGCGTCAGCAAAATCTAAAGATTTATTTTGAGTTGAAACGACCCTTTTGAAAAAGAATAACAAGCTTGTTTTTAATAAACGAATTATTGCGTACTCACAATAATTTGTATACTTCCAAAATCCGTTTTATCAATACTATTACAATATTTTCATTTGTTTCGCTTTTAGCAGTTGAAATAGCGGGAATGGTTCAAAATTTCAGTTACTACTGGTGTATCACTGATGACTACAATGTCTGGTGAGGGTGATGCGAAACAAAAAATACAACTCGCCTCAAATGTAGGACCTTTGTTTTTTGTGGAGAATGACATTAAATGTTCTTGCAATGTGAATGGCTTGACAAAAAAAAAAGTATTTAAGGACTTTAATTGCATTAATTTTAGTTTTTTTTCTTTCTTTTTTCGTTTCGACCCTCGTATTTCTATTTGTGCATTGCATAGACCTTACTCCTAAACTACAGGCCTGTTGATGTTCGACGGACAGTCTTTTTACCATTCAAAAACTACGATAGACTAACAGCACTCACGGTTTTTCAATTGCTTGTCGTGAAATTAAGATAGAGTTTAAAGCTTTGAAAGGAGTTAAATCCTTGTTGTTTTCACGGGACTCCCTTAAGAGAAAGATAAGCTCTACACTGGATATCATGCTAAATAAGGGCTCCCTCTAAATTCCTATTTCAAAAGGTAACAAGATGCAGTGACTAAATGGATGGCTGATATTGATCGAGCAAATAAGCGAAATTTGCGAAAAGGCAAATGTCAATTTAGAAAATAGCTGTTTGCTTGAGTCAGAAATTTTGGCGTCAGAATTTATTTCTCAAGTATTTGAAAAACTTTCCGAGATAGACAGTATTGTCTCAACTCCTCCTTTTCTTCCCGCTTCGGTACCTATACAAAATGGCACGACAGAACAACAACTGTATACGCATTTCGTACATTGAATCTTAGGCACACTAAGATTCAGTGTACAAAATTTAGTGGTGAGGAGGTTGGTAAATTTGAATTTAAAAATTTCTTAGCTCAATTTGAGAACTGTGTTACCAAAAAAGTTAAGCTGTTGCTCTTATAGGGTTTTTTGACCAGTTATGTGTCTCAATTGATTTCGAATCTTTCTCTCGAAAATGAAAATTATGACGTGGCCATTAATTTACTAAAAAAAACTTTATAGATATACCTTTCATCATCGATGAAATATTCAAACAAATTCTGGACTATAGTCCTAAGTTTGACCCAGACTTTGCCAATGTAATTTATCAGGAGTTAATGCATCATCATTTGTCCCCTGGCTTTGAGATAATTAGACATAATTTTTTCAAAATTGCCAACTTCTTTTCAAAAGGAATTAATTAGTAAGTTCAATAGTAACCATTCAAAAATTCACCAGATTTTTTATTGTTATAACGAAATTCTAAAAACCTTTGGGAGAACAAGTTCCAAAAAGATTAAAGAGAATAACCGCAATCCACAACACCAGAATGGGTTTAAGTCGTGACAGAGGAGTTTTAATAGGAGTTACACTTTTAAAAGCAGTGTTTCTACTCTTGAAAACTTTTCTACTAAAACCAGTAAAACTTACCCGCTGTAAAATTTGTTCCATAAACAGACATTTTATGGGTCAGTGAGTAAAGTACTGTTCATTTGAATCTAGGTGTAAAGAGGTTGACTTTTGCCTTCTTTGTGCAGGCGCTAATTATAAAACTGATTGTTGTCCTGGCCAAAAAAATAATCTGCTACATGCATGTAAATTCTGAAATTCAAGAGGTCTCATTAGCCCTCTTTGCAAAAAGTCCTTTGATAATAAAGGCAATTCTGTTTCTACGCACCTATGCACCAACTCTGGCAAACAAGAACAGCCATATATTTTGCCTATAGATGCAATTGCAGTTTCTAGGGGGAAAAGGAAGTATAGACTGAACTGCCTTTTTGATACAAGGAGTCAATGGACTTATTTCAGTAGGCAGGTGATAGAAAGATTAGAGTGTGATAGGACTTTCCTCACTCCGGTGCCATTCGATGTTAAAACCTTACCTGGGTCTAAAAACATTAAATCAGGTCGTATCGGGTATCGGGGTAAATAAGGGTAGTTCCTTGGCCCTACCTGTTCTTCTCGACGATGAGTTTGATATGAACTTCAGATTCGATAATTTCAAATCTGTTAAAAATAATTTAACTTAATTTATAAACTAGCTTTTCTGTAAGAAAAAAATGATGTTCGTGTTCATGGTCTTTTGGGAGTGGATGTTATTCAATTTATGAAAAATATCAAAATGGTAGATTGCATGAAGGGCTCTGCTTGGGAGTTTCCTGCTGGCAGTTGCCTAACAGGGAAATGCCAATATTTTTTGTATGAGAATCAAATTATCCCTACAAAAATACTAGGAAAGCTTTCTCACTCAATTATTATGCCATAGTCGCTGAATATTCTACATATTCAGACACTAGACTGAATTTCGTCATAAACCCCATAAAAAGCTACCTTGACCCCTTTGCTGAAATATTTGACGAAAGTTAAGTGGAAAGAAGTTTGGAGAAAATGTTCGATGTGGATTCCCTGGGCAATCTATCTGTGACTATGATAGAAAAAAAAATTGAAGAAATTGAAAACTCCATCGAATTCAAAGATAATGCCTATCACATTAAATTCCCTTGACATGAGGACAAAATGAAGTCTGTGCCTTCCAAGCACAGAGTTGCCCTTTCATTTTTAAACAGAATTGTTAACAAACTCGAGCAACAAAAGTTATTTGATGACTATGTGGGGGTATTCCATCCGCAGGAGCGTGAAGATATCATCGAACGTTTCGAGGTGGTGCCCGAAGGTTTTACCAGGTATAACTGCATACCACATAGGTCTGTTTTCAAAACGAAGGAACAAACCACTACTAAGATTAGACCAGTGTTCAATTGCTAACTAAAAGCTTATGGTAAATACTCCCTAAATGAACCTGCATATCCTAACATAAATTTAATAGGAGATATGATAGAGTTACAGCTACAATTTAGAACTAATAAATATGTCACGTTAGCAGATATACGTAAGGTCTTCCTAATGATTAAAATCGGATCTCTCGAGAACCGTAAGAGGTTTTGCTTCTTTATTAAGGAAGGAAATAGACTGGTTTGTTTTAGGTATACCACCATTATATTTGGTTTTAATACCAGCTCCTTCATTTTTAATTTCAAAATAAAACACAAGTTCCAGAACCGATAATTGTACTGACATGTAAAAGAAAAATTTCTATGTGGATAACCTGATTAAAACAGATGTGTTATCTGATCTATACACAATGGCTAATAAGCGTATGGAAAAAGGTAATTCTAACCTTAGATCGTGGAACTCGAATTGTGAAAAACTCAAAACCTTAATGATAAAAGATAAAAAATTCGTAGAATATCAATGAGAGCTCGAAAAAGTTTTGGGATATAAATATTCCACTTTAGGAGACATACTTCAGGTTTCTGGGTCCTCTATTGACCAGTCAGTTAAGACTAAAAGAGGAATATTATCCCAAACAGCAAGGGTTTGTAGTGGAAGGGAAAATTCGTATTTTGGTTTGGCGTGCAATTTAATTCGACACTTAATTTCACCCAACCAGGATGACCTATCCTATTCAGCCCGGATCTTCATTTCCGGCCAGCAAATTGGCTAAGCTGCCAAACCCACTCTCTTTGGCTGAAGAACGCCGTCCAGTGCAGACGTCACACTGGCCGTTCTTCAATAGCAATACTCTTTAGTTGGACAACGCCGCCCAGTGCAGACGTCTCACTGCGGCTCTTCTAGCAGCAGCAGCAGCATGGACACACGAGGGAACCTATCTGATTTATGGATTCCTTGCAAGGAATCCCAGTTGAATATAAATTAGATACATTCCATGCCTCGCACAGGCACAACTTTATATCACCCCTAAATTGGCTATGTCAATGCGATACTTTTATTCCGCTCTCGACACCTAGATTATCAATTCACTTCTGGGCCACTTTAATGGAGACAACACATACTCTCCCCAAATACCAGACACGAAACTCACGGTGACATCCAAAGTTCAATTCCTCCAACTGCAACATGTCTTTCGTTAAACTACAGCGAACACGTCCGACGACACGTGCTGCCATCTCAACCTTCTCAACTTTTCATAACTCAATTTCGTCTCCATACTCACAATCTTACTCACCACGAGTCTTGCAGCACCAAAAGCAAACCCAATATTTCATGCTGCAAAATAAAACTTATTTCTAAAAACACCTTTCGACTATCGCCATCTTACTTCTTCATCCTTCCTTTCATACCTAACTACAATTAGCGAAAGACCTTACACTCTTAGCGAGGAAACAACTCAAAATAAACACGCACCCACGTTACAACTTTTCTTCGCTAACAACAACAAAAACTCCGGCTAAAAACTCTCGCTAAAGGTTTTCGACTCTCTGTCTTTGTGTTTACCTGTTACTATCAGAGATAAAATGCTTTTGAGAGATTTATGGTTTCCAAAATTGGGTTGGGATAATGTTGTGTCAGAAGAATTATCAGACTTGATTCATTGAGGTTCCCTAGATTTGTAACAAGTGAGGATAGTCCTACCGACTTTTATTTATTTTGTGATGCCTCTAATGGGGCTTACGGTTTCGCAGCTTACGGCATGCAAGATGGTGAGTCCCACCTGGCATTTGCAAAAGTTAAGATGGCACCTATTCATAGGTCCCTGAATGGCTCGAATTGCTGGCTGTGTTTACTGCCCCTGTTGAAAGCTTACTCCTGAATTAGGATCGGACATATTGTGATATTGGTGGATGTTTAGGTTGTGTTGTCATGGCTTTTGTCTGAAAACATTAAAATCAAGAATCACTTTGTGAAAAATAGACTTAAGGATATTCATCAAATGATTAGGGAACTGAAACAAAAATCTTTATCTGTAAAACTGCTGATTTACTTAGAACTTTGGAAAAAAATTCGACAAAATCTTAGCCTTTGGTCCTTGGGACCTGAATGGCTTAGTAAAAGTCCCATTGCCTCAAGAAAACTTCAATGTTCAAGTTCAAAAAATGACTTCATTGTTCCGTCTACTTCATTGAATTACACTGTAATCAACAGTGAGTCTCAACCGGTGATACTATCGTAATTTTTATCTTGTCAGCAAAATTGAATACTGGTAACAATAATAATATTTCAAAAAGGCAAAAATAAAATGAAATAAAATAAAATAAGAAGGAGATAGATCCTTGTTTACAATTCAAAGTAGTTTATTATGATAAAAGGAAGGTCACTCCAGTTAGCTGCATATGTGTCCCAATGCAAATATAACAAGTAACTCATAAATACAAAAAAGAAGTAAGAAAATTATAAAAAAATCTTTCATCTACTGCTACAGTCACAAAAAAAGGGGAGAAGTCACTACTTCTACCATCCAGCTAAACAAGGGTTCACTCGTGTAACCTTTTTTTTTCTTAGAGACCAAGTCCCTAAAATGTCCTTTTTTTTCTTTTTATAGAGAACAAATCCCTAAAAATCTTCTATTTTTTTCTTTTCTTATGATAAAAAGCCACTTTCTTTCTTCTGCGAGACAATGTCTCTAATTCTGTTCTTTTTTTCTTTTTCTCTTTCTTTGTCGGTTGTTTTCCCTCTCGATAGAGCAAGTAATGGCGTCTTAGACTTGAGTAGTTGTTGAAGTCGACTGAAGTCGTTAATACCTTTTCTTAGAGAAACGATTCCTCTAAAATATAGTAGAAACCTACTTTTTTCGGCTTCTTTCTTTCTTTTCTCTTCTTTTTAGCTTGAACAGTAGAAACCTGTTTTCTTTAGTTTCTTTCTTTTATCTTCTTTTCTGCTTGTGCTAACTTCAAATTCCCTCCAGGAATTCTGAATGTAATACAAAATCCTTCTGGTGGATTTAAATTTGAATTTCCTCCAGGAATTCTGAAAGAAACACTAAATCCTTAAAGTAGACTTAATTCTTCACACTTAGCCTAATTCTAAGGCCTCCTGCTTCCAACTGACTACACTTAATTTCGGCGGGCAACGCCAGGGACAACAGCATCCCCCTCCAGAAACTCCAGCCAATCAGATCAAAGCTATTCTGCCACACATAGATTTTCACCGAACACAAAAGCTAACCAGCAGTAAAAAAAGACACAATACAAAATTGGCCCCGAATAGACCCAGAAATGTTGGCACTCCATTCAATAAACCCATTTACCGAAAAAATTCCACAATACCCTTTGATAAATACTCGGGTATAATAAACTGATTAATGTTACTGCTAATATGTTTAAGATCGGAAATAAATTAAAGCACGTGGATCAGAATCCTAGTAACAGTGCCAAAATGTAATGCAACAACAAAGCTTCGCGGCAGGATTAGCTTACCTTCAAATCAATTAAGTATACAAAGGGTTCTAGAATTAATTATAATTCCATGAAATTGTTATATCCTCTAGAGATGTCATTGACTCATGCTCACCGCCCTGGCACTGTTCCTAGCTCAGTGGCAGCTGATGATGAGGGAGTTTACAACAACGTCCCAAAAGGAACAAAAATCTCAAGGGAAAACGTAACTCTCCCAATGATCGGTATTTTATATTACTAAAAGTAGTCATTACCAATAAGTTAAATTTAAAAAAAAAACACTATGAATTAGAAAAAGTATCTTCTACTTTGAGACTTTTTTTCTTTCTTGGAACCTTCCTTATTGCAAAATAAATAAATAAATAAATTTAAAAAAATAGAATAAAAGATTTCATTTTAATTGCATACAATCTTTGGGAATACTTTGAAAAAAAATCAAATCAAAATTTGTGAACATTATAGCATTTTCTGCCTTAAAAAATAAAATTTTATGAACTTTCTCTCTTTTATGGTAATTCCTGCCTTTAACAAAAAAAAAAAAGTCTTTACATGCATCATTTTGGTGAACTTTTATCATTTTTATGGCAATTTCTGCCCTTTAGAACCTTTGTAAAACGAAAAAATTATTTTTTTTGAAAATTTTCTTATCGCGCTCCATTTTGTAAAATCAAAACAAAGACCTCTTATTCTGCAGTAGGAACATAGTTTCCTCCTTGAACTGTGTGGCAAATTACGTTGCAATGATTTCATATTGCAATTTTGTTTTTGGTGAGGATATTGGAAATTATTATTTACTGAGTCATCTTTTACCTGCCTTGTGATTGGCTGAAAAACAACCAATCACGGGCACATCTGCCACATTCCCACGTGTGCGCGTTTTTCGAACTTACGGCCTCTTTCCCTTTTTCCACCAAGGAAAGCAGTACGCAAACTGCTCGCTCCCGATCCTAGCTGTCCGGCGACACATATGGGGACTCATACGCACGTGAGCGACACAAAATTCTATTCGAACCTTTGAATCTACACAGTCCGTCCACCAAAACCACATTGAACTAAAGAACTTTTACCTGGGCGAAATGTAAAAGCTAAGTCCGCATAAAAGTTCCTTTTTTTTGCAACAATTTTTCTCTTTTTCTTATACTTCATTTCTTTTCTTTAAACATAAATCTTATTTCAACCATATTTTTTGTTCCTTTTCTCTCACCACGTCTCGTGTTACAGTAAGCCTCATTTTCCTAACATTGATTTCATCCAATTTTTTTTTATGTAGCTTCTGCAAACATTCTTAAATTAAGTGTGATTGACAGGGAACTAGAAAAATGACAATGACAAGAGAGTTAAGACAGACATTCTTTTATTACATAAAATTACTCTGACCCTGAGTATTCTCGGAGCCAAAAGTCGACTTTAAACGTCTGCGTGTTGGATATATAAGGAATTATAGGATACACATTTTTTCTAGTCTTAAAATAAGCAATAAAAACATACTTAAGAACATTCTAGAAATTTAGGATCAAAACCGTATTAGCATTTAAGTTACATTTTTATATTTTTCAACCAATCAGCTAAAACATAGAATAGTTCATTCTAGAAAAATAGGATCGGAAGTCAACTCACAGAAAATATTTAGGCTCGAAAATAAAATAGTAAAATACAAATCTGATTGGTCAATAAATGTCTACGCGCCAAAATTTTAGGACGATTCTTTGATCCACCTGTAGGATATAAATAACACAGAGTTAGGGAGCCATTAATACAGACTTACACGAAGACTAAGACAACACCACAAGCCACTAAGCCAGTAATGCAGTAGCCGATACCGTGTCCGGCAAATTCCTTTCCTTCCTCAACTAAAGTTCATGGCCTAGCTTCAGATGGCCGCAGATCACATTCAAAAGAAAAACCCGACAAACTTCTTCCATCAACGCGACACGCTGTCGCCACCATCATAAAACCCGCTATGAACTTAATGTAAGTAAGAACGACTTATTTACGGACTCCGTTAACATACACACATCTTTAAACAAATTTATTTTCTTCTTGCCAAACTTCATTTTCCAAAAGGCCATTTACACATCATGTATTTTATTTGTTTTCATATTCTGTTATATGCATATTAAATTGTTTGTTGTTTAACGTTCGTTGTGTTCTATTCCATTTCTTTTACGCGATTGTAAAGTTTTGTGTTGTATTTGTGGTGGAAATAATTTAGAGAGCAATACCCGTAAATTACGGACGCACATCTACTGAAATAACCAAAATACATACTACCCCCACAGAATCATGACTGAATGATCGTCAATCTGTTGGATCGACTCTCACTCTGTCTTTACTGCGAGTTATGCCACATAGCCCATTCTTATCTATTGGACAAAACAGAACAGTCGCCAATAGGCTATAAGTTTTTCAAGCATCTAAACAACTTGAAAAAGAAAATATTTTAAAACAAAGCAGCAACCTTTTTGGATTGTCTGACAAGTCATAAACAACTATAACAGAGCAGATTAGGGCTACAGAATCTAGCCTAGTAGAATTAAAAAGATATTCCGTGTGGATTTTTGAAGAATAACCATAATTCATGGATTTTAGATGATTGGGGCAGTACGTTGATAAATCGAGAATAAAAGTTTTTTTTTTGTTATTTGACGAAAACGGGAAAAACAAAATGTTTTTCTAAAAAGCCAGAGATATTGTTCGATTCTTATAAGCGAAGGAAGTTATTTTTATAAAGCAAAGAACAATGAGCAGCGCAGATTTTAGAAGAATAAAATCAGTACATTGTTTTGTCTTTTTTGGTGGAGGGGAGGAGAGTGATACAATATATTGTCAAAATGAGAAGGAAACCGGAAATGTTGTTTAATCTTTTGCTAGCAGAGAAAATACGAAAACATGAAATTGTTTTTTTCTTAACCGGAGAAAAAAAGAAAGAAAGAAAAAGAAACCCTGGCTGACCCCTTCGTGACCCTAACAGCAGCAGAGCCGATTTATGGGAAAAAATCAAACTTTGAGAAATGGAAATTTTTTACTTAATTTTGGAAGTAATTTGCTGGACATAACATATGGATCACGTGATGAGAGAGAATATAGCGGTGAGGGAAATGGTTAATTTTTTAACGCTATATTTTTTTTAAGGCAACGAATGAATTGCGAAACTATTCTTTAACAACACACAACAGCGAAAATTCTTTACTTGCAGCTTTGAGGCGGTTTGTTCTTGGTGCTGCAAGACTCGTGGTGGTTAGGCTTGTTGGTTTTGGAGACGCGATAGCTTAGCGGGATGTTGAGATGGCAGCGTGTTGTTGGACGTGTGAGGGAAGTATTCAAGGTCACCGTGTAGTTTTGTGTGTCTGGGAATTGGGGAGAGTAGGCGTTATCTCCATTAATGTGGACCAGAGGTGAAATGGGAGCTAGTGTGTCGAGAGCGAAGTGGCGCTCGGATCGACATAGTAAATTTTTGTGGTGCTTGTGGAAGGCATGCTGAACGTATCTAATTCATATTCAACTGGGATTCCTTGGTCTAAAATATATTAGACGCAAAGAATCCATAAATTAGATGGTTCCCTCGTTGAGTGTCCATGTTGCTGCTGCTAGGGTTAAAGCCACAGTGAGATGTCCCACTGGGTGGCTTGTTTAGCTAAAAAGCATCGCTCAGCAAGGACGACCAGAGACACGACTGCTCCGGTCGCTGTCTCAAGCTGAAGAGAGTGTGTTTGGCCGCTCACCCGTTTTGCTAACCGGAAATGAAGGTCCGGGCTGAATAGGATATGTCATCCTGATTGGGTGAAATTCAGTGTTGAATTAAATAGCGCGCCAAAACAAAATACGAGATTTTCCTCTTCTCTACAAGAACCGCACCTTGCAGAGAGAAGAGTACTGTGACCAACCCATGGAAGTGGGAGGAAATCCCTCCTCCTCCTTGGGTGGCAGGCACAAGGGTTCACCGTTGGCTGGCAGAGAGCAACAGTGAATAGAGTTAATTACTGAAGATTAATTAAGAAGACCGTCGATACTGGAACCAATCAGAGTAAGTTACGAAAGGGATTCTTGGGTACGATACACACACCTAGAGAAGAAAGGAAAATTTCAATATGTACGAAAAGTTTTGAGTTCAGAGGTAGTTGAGATCAAAGCAGATTCAAGCTAGACGCGAAGCAGGAAAGAGCTCCTAGAAAAAGAGCTTTGCACCAGATTCGGAGATAACCAAATTCTCTCACATCTCTGTCGTTCCAATAAGCTGAAGATAAAAATTAACATAAAGCATTGAGAATAATTAGTGGGTGTAAGTGAAGAAGGTTTACAGTGGACTTAGACTGACCGTCACAAAAAAAGGGTAAGATTCCGATACATTCTGCTTCATACTTACGGGAATGGAACATTGAAATAATAACATTTATTTTTTTAACTGTTGTTTTTCTGACTAAAGACATTATTATTTTATTATTCAACCTCATGTTTATCGTTCTCTGGACTTCAACTTTTGATATTTTTTTTATTATTGAATGATCAACCGGTTCGGTTATTTCGGCTTTCGACGTAAACGGTGGATTCAATTGTCTGGATCAAAAAATACACAGCGTGGGCAGACGACTGGCTCGGCTGTGATTTTATCTCTCACCTGAGTGGGTTAGATGTCGTTGGTCAAGTGAACGGCTGGTTGACACCACTTCCTGTCTGAAAAAAATAACCATTGACGTTGCATTCTGGGAATAATGAATCTTCTAATAATAAAATTCAATTGGGCCATTTAATGTGACATTTCCTGCAAGGAAAGAACATTTTGCTGATGTTGAATTTATCGTTTGGATTTGCCTATTGAGAACTTTAATTTTCTGGATTTAATGCCGAACTGAATGAGGTAATCTTAATTGACTCGGGACTTTGTACCATTCATTTGTGAATTAACTGGAACTAAACCCTTTAAACAAATTCATTCTTTGTGTTTTGAAATACAGTTTAATAGGTCACATCTCCCAACAAGCTTAAAATTCCTTTGACAAGTTTATCAGTTCTACCAGAATAAAGCGACTTGTTTACTGTTGACAGTGTGTAGGTTAGAAAAGAAAAGAAAAAGAAAAAGAAAATGAATATATAAATAAATAAAAATCAAAAGGTAGCTGTTCTTAAAAACTTCTGAGAGAAAGTTGGAGCCCCGCATTCCGGTCCTCCTAAGTCTCGAACTTGGCGTAAGACCGTGTCTCCTCAAGCAACAGCCAACTGCAAAAACAACTCGACTTATCACCAACTACTAAAAACGCCGACTTTGGGAGACGATTAGTATATTTGAACGCCTTATTTGGGAGACGCGACTATTCTCTAATGGTCCAGGAAGACAGAATGGCCGTATTGAACCCAGAAATAAAGACATTTAAAAGGTATCTCCTATCTTCGTCTCCTTTCCTTTTTCCTTCCTTAAGTAATTCCTTTGCAGCCTTCGCAGACAAAGAAAACGCCGACGAATTAAATGGGGTAGAGAAGAAACAAATGGAGTCAGATATGCTTAACCCAAATACCCACGACCTACGAAACTAAAAACCAAGTACCTTAACCAAATCCTTTGGATCCCCATAACAGCATTTTGTAGATTCTAATGATTTTTATATCGATGAATATATTCGAAAGTTAAAATTTTGTTTTAAAGCTAACCTGATATTTTATCATCTATGTAATGTATACTATTGTATGAGGTTGGTATACAAAGAATTTCCGCTTTTATTATTTTTAACTTAAAAGCGTTTTTTGGAATATAACTATCATTTAATCATAATCATGTAATATTTTTTAAAATATGAATTTCTCTACAAATTTATGCAGATTGTTTTGTTTTCCACAAATCTGTTGGAATTTGTAAACTCGGCTGTTAATGCCTGCTCGAATATGATTGGCTGTTTTGAAATTGTGTCGTTATCCCACACCCCTACTGTTATCTAAGTGAGACCCATCAGGTATCTCTCTCTTTTTTGTTTTTTCAGGACTTGAGAAGAAGGCACTACCTGGCTCGCTTCTTTTGCTTTGTGAGCGCTTGTTTATTCGCTTTCGACTTTAGGCAGTTTTTCTTAACCAAGGTGGCTTGAGTAAAAGGCCTATAAGTCGCTTAGGGTAAGCCTCTTTTCCTTACAGGTTTTTTTTTTTATTACTAGTTGAAACAATAAGCCTACTGCAGGCTGTGGTTTTGGTATGTTGTCCCCTTCAAAAGAAAGCTGAGTCTAAGGTCTGGAGGCGGAATTATTGAACTCTTGCTGACAAAAGAAGCAGTTGGCCTGGTCAGTAGATTCGGTATATACCTCCGTAGACTAAACAGAAGAAAATTCGAGTTGAAACAAAGATATTCATCTCTAGTAGGTGGTTGACGGAATTACTTCGTGCAAGTCAGTCGTTATTTTTTTAATATCCTCTTCGTTTTTTGATTATAATATTGTCCTATGTTATTTTGTTACTTTATATTCAATGTTTTTGACAAACATAGGGAAAAATATGCAAAGTTGGATTTTGTAAAGTTTATTCTTCTTGAAATAAATTACTTTGTGTGAACTAGTTGTTTTGGGTTTTAAGAAATATAGACACACTTCTCTTTCAGGTAGCAAAAGTGTTAGCACTCCCTTCACCCTTTTTTGTCTCCTTTATTTTTATACGTTTCTCACACCAAGCCTGACATTTACAGCTAGATATTCTTGGGCTAGGCAGAGATAAAGTCTACTAGGTAATTTAGGTAGAATTGTGCCTTATATAGCGACTAGCATTCGGATAATTTTGCTAGCTTTTTGTATGTTGGTCGTTGCAATTTAAAACTAAAATCTAGCATATTTATTGAATTGAGAACATTTATCATAAATCAAAGTGGCAACAAAAAAGGTTACCCTCTCACAACAAGTGGAATCATCCACTACAACTTGGACTGACCACATCTTCCAAATGAACTGGAACAGCCTCTTCTCACCCTTTTCATTTTTCCTTCTTTCTTTTTAGCTAGAACTGCTGTGTTGTTGAGAGTAGGCATGAGACGAAAGCTTTGGGTTTTCTATCTTTCAGGTTACTCTTCCATCTGTTTCTATTAACGGGACATTTTAGCATCAACTTTCCAATAAGACTTGCTACTGAAAACCAGAGTTTGAAGATGAGGAGGATTGTGGAGATTCTTTAGCCATTGACAGCAATCAGTTTAGAACCTATATATATATATATATATACACACACACACACACAAATCTTCAAGAGCCTGCACAGAATAACTCGAAAAACGAAATGATAACCATTCAATTGGAATACATTGATATAAATTATAAACTGACTTTTTTCCCTTGCCTTTTCGATGCTGGTGTGTTTAGAATTGATTTAGGTTGAAATTCCGCTGGGCTAATAAAAACACCATGTTTTGATAGTTTTGTTTTTCCAAGGCTCTGTTCTGACCTTCAGGCAGGAAATATCATTAACTTTTCTCTTTCTTTTCTTTAAAGCCTTCTTTATTTCAGGATTATGATAAAGGAGAGTTTTTGAAGTTTTACTTGTTTCTGTTTGCTGAAGTTCTAGAAAGTATTTTCATTATTCATACGTTTTATCTTTTAAACGTTCTTTACTCATCTTTAGATCCTGTTTCATGGAAGATTTAGCTGATTTATAAAACCTGGCAACTGTAAACCATTTCTTGGCTTGACTCTTCCGTCTTTCAGAATTAACCTTATATCCACCCGTTTCTCTTAAAACGGGTGACAGAACAGCGTAAGTTGAACTTAGCCTATATTGAACTTCTCTTGGAAAGACGGGTATAAGAAAGGTTGAAATAAATATGCTTAAGTACTGTCATGTTTTCAGAAAAAACACCGTACCCGATTTGGAAACAGGAGTAGGTAGAGGTGGGGGCAAAGGCAAAATTATGAAAATGTTACACCATATGTCATTGCTATTATTGAAGTTTCTGTTCCTTTCTCCAAATCATCTGATCCAGGAGCAAGAAGCTTTCATTTTATCCCTTAATATTTGACTTAAAAAAGGGGGTCATTTCTCTTAAATATTGTGCTCATATTGGATTGGAGGGTTTTATTTTCATGATTTAAACAAGCCTCTTTATTCATTTTGCATGTTTTGACCAATATAAACTCCATTCTTTTGCTGGTGCATGTAGCCTATATAGCACTTGAGAAGTGCTTGTGGTGTAACGGTTAACGTTGTACGAAATGGACAAAGTGACCAGAGTTCAAATCCAGGATGATGCTGTTTGCATGTAGTACTTCACATGATACCTTTCAAAAAGGTATGAATCTATCTCTTCTGCTACCAGTCATGGGTGAATAATAGGGCAGATTGTTTTTTTTTGCCTTGGTATGGCAACCAATCTAGAAGGAAAAACTGGATTTAAACCAGTCGTACTCCACTTAAAAATGACTTTGTGTCATATCCTGCGTCATGAGAAGGGTAAATGCTGTTAGGTTGGAAAGTTCTGTCTAGTGTTTTGCTATAAATTTATAAATACATATACAACTACTATAAGTCCATCAGCAGCAATGACGACTATCATCTAAGTCAAGTGAATTCCACAGTTGATTTGTAATGAAGGGTCTTTTTGGGATGAACAGATAGCAGAAGAATGGGACACAAGAATGCCACAGATTTTACGAACATTCTTCAGGTTTTGAATTCAGAGTTTTTCTTCCTCCTCCTAGAACAGTTGACTTTCTAAAGCCAGTTTGCCCTATTATTTTACTCATAGCTGGAGAAAGAAAGATACAAAAGCATTTGTAAAAATAATTGAAAACAACGAATGAAGAAAACTAATCAAATTGTACCTTCCAAATCATTATGACAGCATTATTGATTGTTGATTAGTACTTCTGGTTCGGATCAGTGTAATATCTACATGGTGCATTCAATAAGTTTCCAGACTTTTTTTTGTATAGGTATTTAAAATTGTCGTAGACTCTTGAAAATTCAGTATGCTATTGCTATACATCTTATAAGATGACTGACCAATTTTTATGATTTCAGGTTCAAATGAACAGCTACAGCAGCAATTGGAATACGCCCTACTAAATCCCGATTGTCACAGCTGGTGAATTTCAAAAATGCAATCTGGACGCGAGGACATTTTAGAAGAACGATATGCAATAAAATTCTGTTTTAAACTTGGAAAAAATGCCACAGAAACGTATGGAATGCTTCAGACTGCTTTTGGAGCATCTTGCATGAATCGAGCATCAGTTTTTGAGTGGCATAAGAGATTCAAGAAAGGGAGGGAGTCTGTGAGGGATGATGAGAGGTGTGGGAAGAGTCAGGAAGTCAATACACCAGAGTTGATTGGCCAAAGGGTTAGGGTTAGGGTTACTATGTAGAGGTTCTAAGGGGGTTCAGGAAGAGATTCCGTTGGAAGAGGCTAGCACTCTTCAAATCGGCCCAGTGGCATTTCCACCAGGACAATACACCAGACAATACTCCATCCTTGTCACAGACTATTAGACCAAGATGGGCATCAAGGCAGTTTTTCACCCTCCTCAAAGTCCAGACCTTGCTCCCAGTGACTTTTGGTTATTCCCTAAGCTCAGAGGTTGTTGTAATGAGACATTTGAGGAGATGAGAGAGGCTGTGACAAAGGTCATTGACACACTCACACAAGAGGACTTCCATGGGGCGTTCCAGAAGTTGTTGGAACGGTACAAGTGCATTGCAGCTGGTGGAGATTACTTCAAAGGGGACTAGAGTTTCATGTGTGTACTATCAATAAAAGTGCCCATACGAAAAAAGTCTGGAAACTTATTTAATGATCCTCGTATCTTCCCTGTCTACAACATACAAAATGATGAATTATGAGCCACAGCATTTGTATTTCTTTTATCTTTGCATTTCTGACACATACATATAATAGCAGCTCAAGTAGTCAAAATTTCTGGGATGAAGTAGTTATTAGACAACAAGGTAATAAGCAAATAAAAAAAAAAAATGTAAAACTGTAAAAGAATATTATAGGAAAAAATTAATTTTATTTTTCTAGAGTTGATAACAGCAGGATATGACCAATGAAGGCACAGAAGAATCACCTTCTCTTCTTGTTGATGACTGGGACTGTGGGAGGAGCATAAACAGTCAATGATATCTTGTTGATGAAATACAAGGCCACTGCTGAGAAGATGAAACTGCAAAGACAAACAAAAGAAAGACCATTTACATACGACAAAAAAGAATATGCTACTATTTTATCAAATGTCTTGTTTGTTTGTCTGTAATAGCACAACTGTTGGAGTTATAGCCATCAAACTTTCTGTGGTTACAAATTATATCATGAAGCATGTTTTTATTATATTCATTTTTGAAAATACTTTTAAAGTTTTTAGCAAAGGATTCAAATAATTATGATTCTGTCAAATGTATAGAGTGGATATCTAAAAACCTAATTTTTTAACATTACTTTTTTTCTAGTCGCTAAAAAAAAATCATAACTTAAATGTTTTGTTTATATTTGTCGTATGTGCAATGGTCATCAAATTCCTCATTTTATGTTTTTACTTTGAGTTAATAATCTTGACTTTGTATTGCATCCTACCTTAGGTGGGAGTGTTGAGTAAAAGTAATTTAAATAAGGTGAATAAAATGCAATTGAAGTTGGATAAGGTTTGGAATAAAATATAACAGACAATACAGAAGACAATAGAGAATTGACATGTTTCCCAATAAGGATAGCTTTATGAAGCTATCTCTATAATGAAACAATCTGCATTTATTATTGCAGAATGTATTTACCTAACCTCTCTGTTATGGCTAGTTGAATTTAAATTCTGAGTTTTCCTTCTCCTAGACTGGTTGCCTTATTATATCTATCCTTCTATTTACCCATTGCTAGGGCAAGAACAAATGGATTTGTATCTTTCTCGAGGGCATTAGAAAAAGAAAATGCAATCAGTCTTGTCCAAGATTTTTTTTATAGAAATGAAAAGTGGAAGTGATTAATAGCCAATTTATATGATTTAAAATTCTACTAGAAAATATGAACATCCTTCAAATAAAACATTAATGGTGATCAATGTAGTTGGTATTACAAAAGTTTTCATTGTTGGAATAACAAGCAGGACATGGCCAGTTTATATGCAGCTTAAAATTCCACTAAAATGTATTTTCAGCTAGCCTTTATAATGAAGTACTACTGAATAAAAAAGTGAGTACTGGGTTTATATCCATTGTTGGATTGTTCTCTTGGTATAAGTCATAAACAATTTCCTGCCTGAAATGAATAACCATCAACACTGCATTTTGGGAAAAATAATCTTCTAATTATCATAAAGTAAGCCATTTAATATGATGTCTCTTGAGTGGAAAAGAACATCTTCTTAATGTTGGATATACAATTTAGATGATAATACTGAACTGGATTGATGTCCCAAGTCAATAAAGATTACATGATCCGGTTCAGCATTATCATTAATTATTTATGAGTTAACTGGAACTAAACCCTTTTCACAAGTTTATTTTCTGTACTTTGTATTATATTTTAATATGTCACATCTTCCAACATCCATTAATAAATTTATATCTATGTCTTGTAAAATCCCTTTTCTGTACAGAATTCAGAGGAGTAAATATGGTGTCAAATGACAAGTGATAATAGGGGGGAGGAGAGGAGGGGGAGATCAGATTATCTGGTATCAAATATTTCCATATGATTTTTTCCTCCCCCAGGGAACTACAAGCTGTTACCATATGTGAAGAGTTGTGTTTATTCTTTAACCAGGTAAAAAAACAAACTCTAAAATAAACACACAAGCATACATAAACTTGATCTTAGTCACTGATGAATGGGGAATTTGAAGGAAGCCTGCTTTGAAAATCAGTATTTGAAATTTTAGCTTTTATCTAAACTTTATCATTGACCATTAGTATTAATGGAAAATATATAACAATTTCAGCAATCAAATATCTAGTTGTTTTATTAATGTAAAGATTTGGGAATATCTATAATAAAATGGTTAGCACAATGATTTTACAAGTTAAAAAAGCATTCAAATAAAGTAGATATCTAGCTGAAAATTTCCATGTTGGAAACCAAAGTTATTACCCGCCCCCCCTTAGTTGCAAGAAAAAAAAGTTTTGTTTATATTTGTCATTTACTTATAAATTTTTACTTTGTGTAAATGCCCTTCTAACTCCAGCTATCAGTAAATAGTAGGGCAAACTGGGCTCTTTAGCTTTAGTACAGCAACCAGAATAGAAGGTACTTTGACTAACATAAACCTCATTGGAACAAGGGTAAGGGGGACTATCTTAAAGAACATTATTCATTTTAGTCTTAGTAAATATAGCTCCCGTCTCAATACTTTTTGAACATGCCCTGTATTCTCATTCAGTGGATGAGACAAACAAAATGACATCTCAAGGACAAATCAAATTGAAAGAATTAATGAAAACAATTTGAGTTGATTGAATAAACTGAATGCCGACAGACAACTGAATGCAGTGACTATAATAACCAGGATGAGGACACTAGTCCAAGTAAATCAGTGTATGATAAGAACCATGATACAGTATAACAGATAGGGCAAAAAAATGCCTTATTATTCATTTCAGGTTGCTGATATTCATTACTTCAGGGAGAGAGAGAGAGAGATTTCAGTCATTTAAGACTGTTACTGACTCATTAAGTCACCTTCTTTCTGGAATACACACAAATTTGGCAACAACCAGAGAGACTATTTCAGGAAAGTGAACTAGACATTAAAGAATGTTGTCTGTCCCTATCTTTTTAAATATAACAGTTAAATGGTTCTCAAGGGAATTAATCACTATCACTACTAGGAAGGAGTTCAAATTCATCAAGAATGAATGCACAATCTCTAGTTCTATTAAAAGGATACTGTTAAAATGAAATATAATAGACATAACAACTTGTCTAGGAGAAGAATAACACTGAATTCTAATCCTTACCACCGTGTGTCCATCAAGTTAGCAAAAATAAATCTTTATTTTTTTTGTTGACTGTATAAAGTAGAGATCTGAAAAATTTCAAATTTGTTAAATAAATTGCTAAACTGGATCTTTACTTCACACAGAAGATATCTAGATGAATCATCGCCAATGCAAGTAGATGAATGGTGGAGAAAAATCAGAAGCGTTTCAACTAATGAAAAATTCACTGGGATGAATGCGTTGAATGCCAAAGAGACTATTTTTATGTCTGGGTAAATACAACTTCAGTCTTGATATTTTTAACATCCATCATATTACTAAATAAGAGCAAACTTGTTTTAAGAAGTAAATATAATATATCATATTTTGGTCCTTATTATACTCAGATGTATTTGGAATTGTGTCCTCATTCTGGTTTTAAAAAAGACCGCATTAAAACAAAAAGAACACACACATCACTTTGAAATATTATGAACAGATGGGTTGCCATATAAACTTCTAGATAAACAAATGCTTAACTTAAATATCCAATTAAAACAGCTGATTTGAACACCTGACCATACTGTAAGGATTGCCTTCCATGTGTGGCTCTGAGTGTCATGTGGTTACAGTAAACAGTGATTATAAAACAGTTATTTCATAAGTATTCTATGAAATTCATTTTCTGAATCATTGGTCTGTCACAGCATGGGGTCTTTACTCAATATAATTTATCATCAAATATTGATAGGTTACCATAAATCACATCATTTTGGCTATTTTTTGTGCACTTTCTCCAAAAATATCTAATATTTGCTTTCTTCTTCCTTTCTAGTATATGGCAGACAAAGAATTCTAGCAGGAAATTTCAAGGAAATTCTGCTGCTTTTCCAGAGACAATACACACACATTTAAATAAAAACACTGCTTTGAGACAGAATTGACACATGGGTTGCCACAAAACAAATAAACTAAATTAAAATGGTTACAGCTGATTTGAACCTTTGACCATATCTCCAGGGTTAACTTCCACCTATTACTATGTGAGCATTATGTAGCTATGGTAGATGGAGATCATAAAATGGTCAACACAAAATACTTGAAGACTAAAACACAGCCTTCATTTAAGAAATGGATATGTTACATTAATGGTTCCATTTTTTTTGCCCTTGTGGCATATCAACTCTTAAAACTTTTTCAAATTCTCCAAAAATTTTTCTCCAGATGATGATTCTCCTCAATTAATTTTGACTCTCAGGTCAAAAGTAGTTGCAGACAACTGAAAAAAGAATAATTAAGAATTACAAATATTATCCCTGTTTGACATTAATTTTGTTCATTATATATATATATATACACACACACACTTACTCTAACACTTATATATATATATATATATATATACACACGTACACACTAACTGTAACATCTTTGTTTTGCAGTGCCAATTTTTTCTAATCATGCTTTTGCAAGATAAAAAAAAATCCTGATTAATTTCAGTTTTAGACTTTCTGATACAAATCTCTGGTTTTCAATGAAACCTGAATGATGCTTATATGAAAATGAAGACTGTTATCATATGTGTGGATGCATATGCTTTTGATTTTAAAATAGTTGTTACAAAACAATCTGTTCTTAATTTCTCATTTTATGAGTTTACCTGCGTGCATGTCTGTGTTGGATTGTATTTTCAAAAGGCAACAACAAAGCCTTAATATGAACGTATATTGCAATCTGCATTGCTCCAAAAAAACTTTATAAAGCTAAACTTTCTTACAAAAATTATATACAAAACCATTGCTTATATAGATATATAAAAATAATTACAGTATAGTTATTTATTAAAATTAGATATTCCAAGACTGTGATAAATGTTATTTGCTAGTAAATACACATTGCATGTTGGATATGTGTATTAATTCAACATAATTGCTGTTTTCATGTTAACAGGATTGTGGAAACAGAATTTCTCATTTATTTCTGAAAGACAAAAAAACAAAACAAAAAAAAACAAACAAACAAAAGAAATACTGACAATTTTGCAACAATCAAGTTTGCTATTCCAACTTTGCATACACAATTAGGAAGTAGATTCACAATTTTTGCCAAAATACTTAAGTTCCTGGAAGATTGCTATCTCATTTGGCTTTTGATCAAAAAGGAGTATCTGTTCTAAGAAGCAGCCATGGTAGACATTTTTGAATGACAAATTCAAGGAAAAACAAAAAAACATTTGGCAAACAATTTTCTATTCCTATTATTAGTTTACCTCTTTTTTCCAAAGGGCATTAAGCTGTTTGGCGTTTCATTTTGTGACTTTGCTCTTAAGTAACCAGTTTAGGAGAAGAAAACTCTGAATTCAAACTAGATTTCCTCTGCTTAAAAATAAACCTATTGTCACATCCTGTCAGTGGCAGAGGGAGTGGTTAAATAGATACTTTTTCTTGGGTTTAGCTTATTGAAATGGCAGCAGATGGGAAGATGAGAGGACTTCTTACGATATCTGATATAAAACTAGAATAGGAAAAATATTTTTATTTTCTTATTTATATCTTTTTAAAACTGAGAGCTGACTGGTGTTTTAGCAATGGTAGTGGGCAACCAGTTTAGGAGAAATACATATGATTTCAAACAGTGAAAAAGTTAACAGGAAGCATCTCTCTACAAATCAATTATGGTGATACATGATGAGAAAAAAAAAAGCTGTGGAGAAGCATGATCCTCAATTCCTGAATGAAATAGCACTATCAATGTTTGTTTAAAATTCCTTAAAAGAAAAAAAGAAAAAAAAGTAATGCATTTTCACTATCAACTGTCAAGAAAAAGTCGAACATATACAGAACTTTTTGAAGAATATAGTACTTTTAAGTATAAACAGACATTTGATTGGATAATAGGAATTTTGTGATAAAGTAAAAATTTGGAATAATACTAGACAAGATGAGAAAACATTCATTGTTTGGTATACAGTTGAGAGAGAGTGAGATTTGTTAATTTTATAGGAAAAATGAAATGAATTTTTATCTAGATAAGAGCAAACTTCTGAGATATGTTGGTCTTTATTTTCTTGGAAAGCCTGTTTGAAATCAGAGATGAAACTAAGATCTAAAATCACACTATTTTATAACAAAAGAGTTAATAAATATAGGAAAATAAGAAAGCAGTGGATCATAACCTATAAGCATGATATTTCAAGCTGAGCATTATTTTACTATACACTGTAAACCCAATATTTTGGACTCAGAGAGATCACATTAGATTTTAATGATAAAAGGTTTAATACAACAACTATTTACAGCTTTTCTTTTAAGGGAATGATAGGATAGCATAAAAAAAGAAAGAAAGAATTTGAATATGTTTTGTGTTTGATGTTTATTTAATAAATTTTGTAAGCTCAGTTAGAGACTGAGCATTTAACTCCTTTGGAGACCATCATTTTCCATCATTTGAGTTTCTTGGATATAATACCAAACTGCACAATCACAATGTAATAATTATTATATATAATTCTCTTTCAATTAATAATCATACATAAGGTGATTTACATATTGTAGTAAGCTACCAGTTCTGTGTGCAAACAAATGATCATCATTAAATAGAATTAGTAATGTTAGATAGAAATACTTGAAAGCAATTAACCAAGTGCAAATTATTTGTATTAAGAATAGTTTCAATTGCTTATTAAGCTACAACTGTTTACAAAAGATTATTACTATTATTAGTTACTTGAAATCTTATAATTTTCAATTATCAGTTGGCAGGGCTTAGAATATATTGGACTCCACACACAGAAAAAAAAAAAAATGGGGGGGTGTCCTGAATATGACACTAAATTGCAACCAGTGGTGGTCACAAGCCCTGAATTTCTGGGGAATGTGGAGTCACTCTACATTAGGCTCTAGGTTCACTTTGACCAGGAGTAGTAGCCATTTTAGAGTCTTATCTAGAGTCAAATTAGATAGGTTTAAAATAATGTTTTAGATGACTTTGAAATACATTGGATTTTAAAAGATTGATATTTTAATTGATTAAAAAAACATTTACTACTTTAAAATGATTGTGAAGATACATTTTTGTACTTTATAAAATTGAAGATTAATTTTTAAACTGACTTCCACATTAAATAGATCAAGTATTGACATGTCATAAAACCAACCAACTTACTATTATTAGATTGCAGACTTATTAATGCATCTATAACTTCTTAATAGAAAAATATGTCAAAGAAATATGTTAAAAAAACTTTTAACATTTAAATGCCCTTTTTTAACCTCGGGTCTTTATGCTTATTTTGAGAAGCCTTGATTTATACCAAGAGAAGAACTTTCAAATTAACATTTTGAATGTGAAACTAGATATTTTGCATTGAATACTATTTTACTATATAATTTTGGGCTCGTATAACATATTAATATGGACCATTCATAGGCTTTCCTTTTAATACAATGCTGAGTAGTTTCAAATAAAGATGTTTGTGTATTGGAGTAAAATTTTGTACTTGATGTTTTTTTGTTTTTTTTAATTTAGTATACTTATGTAAAAGGTCATACAGAAGGTTATCGGACCAATAGTTCAAATATCTTAAATTCAAACTGTTTCTAGAAACAGAACTCTGAAGATCACTAGGATTTCTGCAGATAGCAAAGAGCTCAAGGAAACTAAGACTAAATAAAAGTAAATACAAATTAAAGCAACTCTTCTAATTGTTTGAATTTTCAAGGTAATTTGCATATTATTGCCATAGTGATTTTACCATGGGAAGCCCTAAAGAACAAGACTAGTAATTATCATTATAATAATGGTTTTTGTATTTAAATCTTACAAATCAAATAGGTATTATTAATAATTAGGAAGATAGAAAAAAATGTCTGGAAGGCATTTTTTCTGATTTACTCCTATTTTGGTAGATTTGATTGGAAAATTTCTTAAGGCAAGAAAGTAGATAAATGGAAATTGAGGAGTGGGAAGAGTAAGAGAATGAGATGAAGAGAAGCAAAGTTGAAAGGAGAGATATGGGTAGCTGAGTGGGGGTGGGGAGAAAGAGAAAGTTTTCAGATAAACAGAGAGAGAGAGAGAGAGAGAAAAAAAGGAAGAACAGGCAGATACAAAAATGTAATGCTCATCAGAGAGAGAAAGACATAAAGGGAGAATGGATGGATACAAAGAAAAGAAAGAAAAATATAATAATGTATATTAGAGAGAGAGAGACATAAGAAAGAATGGAGAGATAGAAATATAACAATGCTAATTACAGAGAGAGAGACTTATAGGAGAATGAATGGATACAAAGAAAAATCATAATGTTGTCTAGAGAGAAAGACATTTAAAAGAAGAATATAAGCACAAATAAAAATTCTTTTTTTATAATAATGGTAACTCATAGCTTCCAGAAATGAATAGATTTCCATTAACCCAATAACTGCAGTAAGAGCAGTTCAGTTGCCATTTTCTAAATGCTGCAGTAACTTGAACCCATTAACTGCCATACACCCTGGTCCTCAGTTGAACAAAAGAGTTATCAGATAATGAAAAAAACAAAAACACACCAGATAGTTTGAAAACAGAGTGGTCACTTAACAGAAACAATAGAACTTTTTCAGCTTTTAAAGGAAAACAACCAAGATGATATTAAAATTAGTATAGCGACCATATACCAAGCTTTTTACTATTAGTATCCAATATGATCTTTCCAAGTCCATAATATTAGAAATAGTGAAATAGTGCTTTGCTTGAAATATTAAAATATATCCTGAAAAGTCATTAACTTCTGTCTTTTTAAATTCTATCTCATTAGATTCAACATTGTGTTGAATTAAAAAAATCATTGTTGTGCTGATTAAAAATGAAATGAGATAAAAGAAACCTTGAAATGTAATAAAAAAAGTAAAAAGAAATATATCTTTGAGAATCATGGGCCTCATCATCCTAGTAAAAAAAAAAAAAAAAAAGAACATCCTCATGGTTATGAAATCAATACTCTACCTGGAAAGATAACAAAAGATATATAGGACATCTACAAAAGAAATAGTTTCAAAAATTTATTAAAAAAACAAATTTGAAGATATTAACATGCAGGACTTTTACATAAACACCACATTGTTTTACATTTCTGGTACTAATTGTTTAGTTGCTGGAGAATTTCTGAAATGTGTTAGAAAATACCAATGCATGTCAGTAACAGAGTTTATTTTGCTTCATTCAAGCACACAAAATGCCTTCTCATCAGCTATAGTTTTTGTTACTCTGAAAATGAAACACCTGGTGCTGTTGAAAGCCTTAATACTAAACTTCAAGTATTTCTCTACAAAATTATGTATCACGAGTGTCATTTTCTTAGATTTTTAAACTATTTTTGGTAGACAACCTGTAAATGAACTCAACAAAAAACTATAAAATAGTAGAGTAAGGAATTTAACTGACTTACCAGCAAGTCAGTATTTGACAGAAGGTTGTTTTATCATAAGGAGCCACTCTGAAGAATCGAGATATATGCTTTGCTATTCCCAAAGATGCTTGGTCACATTGGCATTCACAGACTGGGGTACCTCAGGTATTTGACTTAACCCTGCCAAAAAGATATTGCCCTGAAAGAAGACCACCCCCCACACACACCAGAGACCAGGCTATCAAGTTACAATCACCCACCCAGAATGAATGCCAGATAGTCCTACCTGGGGACAAGTAGAAATTCAAGTTGACTGATGTAGATGAATAGAAAGCAGGTTTTTAGGTAAAATTTAGTCAAGAAGAAATCAATTTAAAATTAAACAGTGACCAAATAAAGGCAAAATATTGTTCTGTATGACAGTAGAGACAGATTAAAATAACTTTTCTAACTTATTAGATTTTTCAGAGTTGAATGATGATATTGTAGATGATTTGGTTGTAAAAGTAGAGGTGAAAACTTACCATGTTGTAACACACACTCTGTGGACAAGACCAGATGCGAACATAGCAAGAAATAAACAAATGGCAACTGAAAAAGAAAAGACAAAAAGAATTACTTTAAAAATTTGTTTAATACAGTTATGACATTATAGGGCCTTCTGTCTCTAGATGCATATACATGTAAATGTAAGCATATCTATATGAACATGTATATATTTAGTTTATCTATTTAATGGCATATCTTCTTATGTGCTATTTAATGCCAAAATTTGATTCATTTGCAAATGTTTGATTCTTAATTCTATTTTCAATGTTACATCGCATTTAAAAAAAAAAGTTAACTTTTTAGTCAACAATTATTTGTTTGCACAAAGTTACATGATATGAAGTATTCCATTGACCTATTAATAATTTATATGCAATCATATGGTTTAAAATAATAATTCTTAGTACACAATCATAGCTTCAAGTAACCATTCTTAATACAAATAATTTACAGTTATATTTGAACAGATGTACTTGGAGTATGTAATGTAATCATAACTATATCTTAAATGTTTCTTTGTATTTCTTTTTTACTTGTCTATAATCATTTGCTTGCACACAAGTTATATGGCATTAAGTATTCCAGTTCAATACTAATAATTTTCAAAAAGATCAATTTGAATCATTGATGAGACTCTAACAAGCACTAACACTATAATGATTTCAAACTACACAAATGCATTAGCTCTTAAAACAATGATACTGTAACTTAGTATGAAGTGTTTAAGGATTAAATGGGCCCTGTCATACAAATTGCAAAGCTTAATCTTTAATCTTTCAATTCTAAATCTTTTATTTATCTTTTAATATTTGATAGATCTCTAAAAATTTTGTTCCATTTTTGTTGTTAGATGGTATTAAAGGTATTCAGTTTCAAACTCACTTTCTTAAAAAAAGGTTGCATTTGATTGTATTGTGACAGCTGTTATAATAGCATGACTTTTTGAAAATATGTGTACCATAACTGAAAGAATAGGTTAAGTTAGGTCATTTGGTTTAATGGCATATAAACCCTTGATGGTTAATGTCAAATGGTTATATATATATATATTATTTTTAAGTGATTAGCAAATAAGTAACTTTATTTTTCAATGAGTTAGAGCTCAAATGGTTTCAAGCATTGCTACCTAATACTAATAATTCTATCTAATATTAATCATTTGTTTGTACACAGTGAAATGGTTTCAGGTATTCCTATCAAACATTAGTAATTTTATTTGTCAAATATTCTCATCTAATAGGAACAATTTGCTTACAGCTGTATGGTTTCAAATAACTACTACTAATAATAATCTATCTGATCCATAGATAGTAAGTAATACTACCACATTGGGTCTGAGTGGACTGGAAAATAATATCAATGAAAGAGTACTCAACATTTCCTAAACTTCAGGACAGGAATCTTACCATAAGATGCAGCAATGTTGTACCCAGGACACGATATAGTTTCAAGTATTGCTATATAGCACAATTAATTCCATTCAACATTATTTGTTTGTGCACAATTAAATGGTTTCAAATATTGATATGTAACATTAATAATTCTATTCAATATTAATCCTTTGTTTGCACACAGTTTAAATGGTTTTAAGTATTACTATCTCAGTGCAAATGACTCTCAGCCACTGCTTCCTAACACTTTTAAGATAAAATAAGGTTGGATATTTGTTTGTCACAAGAGCAACTGAAAAATATGGTCAGGGCAATCATAGGTGCTAGGGCTTGACATGAACAGCTGAATGATTGGATTAAGCCTCTCTGACCACCCATTTAACCCACTACAGGCCAAAATGGTGTATTGTAAGTCACTTGACTGCTTGGTTGCCAGGCAAAGGACTACCCAGCCCCCAGGATCCCATCCTCAAGCATTATGCGTTGCCATTCACAGTCAACAGGTAGCTTCATTAAGGAGTTCTTACCCCCTGCAGAAGTGCAGTCAGCATATTCTACAGCTTCAGTTGACAGTGTAGACAAAAATAGGCTTTGAATTCTTTCAATTAATGTATAAGTACACATGTATTATTAATGAGAATTTTGTATGTAAGAGGCATAAGTCTACATTTGTTTATATGAATACAAATAGAGAGATAACATGAATAGATTAGTCGTGTGGTACATGGTACATCAATAAGAGTGATCTCCCTTAGTTTTTTATTTGGATGGTCTTGCTAAGAGAAGGTAAGAAAAAGCAATGTAAACGCATAATATACAAAAAAAAGATGAGAGTCTATCATATTAGATTTTCTACGTGAATGAGAGAATTCTTTCAGGAAAAACTTGAACATATTGAAATTCTACTCTATTTTCTGTTCATTCAATATAACTTACCTCTCTGAAGTAATTTAGTTTAAAACGGAAAAAAACAAAACAAAATTGAAATCCAGAAAGTTGTATAAGGGTCATTCTATGTCAATTCACCAGAGCATTACACCCACCGACACTGAATTACTTGAAATTTGGCACAAATGTTCCCTACATGAGTTAGGGAAGTGTGCCAAATTATTTTGTGCTAGACCCTACCATTCCAATTTTAAGTGCGTGTGTGTGTGCGTTTCTTTTTTTAATAATTTTCCAATCTTGTCTCTAAATTAAGGCCACACAGGATTGCAGAATTTCAGTTTATTTTTTTAAATTTTAGAAATACTTCCATACATTCAATATTTCTGAAATTCAGTATGTAGAGCAAATAAAGACTGTAGAATACAAATGTCCAACTATTTTAACCCTATACCAGATAAAATTTTTTTTATTTTATTCACCAAAATCAACTACTTTTCACTATGTAGCTTACAATCATTCTGTAGAAAATATATCCTCATCAATTTTCATATTTTTTTCATAACATCTACTATGCCTGCTTAAGTTCACCAAAGAATTTTGTGTGGGGTTCAAGTCTACTTTAGAAGATATGAGCCTGCCAAGTTTAGAGTTTTTTTTTCCTATGTATGTGCAGGGTTTCAGTGAAAGATTATGATTAAAGACAATTATCCTAATGCTCCATGACCTCTCAAATGTTGATATTATACTCAGTGATTGTTTAAACTATTCAATAAAATTGCTTTTATTAATTAAAAAAAATTAAATATATTTTGCAGATATTGCTTTGTGTACAGATAGATTGTCTTTAACAAGTGGTAAACATTGCCTGATGCATGATAATCAACAGTGCATAGAATATTTGTAGATGGCACTAAATATATGAAGTTGAAAGAAATTCTTTCTGTTAGTATTTTTTAAAATTTCATCTTGATGAATTATTTTCATGAAATAAAAACATTTGATTTCTTTCATTCTTGAAAAAGTGATAATAAAAATGAATGTGAATCTTTAAAACAGAATATTTGTAGTTGGCACTAAACATATTTAATATAGTTGAAGGAAATGCTTTTATCACTTTTTTTTTAAAAAATTTTTATTTAACAATTTTTCAAATTTTTTTCATGAAACAAAAACATTTGATTTTTTTTCATTCAGAAGAAAGTGATGGTTGGTTGGTTGTTTGGGTTTTATGGCATATCAACCTTTGTAGGTTATTTAATGCCAAATCCATTTTTATGAAAGTACTTCTATTTTAAACAATTCAGTTTAGCATAAGTACGGTTTAATTGTTAAAAACATTTCTATTTCAAGTTATTCAGTTTAGTCAAACAGTTCTAATTCAAACAATTCAGTTTAGCATAAGTATGCAGTTAGTTCTATTTAACCCATAGATAGGGTGCTACAACTCCAGGCCAGAGTGGACCTGGGAGCAATGGCAATGAAAGGGTACTCCGCATTCCCAAAGTTTCAGCATCACTGGAACCTCACCATGAGATTGTTTAGTGTCATACCCAGGACACTCATTGGGGGGGGGGGGGTCTTACCCCTCTGCTGAGGTGCAGTCGGTGTATTCTATAGGCCCAGCTGACTGGGTCTGAAAGTGATTATAAAAATGCATATACAAAGAGTCTTTAAAACATTACATTTTAACTAAACTGTGCACTAAATTTTGTTGTATATATAAACTAAATTGTTTAAACATGGCCTCTAGTAGGATAATGAACAGTGTATAGAATATTAGTAAAAGGCACTAATTATATTTATGAAGTTGAAAGAAATGCTTTCATTACGGTATTGTGATCTACTTTATAATTCTTATTGAATTTTTATTTTTTTACAAATTTTAATGATCAATTTATGAAACAAAAACATGGATTTTTTTCATTCTGAAAATAATTGATAAGAATAATGTACAAAAATTCCTTAAAACATCTTAAAATTGTATCAAAAAGTTTTTCTATTTTTATCTAGTCTCTTAACTCTCTTTGACCACTATCTTGGTAGGGGTGAGGTCCATGGTACCCAGGCCATAAATGTGATTAAGATGAAATCAGGTCAAACTGGGAACTTTAAATGACCCTCCTATAACCAGGACTGGCACGGGTCTGTCTGGTCCTGAAACATCAATCACTTACCACCAAGGAGAAAGGTGGTATTTTCCTAACTACTTGGATTATTTTTACTAACACACAAGATAAATAAGTATAGTAAGTAAGTTCTTCATTCAGTTAAAGATGAATTGTTTTTTAAAGATGATTTGTACTGAGCTGACAGTCGAAACATGTCATGGTTAACAGGTTGGATTGATTTCAGTTGATCAGTTGGATGCAATATTGCCTATTGTCTATAAATAGGACTTGACAAGAATAAAATATAGACTGTTATCATCACAAGCAGAACTTTTTGAATAACTATGAATAACTAATTCCAGGCAAGAAACTGCCCTAATTGTTGAATACAAATCTGCAAACTTATTCTTGATGATGAAAAACCAAGACATGTATTGGATAAAGTGCTTGAAGGAGGTACTTGTGCAGAATCAGAAAAGGGTAGTAATAATAAATAACCAAGATGTGTATCAGATAAGGAAATGAAAGAGCTTGATACAAGTACTTCTGTGGGAACAGAGAAGAGAAAAATCAATGAATGTTTCTCTGCAATTGGAATTTCTCCACCAAAAACAAAAAGGTTTCATTACTCTGGAAAAGCTCATTTAGAATTTTTTCTGCAATGCAATGTATAAAGACCAAAGTAGGCAGGTCATAAAATGTTGACTCTAAGCTGTTGAATAATGAGGCTTTGAAATTTAAAAATGAGATTTTAGATAAAGCTAAGTGCTTTGATAAAATGATAGAGCTTCTTGTAGCAAAAGTGAAGCCAGTGGAATCAATTAAAATAAAAATACAGATCTAGACACTTGCCCCTACCGACTGGTTACACAAAAAAGTTATGGATGTGTTTAGTGTTTCAGAACAAATTGTATTCAAGGGTCACAAATTGTTTTTGGAAAGAGGTATTTTAGCTGTGCCAGAACAAAAAAGAGGTAAGTCTTTGCTTGCTGATATTGCACAGCTAGAGGAAGCATTTTACTAAGAGGATGAATATATTTGACTGATGCCAAGCAGGAAAGACTACATAAGTGTTAAACATAATATTCATCAGCAGAAGAGACTCATCTTGTGCAACCTCAATGAGCTCTTCAGAGCATTCAAAGAACAGAACCAGACAGTATCCTTGGGGTTTTCGAAATTTTGTAGTCTAAGGCCAAAATGGTGTATCCTTGCTGGTAGTGCAGGTGCACATGCTGTATGTGTATGCAATATCCACCAAAATATGAAATTATCCCTTGAACAACTGATCCTATTTACCCAACCCCTCCGCTCGAGCAGGATATGACACAAGGTCAATTTTTAAAGCGGAGTTTAGCAGGTTTGAATTCAGAGTTTTCCTTCTCCTAGACTAGTTGCCTCACCAAGGCTGAAGAACCTAGTCTGCCCTACTATTTACCCATAGCTGGAGGGAGAATAATTGGATTCATACCTTTCCCAAGGGTATTAGTGCTATGTGAACAACTGATCATTAAATAAGTTTCCAGACTTTTTTTGTATGGGCACTTTTATTGATAGCATACACATGAAACTCTAGTCCCCTTCGAAGTAATCTCCTCCAGCTGCAATGCAATTGTACCGTTCCAACAACTTCTGGAACACCCCATGGAAGTCCTCTTGTCTGAGTTTCAATGACCTTCGTCACAGCCTCTTTCATCTCCTCAATTGTCTCATAACGACAGCCTCTGAGCTTAGAGAATAACCAAAAGTCACAGGGAGCAAGGTCTGGATTAATAGGGAGGGTGAGGAAGTGTCTTGATGCCCATCTTGGTCAAATAGTCTGTGACAAGGATGGAGTTGTGGATTGGTGCATTGTCCTGCTGGAAATGCCACTGACCCAATTTCAAGAGTGCTGGCCTCTTCCGACGGAATCTCTCCCTGAACTCCCTTAAAACCTCTACATAGTAACCCTAACCCTTTGGCCAATCAACTCTGGTGTATTAACTTCCTTACTCCTCCCACACCTCTCATCCCTCACAGACTCCCTGCCTTCCTTGAATCTCTTATGCCACTCAAAAACTGATGCTCAATTCATGCAAGATGCTCCAAAAGCAGTCTGAAGCATTCCATATGTTTCTGTAGCATTTTTTTCAAGTTTAAAACACAATTTTATTGCATGTTGTTCTTCTCATGCCCAGATTGCATTTTTGAAATTCACCAGCTGTGACAATCAGGCTTTTAGTAGGGTGTATTCCAATTGCTGCTGTAGCTGTTCATTTGAATCTGAAATCATAGAAATTGGTCAGTCATCTCATAAGATGTATAGCAATAACATACTGAATTTTCAAGAGTCTACAACAATTTCAAATGCCTGTACAAAAAAGTTTGGAAACTTATTGACTGCACTACATATCATATCAAGATGTCTTGAAATATATTGTCTGTAATACCAGTAATAGAGAGTGTATGATTCATAGGTGCCCAAATTGTCCTAAATCATCAGGGCAGCTTAAAAAATTTCTTTGACACCATCAAAGGATATATTGATAAAGCTGAATCAATAGAGTTCTCCCAATGGACAACAACTGACTGATTGACTTTGACAACACAAAAGGAATCCTGTCAAGCTTATATCAATTTAGTTGTTTTGCAACTGAATAAATTAGCACTTAAAGCAAAGAAAGGAGGAGATTAGAGATAGTAAAGTTTTGTTCCTGGGGAATTTTGCTGAGAACTACAAATTTGTAGTTCAAGATGAGATCCAAAGTTTTCATTGGAGTGCCTCAAAATGTACTTTACATCCAGTGGTACTTTAAGCTTGAAAATGCATTGCAAAATCAATGTGTCTGCATTATGCAGAGTGACAACTTGCCAAATATAAAAAAATATTGAGTATTTTACTGTTGGTTGTGCAGTGCAATGCAAGAATAATAAGAACTTTGCCAATTTGTGCAACCATCAGAAAGATTTTGGGCTCAATGCAAAATGGAATTTCTTTGCAATAAGTCATAGTAAACAACCATGTGATGGCAAAGGTGGGACAGTGAAAAGGATAGTGTCAAAAGAAAGTTTCCGAAGACCAACTACCAAACAAATCCTTTCCATAGAATCTATGTTTGAATATTGAAAATCTACAATTGAAGGTATCAATTTCATTCTGATTGAAAAGAAGGAAGTAAGGAGGAGCCTCACTATGAGATTCAAAAATGCACCCACAGTTCCAGGAACAAGAAGTTTCATCAATTTATTCCACTCACTAGAGATAAAATAGTCATGAAACAATGTAGTGAAGATGAAATCTATGACCTAATATTTGACTTTTCTATTGGGGCTGAAGAAAATCAGTGGAATTTCTCAATTCAGGATATGTTTGTTGCAGGTGCAACAATAAAAATTTGGATTGGCATGGTCCTGGAAAATGATATGGAGAATAAAGACTTGCAGATTAAACTTATGCATCCAGCTCTTGCATCACATTCATTTTACTGGAAAGAAGAATTTAAGAATATTGATGTCTCTACAACACCAAATGGTAGAATTTTCATTTGTCCAAAAGGGATAAATCATCTGTGCAAAAAATTATATAAAAAACAATTTAGTTTATATATGCAACAAAATTTAGTGCACAGTGTAGTTAAAATGTAATGTTTTAAAGACTCTTTGTATATGCATTTTTATAATCACTTTCTTCTGAATGAAAAAAAAATCAAATGTTTTTGTTTCATGAAATGAAATGAAATTAAAAAACAAAACAAAACAAAAAACCCCCATAAATTTCATAAAAATGAAAATTAAAAAAAAAACAACAAAACATAAACAAAGAATTTCTTTCAACTTCATATGTTTAGTGCCATCTACAAATATTTTATGTACGGTTGGTTATCATGCGTGAGGCAATGTTTACCACAATCTATCTATACAAAAAAGATCCCCAGATGAGCAACCATTTAAACGCGTATGGGAACTGGTGCATTTAAATATTGTTATCACCAAATGGGGGTTTAATTTTTTGCACGTGTGAGGACGGGGCGGACTGGCACTTGATCCCTCATAGAATAAGTCCTTGTTCAGAGTCCTTTCTCGGGCATGTAGGAACTGGCATATTATGTGGGGGTTAATTTATAGCTAGACTGACCACCGTTGGCCAGGGGTTTCCAAATTTCACACTATACACACACCCACCAAGGCCACTAGTTCTTCCTCCCCTAGAACAATGGAAGATATGGACCTCTAGGTTTAGATGTAATAATATTAATTATCATATTTACCCAACCCCTCCGCTCAGGCAGGATATGACACGGAGTTTAACAGGTTTGAATTCAGAGTTTTCCTTCTCCTAGACTAGTTGCCTCACCAAGCCTGAAGAACCTAGTCTGCCCTACTATTTACCCATAGCTGGAGGGAGAATAATTGGATTCATACCTTTCCCAAGGGTATTAGTGCTATGTGAAATGCAATCAGTCCAGGATTTGAACTCGTGTCACCGTGTCCAATTCCTGCGATGATAACCATTACACCACGGGCACTTAATAATATTAATTATAGTAGTCGACAACTCCGGTTTCCCGTGTAATATTTTTAAAGGAATTCATAGAGGACAATTTAAGCGAGAATAACATAAGGCGAATAGAAGCTGAAAAAGAAACATGAAATAGCAACTTTTGATAGTAGACAATACAAATGAACAACTTCAACACGTGGGAACATTAAAATATATCAATCTTTTTACTACACATGCGGATACACATATTCAACGCGTCGGCTATATTATTAACGGAGAGTACATAAACGTAAATGTCTTTCTTCTTTTCTTTTCTTTCTTCTTTAGTCTTTCTTCAAATTGAGAGAGAGGGGGAGAGTATATAATTCGATATAGGGAGAAACAGTCTTAAAGTTTACTTATCTTTTTCTGATGGATTCCTGTGGAGAATATTTCCTCTTTTACGGGCTAATGGACTTTATGTTATTTTTAGTTCTGGCTTGAAGGTATGGCTTCTTCTTGTCCAAGATACTTTCCGTCTTCCCCTGGTGATTTCGGCGGTAGTTTCAAGATATCTTATCACTTCAACTACTGTTCTGCAAATCCCGGTTCTGGTGCTTCACCCGGAGTTTGGCATTAGATCCATTCACCGCAACCTCTGTCCAAAAACTGATTTTCTTTTTCCTTATTTCCGCTGACGGAACGAAGGTGCCACTTCTGTTTTAGGATCCTAGCCAATCATTTGGCTTCTATCTTCCTCCTTCCCCTGTCAGGCGATTCGTTCCCTATACCCCACTCTTTACCCATCTGGTCACAAAGTGCAAACATCTGTTGGTTTGCATTACTTGAAGAATTGACCCATATTACTATCTTGTCTTAACGGTCATTCTTTGACGGCTTGCTAATTCAAACACAAGGAATAGTAGAAATTCCTTATTTCTCTTCCCTCAGTGGGAGACCATGTGACAAATATATGCAAAATATGTTTAATTTTTTTCAAATTATAAAATAAAATTCATAAAAACAATCTTATTGAATAGTTTAAACAATCACTGAGTATAATATCAACATTTGAGAGGTCATGGAGCATTAGGATAATTGTCTTTAATCATAATCTTTCACTGAAACCCTGCACATACATAGGAAAAAAAACTCTAAACTTGGCAGGCTCATATCTTCTAAAGTAGACTTGAACTCCACACAAAATTCTTTGGTGAACTTAAGCAGGCATAGTAGATGTTATGAAAAAAATATTATGAAAATTGAAGGGGACACATTTTCGATAGACTGACTGTAAGCTACATAGGTGAAAAGTTGTTGATATTGGAGTCATGCATTTTGGTGAGTAAAATCATATTTTCTATAAGGTATAGGGTTAAAAAAGTTGGATATTTGGATTCTTATCTTTATTTGCTCTACATATTGACTTTCAGAAATATTGAATGTACGGAAGTATTTCTAAAAAACAAAAAACAAAAAAAAACACCGAGATTCAGCAATGCTGTGTGGCCTTAATTTAGAGACAAGATTGGAAAATTATAACCCCCACCACCTAAAATTATAATGGTAGGGTCTAGCACAAAATAATTTGGCACATTTCCCTAACTCATGAAGGGGAACATTTGTGCCAAATTTCAAGTAATTTAGAGTTGGTGTCGGTGGGTGTAATGCCCTGGTGAATTGACATGGAATGAGCTAGCATAAATGCAACAGGGAGACCAGGAACAAAGTGAGTACAAATGTAACTGGATACTGAGAACAAAGCAGGTATGACTGCGACTGGACACAGAACAAAGTGAGTATGAACACAACTGGTACACCAAGAACAAAGCAATGGTTTGGCTTGGTTGGGTTTTGTAGCATATCAACCATTGTAGGTTATTTAGTGCCAAATCCTGTTTATACAGATATATACTAGATATGACTTATAAACATATTTTGTTGATAATATCTTTAAATGAGCCTGAGCTTATTTCTTTTTTGCATCAAGTAAAATGGTTTCAAGTACTGCTATATAATAGTCAGAATTTAATATCTATCATTTGTTTGCAGACATAGTTTGTTGGTAATTTTATTTTTAAATGCACACTAGAACTGCTGTTGTTTCTATTCAGTTAAATGGTTTCAATTATTGATATCTAACACTAAATTCTAATTAATATTTATCTTTTGTTTGTTGATAGTAAATTGGTTACAAGTACTGTTATTTAACACTAATTATTCTATTCAACACTATTCATTCATTTGCACAGTCAAATGGTTCCAAGTATTGCTATGTTATACCAATATTTCAATTTAAGCACAGTTAAAGAGTTTCAATTATTGCTATTTAACACTAATAATTCAATTCAACATTACTTAATCATTTGCATATGGTTAAATGGTTCCAAGTATTGCTAGGTATTACTAACAATTCAATTAAACATCAGTCATTTGTTTAAGTGATCAAACAGTTCTATTTCAAACAATTCAATTTAGCCTAAAACATTTGTTTAAATATCAAATAGTTTTATTTGACCTACAAATAGAACCCTATCAGGTACTACCACTCCACGTCAGAGTGGAATTGAAAGTGATGACAATGAAGGGGTACTCCAAATTCTCCAAAGCTCTAGCATTACTAGAGCCTCACCATCAGATGGTTTAGTGTCATATCCAAGACACTCATGGGGGATGTCTCAGCCCTTTGTAGAGATGCAGTGGGTGTATTCTACAGCCCCAGCCAACTGGGCTGGAACAAAGTGAGTACGAATATAACTAGACATTGAGAATAAAGTGACTATGAACACAACTAGACACTGAGAAGAAAGCAAGTACAAATGCAACCAAAACACAGAGAACCACTATGTCTCCACATCCTACTCTGCTGGCCACTGTCAAAGCTAAAAATCATGCCCACTTATATTGAGCTCAAAATGTGAGTGATTGGTTAGTTAAACAAACTATTTGCATAACTCATCACAGTACAGTATAGTCCCAGCTGTTTATTTATGTTCAGACGTTTTTGGGTTCACATCAATCTCACTCCATCTAGAAAGCCATTCTCCCTCTACCACAAACATGACATACAAGATGCTGTCACTTAGAGTGACAAAAGTGGGTGCTGTTGGCGGTGGGAGTGAGGGGTTTTTCTTGTGTTTTATTTCTACCACACTTCTTCCTTATCTTATGATTGCATATGTAGCAACCTGAAGCTGGTCACTGGGTGTTTGCTCCTTGGTGGTAATACAGTTTCAACTTCCTCCTTAGACAACTTCTCTGCAGAGGTGTCATCAGGAATGTCTGTCTCATGTCTGGAACTGCTGGACTCTGATGAATTACTACTTGCATTTTTGATATTGACCATTCTTGTGCTCTGAATGGAGGACTTGCTGTCATTTACTTACCTTGATGTACTTGAGTCTATAAATTGCCATAAACCCATCATGTGTTGAAGCATCCAATCAACAAAGATGTTCTGTAGGCTGTTTACATCTGTGACATATTCACCTATGTATGGAGACATGCACTGTCCATTCAGGACCTTTATCTAGACACTATCTCCTTCTTCAGAGCCAATGAACTGATACTCAGGCTAATCTGGGGATAGAGGGTCAATTTCTTTTAATCAGACTTGGTAGCCATAGATCATATTGGCAGAGGTAGTCACAGGTGATTCATCATCTTTTGGAGTGTTGTTATACCAATTAACTGCTTCCACGATGGAACACAGTTTCCTTGACGCAATCTGTTTCCCACTTTGATGACAACTCTCCATGATGCCATTACCCAAGAGGATGTAACAAAACTGCAGTCAAATTAACCATTCTTTCAGAAGTCTTTGAAGGATGTGCTGCAAAATGTCCAATCATTATCAATGAGCATTTCAGTTAGAGAGCTACACTCATAAAATAAGGCTTCCAAGTGATTAAAGATACTTGCAACATTTTGCCATTTCAGGTGACATAAGACAGAAAACTGAGTGGGTCTGCAGTTAATAAGAATCAAGTAGTATCTGCCTTTGTAATAGGTTATGTCTATTCCTACTCGGGACCATGTGTTTGCCTTTCAACCATGTGGGTGGCAGTTCAATTGGCTGGCATTCCTCGCAATTCTTTACCACTGCCCTCACTGATGCCTTAAAGATGATGGAATCAACCTTCCCAATGAAGCACAACATCCGCCTTATGCTGGGATGACCATTTTGCTGATGGGCATTATATGCTTGAGACTAAATTTGTCAGTGGATGCAGCACAAACATTGTTCTGGGGCTCTGCTACCTTTTTGATCAAGTTAAGCCATCACTGTGGAACTCTTTTCAAATCAACTGCTTGGTTATGTTCAGATCTCACAAGGGTTACAACTATCAACAATCTGTACTCTTCAACCAAGCTTGTAAGCATGCTAAGCTGTTGTCTGACAAGCATTTCACTATCTGCTTTGGTACATACTCTGGTTTTTCCTATGAGAGTGTCTATGATCAATTTGTAAGAACAAGCAAAGTTGTAAGAAGTGCATCTCTGTTGTTTTCTACATCAATGTCATGTTGACAGCTTTTAATACAGTGTCAAGTTCTGTTAAATTTATGTTTTGAGCAACCAACTGGTATCCTCAGTGGTGACTCCATTCAACTTCTGCAAGACTACAGCATTTAAAGAGCTTGCATCAACCCAAATTTAGAGACTTTTAAAAAAATTTATGCATAAGAAAAATCATTAAAAGATTCCAAAAATATTCCACCTCTTTTTAATTTTTTTTTTATACAAGAGAATGTACGTATGGATTTCATGAGAGTGAACATTGTTCAAACATTTGGGATCTAACACGCTTAACTATACTATCATAAAAAGAAAAAGTCAAGCATGCTCACAAAAAAGTTTCACTCACTTTATTGCTGATGTTACAACTTCTTTCTGGACCAGATTAGAAAATGTGATGTTATTTTCAAGTTGATCATAAAAAGATCTATTTTTGACAAATTGTGGTCAGGGGTATCTCTTAGCCCCCAAATTTATGTTCTGACTTGTCACTCTCCTTGTAATGAACCAACTCCCATGAACACAAGAACAATTCACTGCTGCTGCCAGCACCCAAAGCCTGATCCATTATGTCAGATGAGAAAGAAGAACTTGTTGCAGTAGCTGCTCAGCCAGCCCTACTTCATTCAATGTGTCTGCCAGTCATAGCACGACATATTACAAATGCTCTGGACTAAAACATTTTGCAAGAGACTGATACAGTATGGAGAGGGGCTCAATGGCCCACAACAAAAAAAAAACAAATGAAGATACACTGGTTTAGGTGCTGTGAGATAGGCCACATCACATCTGAGACAAAGGAGCATATCATCAGCACTGGTCTTACCCTGAACAGTTTACAAGATGTGCTCTCTAGAATTGAGGTTCTTGTCAATGAAAAGAAACATATGGCACTGGTGGATTATGGATGTTCACAGTCCTTTGTAGTGTCTGGAGCCAAAGTAAGGCAACATCTCTTCAACTTTGGGCTGGTAAGCAAGGAACCAGAATGACTGCAAGGATGGCATGTGAGTACTTAGCCTGCAAATTTGAGAAGAGTGCAACATGTTGAAATTGGGATGAGGGAATAACATTCCAAGTATGCCCAGTGTTTTCACAGTGCAAAAAGAGGGTTGAGAATTTCCCAGTCGGTAGATGGCTAAAAGTGGCTGCAGCATTTATTAAAAAGAGAGCAGTGGCAATCACCAAGAGTTGGGAAATGATAAGAGAGACCTTGCAAAAGTGCACCTAGAAGATCTTGTGCAGAGCAAGTGGTCTGTTGATGGTCCTGAGCTCAACATTTGGGCTATGCAAGCACTTTAAATACTGTAGTCCCACAGAAGTTGAATAGAGCCACCACTGAGGATGCGAGTTGGTTGCACAAAGTAAAAGTCATTGGGTTATTAAAAATTTAAGTTCTAAAATATTATTTGGTTTTATTTTCTTTTTTAATCTTTTATCTGAAAACACTTGAAACAAATTTAGATAAATTTCAGAGGCCAAGTATCTTTTACATGACATTTGAAGATCTTATGTAAAACGTTTTGAAAATCTGCTAAACATTCAATACTACTGATTTTTTAAAAATTGATCTTATTTAATTTATTAATAGTTTTATCATTCATTTTAGATAAAGTTAGGTTTTATTATTCAATTCAAATCAAGTTATGTCTTTTTTTATTATTTCAAATCAAGTTATGTCTTTTTTAATTTTTTATCTTAAATCAAGTTATATTTTTTAAATTAAAACAATGTTTTTCGAAAAAAGAAAAAAAATTAAACATCGTCATAAAGGGAAATAATTTGTTGAATTATTCCCCTTATCTTTCTGTCAATTTAAAAAAAAAAAGCTCACTAATAAAAGAGTTTGACAGAGATACGAGGTATCAATATTGCCACACTTATTACTAAAAGTTGATGGTGAAATCGTTTTTAATTAGTAGAGTGCTCTATTAATAAAAATGCTGAGCACTATCAGATTTTAACTATAAAACAGAAGACAGGATTAAAAACTGACAACTGAGTTTCATGTGACTAATATTAAGTGATCCAGTACGAACACATTTCAATTTAATAACTACATTTAATGTGTTGATATTGGCTTACCTGATGATTGGCCAATGTGAAAGTAATGTTGAAGGGAATGTTTTCTTTGTGTGCATTCAGAGTAGGTATTTAAGATACCTTATTTGGGCACAAGGTAACTATTATGGAGGTACCCAGAAATGATTGAATTCATTACTGTAATAAGGGTCTAAGACAAGCTTGCTAATTGTTTTATATATATATATATTCAGAATAATATGTAGCTAACTCTGAAAAACATACCAGTAGGTGATCAGTACTTATAAACAATTAATTTTCTGATTATGATATGAATTTTGTAATAGTAGCCAAATACCTGTCCAATAGATAGATAGATAATTAGTTGGATAGAGAGAGAAGTATAATAACCACATCAAAATTATGTTTACTTTTAACTTAATTTTCGTTTTTACAATGAAATGAAAATTGAATCAATATTGAAGCAAACAGACATTGAATATTCAAAATTTGAATTCTTATGGTAAATGAAATATAATATGTGATTAATATTTACTGTCATCTACATGAACAACCATTTTATTGTTTTTCTTTCAGCAGCAGCAAAATTTCTTTACAAAGTTTATTACTGAATTAAATTAAGAAACTGAACTCTAAAAGCAACTTTTGTTGTTTAAATAATTTGTTAAATCCAAATTTTCATTAAGACAAGACATTATTCTAACGATGAATGTTGTGGTGAAAAAAATTGAAATTTACAGAAATTTTATTTTTTAATGTTTTTAAATTTTTTAGATTTATTTTCCTTTATTATGAAGGGTTTTTATGCTTGGCTCACATAAAAACCCTTCTTTTTATTAATTCATTTATTTTTTCCTTAGACTTGGACCTTTGGATTCAATGACTTTTCTTAACTAATTCATTTTATACTTAAATGATTAAAAAAAAAAAAAGAATTTAAAGTAAGTCATTAGGTTATTGCAAATGTTAAGTTCTAAAATGCTATCTGTTTTTGTTTAATTTTTTACCTGTAGTAAATTAAATATTTCTTAAAAGGAAGTAATATTTGATTTTGCCATAAAAACAAAAGAAAAACACATATATTAATGAATCTATAACTAAATGTATACAATGAATGATCAAAAATTTAATTTTCTCCTTTTATTTAATATTATGATGTGGGGGGGGGGGGAAAGAAATCCTCAACAGGATGGATTTAACGAAAACGAACAGGAATGCCCAACCAACTTTGAGCAGATGCATTTGTGGTAAGACGTGCAAAAACCAAAGAGGCTTGAAGATACATCAAAGCCGGATGAAATGTCTAGAGGGGGGTAACAGGGAGCAACGTGCAGGTGCAAGCCCTGGTAAAACGGAGGAGGTGCAGGGACAGGAGTCATACCACAGCGCCCAGTCCCTCCAAGATTCAGTTCCTCTCACTTTGGGCAAGGAGTCCCGTAAGAAGATTAAATGGCCCCCAGCGAACAACAAGGGGGCCTGGCAGGACTTCGACAATGACATTTGTGAGATGATTCAGTCAGCAACAAAGGGGGACGTGGAGAGACGACTAAGTTTCATGATGACAATAATAACTAGCTTGGCGTCAGAGAGATTTGGTTACGTCGAACCCCGGCAGCCAAGGAGGCCTTACACTGCCAACCATAGGGTAAATAAAATGAAAGACCTAAGGAAAGAAATAAGATCCCTCAAGAAGCTCTATAGAAGGGCAAGTATAGAAGAGCGTCAACCCCTTGAGGAGCTCAGGGGAATACTCAGAGTGGAATTGAAAACCTTACAGCGAGCGGAGTGACACAGGAGGAGGAGGAAAGAAAGATCAAAGAAGTGGGCAAATTTCCTGTCTAATCCCTTCAGCTTTGCAAGAACATTACTAGGGAAGAAGCGAAATGGGAATTTGGAGGCATCGGAGGAAGAAATTAACAACCACCTTCGAGATACTATGAGTGACCCTGCAAAAGATCAAGATATGGGTATTAACAACCACTTGATTCATCAGAAGCCACCAGTGGTCCAATATGACACCCGCTTGCCAACCTGGAAGGAAATGCAAGAAGTTGTGAGAGCCACAAGATCCGCCTCAGCACCAGGACCAAGTGGGGTACCTTACATTGTGTACAAGCGGTGTAAAGGGGTTCTACAAATCCTGTGGAAGATATTGAGAGTCATTTGGAGGAGAGGCAAGATCGTGGAGCAATGGAGATTCGCTGAGGGGGTATGGATCCTGAAGGAGGAGGGTTCGAAGTTATTGGACCAGTTCCGATTAATTTCATTATTAAACACGGAAAGTAAGATCTTTTTCAGTTTATTGTCAAGGCGATTATCAGATTTCTTCCTGGGTAACGGCTACATTGATACATCAGTCCAGAAGGGTGGGGTAGCCGGTATGCCAGGGTGCCTTGAACATACAGGAGTCCTGACACAGCTCCTGAGAGAGGCAAAGGAAAACAAAGGAGACTTGACTGTATTATGGTTGGATCTCGCTAACGCCTATGGGTCCATGCCACACAAACTGGTGGAGGAAGCCCTAACGAGACATCATGTACTGCCATCAGTATGCAATCTCATTACAGACTATTATAAGAATTTCCGGCTGAGAGCATGTTCTAGTTCAGTAACATCAGAGTGGCAAACCCTGGAAAAGGGTATCATTACAGGGTGTACTATGTCTGCCGTCATCTTCTCATTGACTATGAACATGCTTGTGAAGGTGGCAGAGGTGGAATGCCGAGGTCCTTTGTCTAGATCAGGAGTCCGCCAATCACCAATAAGGGCTTACATGGATGATTTACCCGTGACGACAACATCTGTCATGGGAGGTAGATGGCTCTTAAAGGGTCTCGAGAGAAATATGACCTGGGCTAGAATGTATTTCAAGCCAGCAAAATCCAGGTCACTAGTATTAAAAAAAGGCAAGGTCATGGAGAAAGTCCGATTTACAGTCGCAGGAGAAACAATACCTACTCTGAGCGAAAAGCCTATATATAAAGAGCTTGGGCAAGACTTTCAACAGTAGTCTGAAAGATACAACCGCAAAACAGAAGACTATAAAAGACTTTGAGGAATGGCTGATTAAAATCGACAAATCTGGATTGCCTGGTCGATTTAAGGCATGGTTATTCCAGCATGCAGTTTTGCCCCGGATATTGTGGCCATTGCTCATCTATGACATTACAATTACCACCGTGGAATTGTTAGAAAGAGCAATTAGTAATCGGTTGAGAAGGTGGCTGGGCTTGCTGAGATGCTTAAGTGGTGCAGCTCTCTACGGGAACAGCAACGCATTGCGCCTCCCCTGCAGCAGTCTCGTGGAAGAATTCAAAATCATGAAGACAAGAGAACTGTTACAGTATACAGAGTCTGAAGATCCAAAGGTGGCGGCAGCAGGAATTCAGATAAGATCTGGCAGGAAGTGGAGTGCGAGGAGAGAGTTTCAAGTGGCGGAGGAGAGGCTTAGGCATAAAGATATCTTAGGGTCGATAGCTAAAGGCAGAGCGGGATTGGGATTTTCCCCCTCGACGCATACCATCAGTGCCAAAGGCAAAGAAAGACACCATCTCATCCTAGAAGAAGTCCGAGAGGGCGTAGAAGAAGGGCGTTACGGCAAAATGGTCGGTCTGAGTCAGCAAGGAGCCTGGACAAGGTGGGAGGATGTAGAGAAAAAAAGGGTTACATGGTCAGATTGTTGGCGGCCGGATTTCAACGAGATTCGATTCCTCATTAAATCAGTGTATGATGTGTTACCGAGCCCAACGAACCTGTACACATGGGGGAAGATAGAGACCCCCAATTGTCAACTATGTGCTAGGAAAGGATCTTTACAACATATCCAAAAGCTTTGGGTGATGGACGGTACTGTTGGCGTCACGATCAAGTACTCAAGGTAATTGCAAATGAGGGCTAGTAAACATCAACCAGGAAAAAAAATGAAGCAGATCAATTTCGTAAAAGCAGGAGAGAAGATACAGAGGAAGAGGTGAGAGAAAACGAACCTGTTATCTTCCGCGGACGATTGGCAGTTGACAGTGGATCTGGAGACTCAGCTGAAGTTCCCCAGACACATAGCTGTAACATCGCTAAGACCGGACCTGATATTGCACTCTGATAACACAAAGCAGTGCATTATTTGGGAGCTGTGTCATGGGAGGAATATATTACTCTCGCTAATGAGAGGAAGAGGTCCAAATACCAAGAACTGGTCGAACAATGTCAACAAAAGTCATGGAAGATTCATTATGACCCCGTAGATGTTGGTTGCAGGGGCTTTGCTGGACAGTCTTTGGGCAGAGCCCTAGCAAAAATTGGTATAGTCGGGGCAGCTAGAGTGAGAGCGCTGAAGGACATTACCAACACAGTTCTGAAGGCGTCAAAGTGGATTTGGCTTAAGAGATCAGAGCCATGGAAGAAATAAAGAGGACGATGGAGGAGCCTAAAGAATTAAGACTAGGAGACACATTACAAACCATAAATGTATAATGAGTTAATACTAAGTTAGGATAGTCGGAATGTCAGGGGGAGGGGTTGAGAATAATTGGCGGTTGGGAGGGGGGGATGGATATTTTATTTTATTTTTTATTCTTTTTAATAATCCGTTTTATATATTTTTTTTTTATTCTTATTATTTTACTTCCTCGTAATACTGGTTATGGTCCGCTACAATTTAAGGTAATAATTTATTTGCCAGTGGTCACGAGCAGTTTTAGTTAATTGATTGAAACCTAATTGCAAATAGTTCATGGGACGAAGGGGGGGGGCTGGAGATAGGTTTGAAATAGTAATAAATTAGAATGTAAGGAGTTGAATAGAGTAGCGTTTTTTGTTTTTTTTTTAAAGGAATATGCATTAGATTGGTAATATGAGCATAGTTTAATGATAAATGGGGAAGAAAAATTTGGGAAAAAGCATGAGTTAATCTGTAGTAAATAATATCGTGAGCCAAATAAACGGGATTATTATTTTATTTATTTATTTGCGAATAGGGGTATAAGGTAAGAGTTAAAGACTGACTGAATAGTTTTGAGCGGGGGATTAATTCATGTTAGTTTAGAAGTATTAGTATAGGACAGATTTGGCGGGAGATTCGTGTAAGTCTACTGAAGTGTAAATCATGGACATGGATGAGTATTAAAATAACATCTTACCTCGGTACCGATTCCGGAAGTAGCCGGGCAAAACCAGATGAGATAAAGATGGTATTATATAGCAGAGGAGCGTGGAATGCCCTGTTTTCATTGGCTGTTTACTAAAAGACAGATGTCTATAAGAACGGCCGAAGTCCGGCCTTTTTATTTATTTTTTCTTTGCTTTGGTAGAGGCACGAGTGTAGCACGTCGCGACCACGGAGGCGGCTTGGCTCTTTCAGAGTCAAGCCGGGGTTACTGTCGGAGCTGATATGATGCAGAAATAACCCGAAATCGGCAATGAAGACAGCGCATCACTGAAGACCTCCCTGATGCATCTAAGATGTATGATTGAAAATGATAAATCTAAACATAGTCAGAGTTTTTGCCAAGTTACAACAAATGAAAAAGTTATGATTATTTCTTTTTACATTTCTACTACAAAAATGTATTTTAAGTTATCCAGAAAAAGTTTTTTCTAACTTTGGTAGAGGTTCCTGTTTTAGTATGAAGGAGTTAATTGTTTGGCCTATGCATAGTCAAGTCAGGGTGGTCTCTTCTCTATTAGTCCTACGAGAATCTGGTTTTCTTCCTTTTAAAATGGGTTGTATATAGGAAAGCCTGCTGTGGGTATTTTGTTATGTAGTATTTATCAACTCTTTATCAGTATTTAACTAATTTTAGGTTAGGTTTTACTAGATGAACAATGACAACAAAAAAAAAGATAAGAAAACCTTTAGTAAAACATTCCAAGCTTTGTGCAACTGTTGAGCTCATTTTACTAACTTTTCCAAGTTTGTATATGGTGGAATCTAAGTTAAGCCATGTACATTACTTACTAAGCAAACAGAAGAACACTTTAAACACAGAACATGGTGATTTGTGGCTCAAACTCAAAACCCTGCAACCTGATATTTGTGAACTTCTCAGTGCCCACTAAATCCATCCTTCCCATTAAAAATAATTCATCAAGTAAAAAGTTAGAGTAGTTCTGATGATAGAATGTAGGACACACACATGGATTCATATAATGTGAAATTATAATAGATTAACAAAACTAAGTAGATTCATCTGCTTATCATTATCACTGATTATGTAGCTTTATTTTTGGGGTTGGAGGAAGTACTTACATTCCTAATATTATCTAATGGACACAGCCTGAACATTATGCAAATATTCTTTGGTTGTAATTCTAAATTCATATCAAAGAAACTAATGTCATTCTAAAATAAAGTTTGCTTTGGATAAGTTTTTATTTTTGAATTTATCAAAATCTATTTATTTTCTCTAGCTCAGCTATAGAATTACGAATGGGAAGAAACTATATGCAGTGTTTCTGAAAGTTTTGTTTCATACCAAAGATATATTCACAGTATCATTGTACCTGTCAAAAATTATTAACATATTAATTAACACTTTTGCCTAGGATGAAAGTGTCACTCTATTAAGAGCATAGTGTCTGTACCTTGGGAAATCATGATTATTTTAAAAACTATAAAATATGCAGATGAAAAGACATAGATATTACAATAGAAAGTACAACTGGTTTAAATTCAGAGTTTTCCTTCTCCTAGACCAGTTGTTAGAGATGGACAGTTTAACTGAAAAACCAAATTTTTTCGGTTTCATCTTCATACCATGAAACCACATTGAAATTTTTTACAAAACCCAAATCATTCTGTTTAGTGTGATCACTACTGATTGACTCTATCCAAAAAAAAAACACTGTAGAAAAAGGCTTTCAGATTTTAATAAAATTAAATTTTATCAACATTTATACCATTGTAAGAGGAAAAGATTGAACCAAAATATGATAAAAACATTTAATTGACTAGTTTTAGGAAATAAATGTGAAATCTGTCTACAAAAGAAATGAAGAAAAAAGAAAACACAACACTTGGAAATTTTTCATATCATAGAAAGTTTTCAAACAGAAAAACGGAAACATGATGTGTAAAATCTAATTGTTTCTGTTTAAAAAAGACAAACTTTTTGTGGTAAAATTAAGTTAACAACAAAATAGTGAGTAAAAATAAAAAATAGTTGCCAGTTTCGCCTTAATGTTAGATTTTATGAAGTCAGATTTTTTGTATTTTTTATAAGGGTAATTGTTTTCTGGTAAGCTAGTATGCCAAACAAGAAATGAAGTTGTAAACAAGAAAAATGAATGAAGATATTTTTTATGAATAAATTTGTTTTTATCTAGAGACTGTACCTAAATTAGATATTAAGAATGATTAAAAGTTTTTAATTTCACTTTTAAAATATGTATATTTCCAGATATGCAAGTTTCTAGTGTATGCCACAAATAATCTTTAAATAACCTTTATAGGTTTTTTAATACCACAAATAATCAGTTTCAAACAATTCAGTTTAATTATCAAAAATATTTCTATTTCAAGCTATTCAGTTTAGTCAAATAGTTCTAATTCAAACAATTCAGTTTAATATAAATATAGTTTTTGTTTACACACAGTTAAACGTCAAAACAGTTCTATTTCAAAAAATTCAGTTTGGCATAAGTACACAGTTTAGTTTAACCCCTTTGCAGAAGTTTGGTTTGGTTTGGTTTGTTGGGTTTTATGGCATATCAACCTCTCATAGGTTATTTTATGCCAAATCCTGTTTATGCAGGTATATCAAATATATATAAATTGCGCATAATTTGTAGTTTAACATTTTTAGACAAACCAGAGCTCACTTGTTTGCATACAGTAATACTTGGAGCTATTTTAGCTAACACCAGTACTTCTATCTTATGTTAGGAATTTGTTTCTACGGTTAAGTGATTGTGAGAATGGAAAATACATCAGTCTACATTTTTGAGAAAAGGCTGGTTCTTTTCAGGAAGTTCAATATCTGCTTTGGGTTGATAATTCTAAATAGTTCGTTCATATTGTTAACATTATAAAACCTTCATTGAATGTTGATTAGTTTTGTGCATTCGATCTTGATCTCCATTAAAAGATGAGTCTCCCCTTAAATGTTCATGTGGAAACCAGTACACTATAAATAGATGCTTATAGTGTACTGGTTTCCACATGAACATTTAAGGGGAGACTCATCTTTTAGAATGAAGGAGGGAGTTAATCTAGTATGTCCAATGCGTAGTTGGGCAAGAATAGTTTCTTCTCTTCTGGTACCGTTAGGATCCAGCTTCGTTTCTTTTAAATTGGGCTGTACTTGGAAAAGCTTATTGTAGGGGTTTTTCTCCCATAATTGTTGCCATTTCTTTGTAATTATTTGCCTGATTTTCGGTTTGAGGTCAGTATAGGTTTTGTTTTTTTTATATCATGCACCATATCGAGAGCAGCTTTAGCTTATGAATCCGCTTTATCATTTCCCTGGATTCCTATATAGCTTGGAATCCAGCAGAATATCACCTTTTCGTTAGGGTTCATGGAATTGAGTTTGTTTAGAAGCTTGACAATGAATGGATTATCAAGTTTTGTATTTTTAAGAGATTGTAGAACAGAGATGGAGTCTGAATGAATGATGAATTTTTGCTTGTTGAAATTAGTTTAAGTGCCAAATTTATTGCAGATTTTGGAAGAAAAGATGGAGGCCTCTTTTGAGAGGCATTTTTTCAAGGTTTTCTTGTGGAGAACTGATCCACATCCGGTTCCATTGTTGATTTTGGAGCCATCTGTGAAAATGTCTAAGTGATTAGGATATCTCTCCTGAATGTTGTTTAGTTTCTCTTGGTAGGTTAGGGAATGAGTTTTATTTTTAGGGAGCTTGTTTAAATCAAGGATAACCACCGGTTGCTTTAGTAGCCAAGGAGAGCTTAGTTGTATGGTATCATGAATGTTTGTTAGTGAAATGTCTGTGTCTTCCAGTATGTGTTTCATGCGAAGCCCGAATGATTTTATAGTCTTTTCTCTCAGCTCAAATAGGTTTTGCAGTTTGGGATTGAAAGTGCAGTCATAAGCCAGATTGGATGGTAGTGATTTCAGTTTATTGTAGTATTGTAGACCTAATTTTGTGAATAAGTTTCGGGGGTGGTTTGTAGGTTTCCGAATAAAGGCTCTCCATTGAGGATGTTCTAAAAGCCTCTAAAATGAGTCTCAATCCCTCATGGTGGACTGTCTGTAATGATTTAAGGTAGGATTTTCTGGGTGCTCCATATATGAAACAGCCACAGTCAATTTTTATGTGGATTAAGATTCTATATAATTTCATCTAGGTGTGCTGGTCTGCACCCCAGTCTTTGTGGGCTATTACATGAAGGAGTTTTAATGTTTTGCTACATTCATCTTTTAAAAATTGAATGTGTGGAATGAAAGAGAGCTTTTCATCAAAAATTATGCCAAGGAATTTGTACTGGTCAACAACTGAAATTTCTGATCCATCCAAATTTAATGTAGGGTTGTTATGCATTTTTCTTAATTGACATGCATGCACTGAATTTTTGTTTTGGAAATTTTAAAGCCGTTTATCATTGCCCATTTGTTTATTTTGTTGATGCCCAGAAGTAGTTGACGTTCTGCTGTACATATATATTTGGATGTAGAGGTGATGCAGAAGTCATCAACGAACAAATACTTATCAACTCCAGGATTCAGGTAATTGGTGATGCTATTGATTTTTATGTTGAATAGCTCCCTGAGGGACTCACACTTCTTGATTTTGGATGTTTGATAGTGTTGAACCAATATGGACTCGGAATTTCCTGTCCAAAAGAAAAGCTTTAATAAAGTTTGGAAGTCTGCCTTTCAATCCCATGTTGCATAGGTCATTCATGATACCATACCTCCAAGTAGTCTCGTATGCCTTCTCAGGTCAAAGAATATTGCTATGAGATGTTGTTTTTGTATAATTGCCTTTCATATGGAGGTTTCTAATCTGACCACATGATTCATTGTTGATCTTCAGCACCTAAAACCACATTGGAAGTTGGTAAAAAGATTATTGGATTCTATGAACTAAACGAGGCTTTTATTGACCATTCGTTCCATGGCCTTACACAGGCAGCTTGTTAAAGCTATTGGGTGATAGTTTGATGTGTAAAGATTATTCTTTCCTGGTTTAGGTATTGGGATGATAGTAGCTAGTTTCCATCATTCTGGAAGTTTGCTATTTTTCCAAATGTCGTTTAATGCAGTAAGTAAGGATTTTGAAGGTAACTGTCTGAGAAATTCGTAGTGAATTTCATTTGGGCCGACTGCAGTGTTGTGGGATTTTTGGATGGCTTCTTTTAGTTCTGATAATGAAAAGAGTTTGTTGTAGCTTTCAGTGTTGCCCGATTTAAAATTGAGCTTTTGTTTTTCTTTCTTGTCTTTGTGAAATTCTGTGTTGAGTTTGTGGAGGAGGAATTTGCTGAGAAAGTGTATTGGCAATATCTTTTATATTGGTGACTTAGGTATTATTTTTAATAAGGTGTTTAAGTGGAGTAGACTGGTTTTTGCTAGAAATTTTGCAGATCATTTCCCAGACTGTGTTTGTTTTGGTGGAAGAATTAAGTTTATTTACATAATTTTGCCAACTGATCTTTTTAGCTTGCCTTTGCTCTGAGCAGTTTAAAAGAATTTAGATTACTTGTTAAGGGTTCTTTTTTGAATCTGCGGAGGGCAGAATTTCGTTGTGTGATTACTATTTTACACTTATTGTTAAACCAGGGCGTGTTGTATCTGTTTGAGGGTGAGGTTTTTGATATAGTTTCATTTGCTATTGCAATTAATGTTTCAGTGAAATGTTTTATTAGTACTGTGCTATTTAGGTCTTGAACCAGTCTTCTATTACATAAGGTTTGAAATTGTTGCCAGTTGGCCTTATTTGTTTTCCAGGAGGGAGATCTGTTGTTGTCATGGATAGGTTGTGTGATTTCCAATATTATGGGAAAGTGGTCACTGCCACAAGGATCGTCATGAACCTTCTATGTGTAATCCATGTAGTTTGAAGGATCAGATAGAATGATGTTGATAGCTGAGTAGGAGCTGGTAGATGGGTTGAGATAATTTGGAGATTTGTTATTTAAGATACAGAGATTGTTGCTATTGATTACCTTCTCTAGATCAGTGCCTTTTTTGTTGGTTTTCAGGCACCCCCATATAGTATTGTAACTGTTAAGGTCACCTAGTAATATATGAGGTTTAGGAATTTGTTCTATAAGTTTATCAAGATTTTTGTCGTTTATGAGATCAAGTGGAGGTATATAAATGGAGCAGATATTTATTGATTTGTGAAGTGTAGTTTTGACAGCAATCACTTGGAGTTCACTGTCGTTGATTTGCTGTTGGGGTACATCCTTCCTAACAAGGATAGAGACACCTCCAGAAGCTCTGTGTCCATCTGTGTATAGGTGATCATATGATTGAGAGTGTTTTATGTTCAACTGGTTCTTATCTTTGAGGAATGTTTCTTGAAGACATACTACTTTGGGGTTATATTCATTCAGGAGTAGTAGCAGTTCTTCGTAATTAGCTTTAACTCCTCGACATTTACATAGTAATATTTTGTTAGACATTTTTTATTGTATTTAATTCAGACAGTTCCACCAAGTTATTTGGTGGTTCATTATTAGTCCTTTGCTCTGGGCTGTTTGTTGGTTTGTTCTTTTGGGTTTTAGGTTTAGTTAATCGAGGACTGCTGTCAGTTTCCATCTTTTCTAATATTCTGAATTTATTTATTGTTTTTGTATTTTCGGTTTTGGTGTAGTTTTTGTTTGTCTTTAAGTGTTTTTTTTATTTGGAGAGGAGTCTATAGAAGTGGGAGGTTGTATTGGGGATCTAATTTTAGTAGATTTTGTTACAGGGTGTTTTATTGGCTGTGTGGTTGGTGTTATTGCCATTTTCTCCTAAGTATCAGTTTTCCCCAATCGGGTCTGTGTTTGGGCAGATGATTCCTCTTTGTTTATTGCAAGATCCACTGATGTAGTTGAGGTATCTGCAGCTCTGACGGTATCAAATGAGGCTTTAATTTTATTGATGAAACTTTCCTAATTGCCTGCCTCTAATTAGATTAAGGTTTTAACAATCGTCTCATACTTGTTGTATGGAGATTTGTTATGCTGAACTGCTTGGGAATATTATTTTCGTTTTTTACTGTTAATACCTCCTCCTCTTGTCTCCAGCTCTCACAAGGTTTTGCATAGACTGGATGATTGCCATCACAATTGGCACATTTACATGGGAATAGGCAGTCATTAATGTGGTGGTCAGGATTTTGTTGACCACATTTCCAGCACACTTCACACCGTCTACAATTATTCTCATGGTGGCCATATTTTTGGCATTTGTAGCATCGCAATGGTTTGTGTATGTATTGTTTGACCCACTCCATTGTTTTGCCAACTTTTATTTTTTCAGGTATATTGGGGTGTTAAAATGCATTGAATATGTATTTGTCTCTATCGTCTTCCCTTCTTTTTTAATTGACACTCTTTTCACTTCAGTCACACCTTGCATTTTTAGCTCTCTTTTTATTTCTCTAATGGTGCATAAGGAGAGTTATTAACTCCTCACAATCCCCTTACTTACGTTCAGAGATTTGTGAGGGTAAGTTTTGACACTGATATTTTGAAACTTTCACATTTTCAGTAGAAAATCAGGATGTTTCCTCTTTTCCACCTTGACAAGCAGAGTTTGATTTTTTAATCTTTTTTTTTTACAGTAATTGACGTTAAGTTTGTTGATATTACTTTTTCAATTATTAAGGGTGATAAGTTAGTAATTGGAGCACTGTTAGATTTAATGATTATGAATTTAGGAAAAGGTGCTTCTGTTTCATTATCTGAAGAGTCCAATTTGTTTAAATTATGTCTGAATTTTTTTGTTTGAGAAAGAAGCCATATCTGTTATATATTTTTCAATGGTCCTATGCTCCACCACCCACCATGGAGTCCAACTTGAGAAGGGAATGAACCAAGAGAGAAATCCATTCGCCTTGTTTGAGATGGGGATACAATACCTGTATACTCGTATTAAGAGCAAGATTTCAAACCTCAGCCAAATTCTGGTTTTTATCACTCAATCTAACAGGGTTAAAATATCCTTTCCTCTTAACACAATTGACCCTCAGCCGCTGCCTTCTAGCACCTATAAGATAAAGGGTTGGGCATTGTTCTTCAAGAGCAGATTGGATAATACATTTGGGAGAAAATAAACATGTGTGCTAGGGCATGATGGGACAAGCCGATTGATCAGATCGGGCCTATCTGACTGCCTGTCAGACTAAGTAAGGGCCAAAGTGGTGTGTTGCAAGCCATTGACACCACTGTCACTGGATCAATGACTGCTCAACCACCAGGGTTCCGTCCTAGCACCTTATGGGTCGCCACCCACGTCCAACAGGTGGCCTCATGGGAGGAGGGGTGTGCAGAAGTGCAGTCAGAGTGTTCTATAGCCCCAGCTGACTGGACTAAGTAATTTTTTAAAACCCAAAGTAAACATTATTCTTTTTTAGCCACTAGTGTTCAGTGGTGTTCTGCCTATAAAATATTTCTAAACAAAGAAAATTAATTCATTTTATTTTTACAAATATCTTTATTGTTTTATCCAGTGAATACACATAAAATTACATATCAAAACGATTAAAATAACTTTTAATTTCAGTTTTAAAATATCTATCTACCAAAAAACAAAACAAAAAACACATGATAAGCACGATTTTGGAAATATACACTTTCTAAAAATTAAATTTAAAGCTTAAAAGTTTTAAATTTTCAATAATTAATTCTAAGTGTATTTACTTAATAAAAGCATAAATTTACTAAGAAAAAACCCCCAAAAAACTCATTGATCTCTCTTGTTTAGAAAAAAGTTTATGTGACGATTTCTTTCATATTTTACCAATTTGTTAATAAATATGGTAGTTATTTATAGTAGACAATTTATTTGAAAGTTAAATAAACTTTAATCTAAGTCATGAATTCTATGACTAAATTACTTTTAAAGCCTAAAAACTGACTTTAGGTGAATAATCCAAACTTTATTACCCACTACCAATTCATGGTTTTCAGGTTTTCAATTGCACTGGTCTTTATGCAGGTTTATAAATTTTTATTACCCTAACTTAAAACCAAATATTGACCCCTTATGTACCAGTTAACAGAACTTCCACAATGATAGACGAAATGTATATGGGGCATTTATTTTACATGACAAGACAAAACTTCTTGCAAATGTCATATTTGCAAACACAACATTGCTCGTGTTTCCTTGACAAGCTACAATCAGTAAAATCATTTGAAGATACCATAGGAAAGAATATAATGAAATTCAAAATAAAGTTGATAGCAGTGCCAATGTTCAACCAAGTACAAGTAGATTTACAAGTACATCATTACAGGTAGGCATTTTTTGTCACTAATAATATTCCTGTTATAAATGAATGATGAATTAATCAGTAAATAAGAAATTGGTACAAATTCTAATTTGAAGGAATTTGCTTTCACAGGTCAAAGAAATGAACATCTTCTTGGTTGTAGTTTAAGGTGTCTTCTAATTGAGTGTACAATTTCAAGAATATTCATAAAGATTGTTCACTTTGATTTTGCAAAACAAAGTAACAAGTAAAATCTAGTCTTAAAAAAAAATTTTTTAAAATCATATTTTGCATTTTTGAGTGTTCGAAGCAAAATATGATTGTAATTCACTGTAAAAAATAATTCAATGAATAAAAGCATATACAAATTACATATTTAGAAAGCTTATTTTATTTCCTTTCCAGCCATATAAATATTTCTAAGATAGGACGAGAAATTGCAAGCTGAATAGACTAAGTTGCAAATTTACCAATTTCAAACGAAATCAAATATCAAGAGGAAATGCTATCATTACACAAGAAAATGAATGGCTTCCTTAGAAAGCAAAAATACTAAATTAACAACTGAAACAAATTGTGAAACTGCCCATAACTACCAGTTGCCATACCAAAGCTAATGAGCCCAGCCTGCCCTATCATTTATCCATAGCTGGGGTGGGGTGGGGTGATGTGGGAGAAGAGTTGAATTCATACCTTTCTTAAGAGTATTAGCACAATGTGAAATACAAAGAGCCTTATCCAGTGTTTGTACTGGAGTATAAAATTTAATACTTCCTCAAAAATAAATACAATATAAGAAAAATCAGACATACAAATATATAGATGATCTCTTCAATTTCTTTTTGCATTATATATCTAATTGGATTTTTATGGGTACAGATACTACACCTTGATCTCAGGAAGAGCACACAGACACTACTAGGGTGGGCTGAAAAGTTCATATGATGATATATCTTCTGTGGGTAACTTTTTAAACCAATCCCTGCAACACCAATGTAAGAAGTGCGTGGACCACAAGAGGGACTATGTTGAAAAATAAACCTCATTTGGTCATATTTCATCAGATTATCTTGGTCAGCTTATGAATTTTTCAGTCATCCCTTATACATCTATATTAATATAGGTTTCAAGCACATGAACAAATAAACAGAAAATGTCATTGATCATTACATATTTAGATATCATCTCTTTCCATGTAGTCATATTTAAATCTATAAGAGAATTTCTTTTCAATTATTACAAACTCGTAATTTAAAAAAAAAACAGATATGACTTTAAAATAGATAGCAAAGGGAAGTAACTCGTTCAATCATCTTCCCTTGTTTGGTTGCTGTGCGAGTAATAAAAAAAAAAAAAAAAAAAAAAAAATGGAATAAGCAAAATGATCTAAAGCCTTACCTTCAGGTAAAAATTGTGCTTGAAAGTTTTTGCCAAAAAACAACATTTCAAAATTGTTACAACTCTGAAGTAAACAGTTAAGGAAGAACCAAACATTTGATTTGCAATTTTTTTGTAAAAACGTGTAAGACCATTTGAAAAAGAGAAAAAAGTAGTGTGACTTTAAAAAAATTAGGATAGGAGAGAAAATTAGAAATTAATTTCAGGTTGATGGTAAGAAAATGGAGCCTCGCCATCAGATGCAGTTTAGTTTCATACCTAAGACACTCAAAGTCTTGTTTTTCTCAACTTGACTGACCCTTAGCCACGAACTTTTAGCACCTTTAAGATAAAACGGGTTGAATGTTTGTTTACCACAAGAGCAATTTGAAGAATATGGTCAAGATAATCACATAGCTGCTAGGGCTTGATATGACCAGCCAATAGATCAGATTGGGCATCACTGATCAATCATCTAGCCCAGTAAGGGCCAAAATGGAGTGTCACAGTTTATATGACCACTGCAGTTGCAGAGTTAGGGTTAGACTGCTCAGCTACCAGGATCCTGTCCTCAAGTGTTATGGGTCGCCACCCACGACCAACAGGTAGTCTCTTTGGGAGGTTCTAACCCATCTGTAGAGATGCAGTTGGTGTATTCTACACCCCCAGCCAAGAGAGTGAGAAGTGAATTGGGTGATCAGGAAAAGTAAAGAATGAAAATAATATGCTATTTGCATATTTGTTATAAAAAATCAAATAGGAAATTTTTGAATTTTATGGACTGCTGTGGAAAACTGCAAATACATGTTGATGAGAAAGCATAAAAATGTTTTTTCTAAAGTTTAATTATTATAAAAAAGTCATAAATACATAAAACACGTCACTCTGTTGGCAATAATATTAACACACCAGACCAATTTGAATACAGAATAGAGTTGATATATTGACTGTATCCCCTCCACACACAAAAAGAAAAAAAAGGGGGGGGGGAAGAGATCCAAGGTGTGACACTGTATTTAGTGGTAAGGCTCCAGTTTCAGAGTTCTAAAAAGTGTGGAGTCATCCCTTCACTGTCATTATTTCCAGGTCCTCTCTGACTGAGAGTGACAGTACCCATTAAGCTCACATCCGAGTCAAATGTTTCCAAATTATTTGTATTGTATTGAATTACTTAATACCATTCAACTGTATAAAAAATATTTTTATTAAGAATAGTTACTTGAAGCTATAATTTTTTACTAAGGATTATTATAATAATAAAATAGGAATAGTTACTCAAAACCATGTAATTGTTAAAAAAAGAAGACTAACTTTAGTATTAAATAATTCAACAGGGTTTGAAATGCTGTAAAACCAATCAACCAACCAACTGAAATATATTTTTGATCTATTTCACCATTTGTTACTATAATTATATGTAATGACTTCCACTTACCTGAAGCAAAACGAATGTACTGCTTCATGTGTTAGTGAATATAAAGAGAGTGCCAGTTGAGATGCAAGTCCTTATATTGCTATTGAATATGAATATGCATTATGAGTCATTGTATATAAAATAACTTAAACAAAGTGACCGATGATTAGAGTTAGTCAATGACTGTTAGGATGACTACTTTGAATTACTAATAATATTACCAAACCAGACCAATTTGAACACAGAGTAAAGAGTTGCTTCCTCACACCTGGATTGTTTGTTTTATGAACTGATATATCCAAGACTCAAGTCCTCCTCAAAGACAACTAACAACTACATGATCTGTAATACTGTTCTTTCACTACTTTAAATGATATTCATTAATAATCAATGCAATACTAAAATTTACAAGTCAACATATTTTTTGCTGAGCTCAAGTGGACTGATGTTATTAGTTTGTATAAGTATTTTTACCATCTTGAGAAAAATAATAAGAATGTGCAATTATAATAAGAGAGGTGTAAGATAGCAAAAAATTCATACATATGTTAGAGGAAAAAAAAAAGTGACAGTTTTATGGATTAAAAAATATTTGACAGGTAACACTAACCAACATATCTTTTTTTAAAAAAAATAAAAAGCAGAAAGAAAAAATGTTAATAATGGATAATAATGGGATATAGAAAAGAACTGTCCAAAAAAGACAAAGGATACAGTGAGGAGGAGGATGAAGATGCAGGAACCTAAGAATCCTCCAAGAATGGTCAAATACTCAGTGGAACTCAGCAGGTTGCGGAACATTTGCATTCCTGCAAAGAGCAACACTGTCAAGGTGGATGACAAAAAGCATGAGGCTCCGAGAGAGACAGCTGAAAAATGAAGGTAAAGTAAGAAATTTAAAAAAATAAAAAAATAAAAAAAATAAAAAACAAAGAAAAACAATATGAACATTTAAAAGTATTGCACCATGGAGTATAAAATTAAAACAAAATAAGAAATAAAAATAATGAATTTGTTGAAAAATTAATATAGTACTTTTCCAGAATAACCTGTTGAGGAAAAGTCTGCAGTAATGTAAACCACCACTACAAAAAAAAAAAAAAAAAAATAAATAAATAAAAATAAATAAGTGAATATAGAAATGTAATAATTTCCATTCAACATCATAAGAGTAAGTTTTAGTCATTTGCTCAGCAGCTTCATTTTAGTCCCCAAAGTTATATATTGGCTTAAAAAAAATCCCTATGGTTTTTAAATGTAAATTTAAAAAAACCCAAACAATTCATAAAATAATTGAAACAGCTCTGGATAGTGAATGTATTATAATTCTATATCATTTTTTGTACATCATCAAAGACATTTCCACAATGAGATAGTCTGGACAGGTACCAAAATAATTAATAATTAAACCCATATAAAAGGTGCAGCAGTTATTTTGCTCCAGAAAATATCTAACACTTGATGCTTTTGTGCACTTATACAAAAGTCACATAAACCTGAGGATGGAATAATGTTATCATATATGACCAGATTTGTCTCTATTTTATCTAATTTGTACATGGTATAAACCCAATTGTGTTTCCTTGTGAGAGAGGATTACTTCATGTCACTTCAGCCATTTTCCAATTGCTATTTTTATGGAAAATGTTTGGAAAAGCTGCATTTACTGCTTTATCTTATTTGAGTTTCTAATGAGAAATTGTTTTGCAGTCTTTAACAAGCAGTATCCATTCTATCTTAACCTCCCCATACCAGACATGTTCCATTTCAACAGCTTCTTTTCTGAGAATTGTGAATCAAACACCCTAATGAATGTTTTTCTCCCAGCTACAACCTTAGATTTTTTTAAGTCCATGGTAATAAATGTTTTACCTTGCCTTTATTTAGATCTATGTATTGTTGTTCTCTTAGGAATAAGCTTTTGTTAATCTTTACTATTATCTATTTATCATATTATTTTGTGAGTTGTATGTGGCATAACCATGATTATAGAAAATGGACTTCACAACCAGAATTCAAGGCTATTAGTGTTTTGTTCTAATGTTACAAAATGTTGTTTGGGCATACAAGGCTGTTTAGCTTTGGTATGGGAACCAGTCTAGAAGGAAAAATGAATTCAAGCTAGGTGTGACCTGCTGGAGGTAAAGGGGTAAATATATAAATCCTTATACCTCATAAGTCATTTTGTAACCCTTAGCAGCCAACAACAACAAAAAAAAATTTAAAGCAAATTAAATTCTGAATTTTGTTAAGAAAATACAGTGAAGTGGTAAAAGTTTTTTGATTTTGAAGAAAAATATTGTAAAAATTAAAAATCATTTTATCTAAAACTTTTATAGTCAAAAATACTGGACTTTTAAATAAAATAATCTAAAATATCTGAATTTAAAATAAAATGATAAAACAAAGTCTTATTTTCAATTCATGTAAAGAACAATTCATTGGAATTTTATTTGAATAAACTTCATTTCTTTATTTATTATTCAGCTATTTACTATCTGTCCAAAATCAAGAATATTTCTGTGTGATATCATCATGTATGTCAGAACATGTTACTTGAGACTACTGCTTTAGACAAATATCAAAATATTAAATCTTCCCAATATTTTTTTTTTCTTAGTGTTAATAAAGTATGAAATACAAACTCAGAGTTCTCTTATGTGTATATTGTAACTTAAACCCCTACTGTAGAGTTGCACCGACATAAAACAGTTCAAATCTGCGGTTCATTATTTCTTGCATTCACTCAATATTTGGTGGTAATCTCCTTATATTCTCAGAACCTTCTTCAGTATCCTTGTTGACCTGAACACCACTCCAATCTAGAGTTTCAACTCTTCAAATTCCTAATTTTTCTAACCCTGTCTTTAGTTTTTTTGGTATAGTTGCAATTTTAAAGTTATCAATTTTAAAGGTGTAAATTTGAATCGCATAGGTTCATCATTAACAAATTAACAAATCAGCGGTTACTAACTTTCTTAATGTATGTTTATCATCTATATTTTATCAAAGTTTAAAGCATTGGCAATAATAAAATCATATTAATTTTTTTTTTTTTTCACTTTTGACAGGTTGGTCTTCTGCTTGTAAAAATGGAAAAAAAATTTACAAATATTTTCTGGTATTTTTATTGAATTTTAAAAAATACCATTTAGATATAAAAAAAAATATAGAGCATGGTGTGCTTGTTTTGAGAGGTTGAGAGGTGAAATTATGGGATATCTTTATTTTTATTATCATTTTTTTTATTGTTGCATTTTATTATTTGTTTTATCGTTTATTTAAACCTTATTAATTGGCACAGTATCAAACTAAACAACAAAACTTTCTCTACAGATGGTAGTTTGATTTACTTTTGTTCATGGAAAATGAAAACATTTATTTTGGAAATTTTTCACTTTTAAGAAAATTAAAATTTTTGAAGTAGGTGCGAGTGGAGTGGGGGTTCGAGTTACAATATACATAACTTGACTAACTTTGAGTATATTCATAACATACTAACATTTTAAAAAAGATCGGGAAAATCTATTATTTTGATATTGTTTTATTCTTAAAATAATTTTTTTTAACAAAATTCCATAAAGTAAATTTAATTTCTAAATTAACTTTTATCATTAAACATAAAGCATTTATGGCTTTCATTTTTTGTTTTTGAAAAGAAGTAATTTAATCACTGTATTTTGATTAATTCGTACTATTAATTTCCATTAGTTGTTTTATTACAACTTCTCGGCCGCTGTATTCTCTGGCCGTCCTTGGGTGTTTATTTTACCATGTACAACACTAAACAAAACACCTGAAAAAAAACAACCCCGGAGAGTTGAAACATCGTGATAAAATAAAACAAACGCGAGAAAATTTGTCCGAATTAAAAATATATAAATAAATAAATAAATAAAAATGAAATGATAAAATTTAAAATATTAAAAAAATTTTATGAGAAAAGTTACCACCCCCGAGTGAAATAATACACGTGTCCTTGAAGTTGAGTTTGGGGAGGTTTTAATGTTTCTGTTTTCAGTTTAAAGCTGTTACTTGAAAATCAAGAATATATTTAAGTGATTAAAAATTAAATAAGAATAAAATGAAAACCCTGAAAAGTACGTAAAATGAATTTAAATTCGTTCAAATTTCAAAAAAGTAAAGCCGGTGTTAATATTGTCGACCAGTATAACTACGGGATAAAAGTTCTTCAGAATAAATTGATAAAAGAAAATAATGAGGATTAAGCTTATAAAATTTAAATCGCCCAATAAAAATATTTCGAAAATATCTTGAACAAGGAAAAGAAGTTCTGGCAACTTACACATGATGAGATCTTCTAATTTGATGGGATTGTGATGGCGTGGCAACCGGAAGAGAGCAGTATAGGACGACTTCCTGTTTAGGGGAAGAAGACTGCTTCCTGTATAGGTTCACTGCCTCAGAGTTGGACTATTACGAAAGAAACCACTTTTGTCTGTGCGTGAATTTGGTTTGGGTTAATTTACGACATTTCAATTCTTTGAAGGTCATTTATTACCAGAATTCATTTGTAAATGTTTGATTATAATCATACGTATATTTTCAACATTCCATAGCAATCATTTTTAAAAGTTTATTTTATTTGTCTTCTTCTTCTTCTTCTTCTTCTTCTTCTTCTTCTATTATTATAGTACTACTACAACTACTACTACTACTACTACTACTACTACTACTACTACTTTTTGAGGTCTTCGTACCAACGTTAGCTGATGGTTTCTCATTAGAATTTGAGTGACGGCAAATTTCCTCAAGTCTCCAGGACTCTCCTCGGTAATCTAGCTGATCTCAATAATGCTGTAGTTTGGATGGTCTCCACTCATACTCTTATTTCCTAGTCCTCCGGTCCCAGTACCAATCCTCTGGTGATTGTACTAAGAGTACCAATTACAATTGATATTGCCGTCGTTTTCATGTTCCATAGTTTTTTTCAGTTCTCTAGCAAAGTCTCGGTACTTATCTCTCTTTTTTCTTTCTTTCAATTTTACTTTGTGGTCTGCCAGCATGGCAAAATCCAATATTTGGCTGGTTCTCTTTTTTTTTTTGATTATCACGAGGTCTGGTCGTCTGGCCAAGATTTGGTGATTTGTTAGTATCTCAAAATCCCAAAGGAGTTTGTGCGTCTATTGGAGACATTTTTTTTTTTAGTTTTACATAGATCAACTCTGAACACTTAAATAGGAATATTAAAAAAAAAAGGATCAAAATCTCACTTACATAGAATTTATACTCTTATATTTTTAAACCAATCAGCGAAGGACACATAGAATAGAATATTCTAGAAAAAGCGGATGAAAAACTAGCCTGTAGAAAAATTTGTCACAGAAACAAAAATAGTTACGCCCCAAAATAAATAAGTAATTTCTGTGAATCTGATAGGTTAAGACAGGTTATGGGTTGCTTTTTCGCCGACGTCCGCGCCTTTGAACTTTATTTGACTCGTAATAAAAATATCTTATTTTGATCCACTTTTATTTTACCCAAAAAGTATAAATAGCGAAGATTCTTAGTTCAAAGAAGAGAGACCGACAGATCCGCAGACAGTCACATCACGGCACGATAGATTGACGCCAGATGGCCCGCTACGGTTTGGAGAATTGGTAAAAAAACTCATACATACCAGGACACACGCATATACATACACATACGCATTTAAAAAAAAAAATCATTATCTTGTCTTGCTACAGCTAGCAGCTAAGCGACAATCTAACAACATGGGGTTTGATGTGAAATACTTGATACTGTGTGCAAAAAAAACAAAACAACAAAAAACAAAAACAAAGAAAAAAATGATTATAAACTAACAAAAAAAGTGCAATTTAATAATAAAAAAGATCATTGAAAATATGCTTATGAATACAGTGAAACACTTATAAGTGTAAGGGTTAAAGCGCTGGACTGCGGAATCGTAGTACGCGAGCTCGAACTCTAGTTGCGCTATTACGTTCACTTTCTGACAAATACCCTTGGGAAAGGTATGAACCCCCTTAGCCTCCCTTTTATGGGTTAAATAGTACCACTACAGTTCTTTTGGAAAAGAATGGATTTGCCGTTAAATAACCCGAGAAGGTTGATATGCCATTAAATAACAAACCCACAAACACTCCCAAGGGAATAAAATTTTCGCATTAAATGACCGATAAATAGTTGATACGCAATTGAATAAATGAACCGAAGACATTTAGATTTTAATAATCAAAGGGAGGTAATTCAAATAAAATATTTCGAGGTAACTTCCCTTTAAGTGGGTAATGGTTGTTAGTGCAGAATAAAGTGTCGCTAAAGAGAGTTCGCGAAAAGGTCGGAGACCTTTTGATTCTCTTACACTTCGCACTTATCACCTAGGAAAGACATGTATGCAGTGAATGAGGAAAAAGTATCACATTTGAACCTTTAAAACTGAAAAATTAATTTTTTGTAAATCCTAATGAAAACTGCTTATATAAGTGATGATGTCTTGACTAATCAGGGTCAATTATATATAAATACACACACACACACACACGCACGCACACACACACATATATATATATATATATATATATATATATTAGATTTGTCAGTTAGTCTTATCATCATTTCAATCGAATTTTTGACTTCTTACCAGTCAAAGAAAAATATCTCAGCAATTATATATATATATATACCGGACATTGGCCTATAGGCCCGGGAGACCTGGGTTCAATCCCAGGTCGAGTCATACCAAAGACTCAAAAAATGGTACTTGATGCCTCCTTGCTTAACACTCAGCATTATAAGGTACGGATCAAGGGTAAAGTGAAGCAATCGAGAGAAGGAGTAGCGCCCTCCCCTACACCTTGGTGTAGTAGCTATCGAAAAGGGAGCCTTCGCCAACTTTACTTACTTATATATATCTTATATATATATATATATATATATATATACTTGATGCTTACATGGAAAGAGGCTAAATGAGGAGGGAGTCTCTGTAGCATAGTGGTTAATGTGCATTGTAGTAAGTGAGTTCGAACTCCAATCGCACGATTACGTTCACTTTCGGACTTATACCCTTTGGAAAGAACTATGGTGTTAGAATGGTGTTTGTTCCTTGAACACATATCAGTTCTTCGAAATTCATGAGTGTTTTTTCGAAACAATTTGAATCATTGTTACTTGATTCAGTTTTTTTGTATGGTCGCTAAAATAGCAATTAATTTTAGCAAAATAAACGGATTAATTTTTATAAAAAAAAAGAATCCTTTCATGGAAAATAAAACAGCACAATTCAATTTGAATAGTACTACTGACCCTAGCAAATCTACACTATTGCTAGGTATAGTATCAATGCGGGATGGATACGAATCTTCGCTCCCGCATCTTCTATAGCGTCAACCTCCTGTCAAATGTTTTGCTAAAATTAACTTTTTCACCGTGTCGGTAACTTTTAGCGTCAGTTAGTCTGAAGCTTTCATAAACTGGTGCGTGCAAATATTGAGCAATTTATTCGTTTTATTCAGATGTTTTTTTTTTTTTGAGTGGCGAACTTTTACCATGGCTGACTAAACTGTATTAAAATTAACCAAGGCTTCCTAAAAAGAAGGTTTAAATAGACTCTTGATAGTAAGTGGTCCGGACAAACGGAGTTTTTGTAGAAAAATGAAATTAACATAATTATCAGCGATTTTGATTAAAGGGCCGAAGAACTAGGGCAGTATTATACAGAGAAAGAAGTAAATCCAGAAGAAATTGATCAGTTTTAGGACGAAAATATTTTATTTAAGCAAAAAATTTGGCGTAAGGACCGTCAAAGATACCCCAACCCGCAGATGTGGGACTCAGCTTTAAGAGCTTCGTTGGAAAAAAAGAAACGCGCTGGATATTTGGCAATGCCTCCTACCAGACAAGGCTTGACACAAGGTCAAAAGCCTGAAGGCCGATTAAAGTGGGGATAAATGAGAGGAAGAGGTCGGAAACGAGCCGAGACTCGAACCCTGCTGGTCTATGTTGCTCATCAACTCACTTGGCGCAATGTGAGCCTGATGAGCCAAGTAGTTTCACGAACTCAAATGTGGGTGCGAGCACGTATGTCGGGTTATGGCTTGAATTAGACAGCAAGGTCTAGAGCCTTACATAGGATACAAAAGAGTCAATGTTGTAGATCGCCCACCCGGAGGTAGCCCAGCCGACGTAGGAGCCTTACGGCCTCAAGTCTGCTATTGTTCCTTTTCAGAGCCTCGCCCTGAACCAAAGTCCAGAACGGACTCCGGAGTGCATTGTAAAAAAAAAAAAGAAAAAAAAAGGGACGAGCTGTATTTTTCATACGCCCCATGATATGTCATTAAAATAAAGAAACTAAACCAAACGAAATGAAGTTTATTTTTCGATGTAGTCTCCCTGGCAGTCCACACACTTCTTCCATCGATGTTACAGCTCTTGGATTCCATTCAACGTACGAACATTTGAGCTTATAAACTTTTAAGCCCACCTTCTGATGCAAAATTAGAAAATTAGATATAAAAATGATCAATAAGTCACAATCCTGAGTTTCACGATTTCGATTCTCATGTGTATGAGTATTTGTGTGTAATAATATTTGTTCGAGATGTGTTGTTTAATATCAAGAATAAATATAAAGATTGGTTTGGTTTATTTGTTTATACTAACTCGCATACGTGCACACACACATATACTCACACACGAATTGGGAAAGACAAAAATAATGACAAGGAACCATTTGTTTTGATCGGACAAATTATTTTGTTTAAAAAAATAACTGACATCATTTTATGCAAGTTTAGAATATAAGGTTAGGCCTTGTTTAGATTTGCAAAACAGTAGGTGAATAACAGCTACAGTGTATCACAAAAGTGAGTACACCCCTCACATTTCTGCAGATATTTAAGTATATCTCTTCATGGGACAACACTGACAAAATGACACTTTGACACTATGAAAAGGAGTCTGTGTGCAGCTTATATAACAGAGTTGATTTAGTTTCTCCTCAAAATAACTCAAAATATAACCATTAAAAGCTAAACCCCTGCCAACAAAAGTGAGTACACCCCTTAGGAAGAGTTGTCAATATTAACATACACCATGTCAACTGTCAATATTTTGTATGGCCACCATCATTTTCCAGAACTGCCTTTACTCTCCTGAGCATGGAGTTTACCAGAGCTTCACAGGTAGCCACTGGAATGCTTTCCACTCCTCCATGACGACGTCGCGGAGCTGGCAGATATTTGAGGACCCCCAAAGATGTTCTATTGGGTTCAAGTCAGGAGACATGCTTGGCCAGTCCATCACCTTTACCCTCAGCCTCTTTAGTAAAACAATGGTCGTCTTGAAGGTGTGTTTGGGGTCATTGTCATGCTGGAACACTGCCCTGCTACCTAGTTTCTGGAGGGAGGGGAATATGCTCTGCTGCAGTATTACACAGTACATGTTGGAATTCATGTTTCCCTCAATGAAATATAACTCTCCAACACCTGCAGCACTCATGCAGCCTTCGACCATGACATTCCCACCACCATACTTGACTGTAGGCATGACACACTTATCTTTGTACTCCTCACCTGGTCGCCGCCACACATGCTTGAAGCCATCAGAACCAAACAAATTAATCTTCATCTCATCAGACCATAGGACATGGTTCCAGTAATCCATGTGCTTTGTTGACATGTCTTTAACAAACTGTTTGGAGGCTTTCTTGTGTATCGTCTTCAGAAGAGGCTTTCTCCTGGGGTGACAGCCATACACACCAATTTGATGTAGAGTGCGGTGTATGGTCTGAGGACTAACAGGCTGACCCCCCACCGCTTCAATCACTGCAGCAATGCTGAGAGCACTCCTACGTCGATCTTTCAAAGAAAGCATTTGGATGTGACGCTCAGCACGTGCGCTCAGCTTCTTTGGACAACCTACCCGAGACCTGTTCTGAGTGGACCCTGCTTTTTTAAAACACTGGATGATCTTAGCCACTGTGCTGCAGCTCAGTTTCAGGGTGTTGGCAATCTTGTAGCCATGGCCATCTTCATATAGCGCAACTATGTGTCCATTAAGATCCTCAGAGAGTTCTTTGCAATGTGGTGCCATGTTGGAATTTTCAGTGACCAGTATGAGAGAGTGTGAGAGCTGCACTACAAATTTGAACAAACCTGCTCCCTATGCACATGAGCCTAGTAACACATAGGCCTAGTAACACTAATGAGTCACATGACATTTTGGAGGGAAAATGACAAGCAGTACTCAATTTGGACATTTAGGGGTGTAGTTTCTTAGGGGTGTACTCACTTTTGTTGGCAGGGGTTTTGCTTTTAATGGTTATATTTTGAGTTATCTTGAGGGGAAAATAAATTAACTCTGTTATATTAGCTGCATACAGACTACTTTTCATTGTGTCAAAGTGTCATTTTGTCATTGTTGTCCTATGAAGAGATTTACTTAAATATCTGCAGAAATATGAGGGGTGTACTCACTTTTGTGATACACTGTAGGTTATTGTTCGGAATTATCCAGTTTTCTTTTGTCGCGCTGAGATATAAAAAAGGTTAAAATAAACGGAAAGAAAGTCAAGGAAATTTTGAGGCACAAGTTCACTTAATCGAAAGTATTACTAGAGACATACTAGAGGTGGAAAATGGTTCATCTATCATGCGTGGATGAACGTAGAGACTATTGACCGTTCATTTGGCATATATGGATGAACGTATAGACTGTGGGCCGTTCACTTGTCATACGTTGATGAGCATAGAGAGTGTAAACTTCCCTTTGTCATGCGTGGATGAACATTGAGACTATCGGCTGTTCCTTTGTCATGCGTGGATGAACGTAGATACTGTTGGCGGTTCACTTGTCATTCGTAGATGAACATAGAGAATGTAAACCTCCCTTTATCTGCATGGATGAACGTACACTGTTCAGTTATTATGCGAGGATGAACGTAAAGACTATGGGCCGTTAACTTTTCAATCGTGGATGACCATAGAGACTGTAAACCTCTCCGTGTCATGCGTAGATGAACGTAGAGACTGAACCTCAGTTTGTCATGAACGTAGAGAGTATTGACCATTCACTTGTCATATATGGATGAACATTGAGACTGTGGGCCGTTTACTTTTCATGCGTCTATGAACTTAGATACTGTGAACCTCCCTTTGTCATGCGTGAATGACCATAAAGACTGTAAACTTCCCTTTGTTATGCGTCTATGAACGTTGAGACTATCGACCGTTCATTTATCATGCGTGAATGAACGTAGCGACTAGCGACCGTTCACTTACCATACATGAATGAACGTAGAGACTGTGGGCTGTTCACATGCGTAGATGACCATAGAGACCGTGAAAGTTCTTTTGTCATGCGTGGATGAACGTAGAGACTATCGACCACTCATTTTTCATACGAGGATATACGTAGAGACTATTGACCGTTCACCTGACATATAGATTAACGTATGGACTGTTGGCCGTTCACTTGTCGATCGTGGATGACCGCGAAGACTGTGAAACTCCTTTGTCATGCATGCATGAAAGTATAGACTATCAACCGTTCATTTGTTTTTGCGTGGAAGAACGTAGAGACTATTGACTTGTCATGTGTGGATGAATAGATTAAAAAGAGCAAAGAAAGACTAATTATTGCGACCAGTAATAACAATGCAAATATAAATCTAACACTAAAACAACAAAATCTGGAAAACGGGAAGAAAAACATTTATATGGATAATTCAAACGACAAACTGTGGAGAGCGAACATAAAATGTCCTGGATATGACAAAAAAGTGAAAATCTGGTGAGAGAAACTGAATCTCAATTAATTGCGACACAAAATAATGACAAAAGTATCAATCATATCAAAGCAAAAACTGATAATACACAACAGAATAGCAAGTGTATGCTATATGGACATAGATAAAATGATGAAATGATTGATTAATCACACAATAAGCGAATGCAGCAAACTAAGACAAGACACGACTAGTAGAAGACTACTAACAAATGCTGTATGTACAAAATCACAATCTGGTTAAGAAAATGAAATTATCATTAAATTTTCTGGAACTTTGAGATAAAAACAGAAGACCAAACCTTGTATTAAAAAAGAGTAAAAAGAACCTTTGATCTGGTGGATTTTGCCGTTCCAGTGAATCACAGAATGAAAATGAAAGAAAACGAAAAGATAAACAAATACTTGGCTCTTGCCAAAGAGCTGAACATGAAGATAACGGTGATACCTATTATATTTAGCGCACTTGGAACATTCCCCAAGGAGGCTGGCGGAAATGGAAATCAGAAGAAGATCATACAGACCACAACATTGTTGAGATCGGCTCGAATACTGCGTAGAGTTCTGGTGATCTGCAGAAACTTGCTGTCACTCAGGTTCCAGTGAAAGACCGCCAGCCAACGTTGCTGTGAAAAACTCGTAAGTAGTGAAATAATAATAATAATAATAATAATAATAATAATAATAATAATAATAATAATAATAATAATCACTGTTTGTAAACAAGTTTAGTATCAATTCATAAGTTTTTATACAAAAATGAAGACATAATTTGGGATACAGAAGAAACCCAAATTTCAAAGTCATGTCGCGCAGAGAACACTGAGAGGAAAAGAAAAAAGATTCTCCTTTGAATGAACCAGCACTCCGAGGTATGGTAAGCCTCGTTAAACGGATACTCAAAGAAAAGGCTTGTCCACGAGGAAAGAGACAATAAGTAATCTTTGGTCTTATCTGAAATAAGACATGTAGCCTTCTACCAACGTGTTATGGAACCCCAATAACGAGAGGAAAAAGAGAAAAGAATAAACTCCACAAAATCCCAAGTAAGTGAACATATAATTTAAGTATATTCAAATTTATCTTGCTGCATTCACGCTGACGTGAATAAAAGACAAATTACGGGAGGAAAGAATAGCTCTGATAAGATAGAGGAGAAAAGGGAATATTTCCCCAATGATAAACTTGAGATTTGGAGCACGAGCTCTACCATTAAATCCCAAAAACCCGAAGGAAAGCGGAATGTGTCTACCGTTGTCACCTTTCGCCATTAACAGATATTAAATGGGGACCTCGTCCGGAATATGAATATTTTAATGGAGGCTCTTCTGAGATACAGAAAGACTTTCTCGCTCCTGACTTTTACCTGAATTTTTCTTTGTTTTTTTCTTATATTTAATAAAAGAATATTGTTATTAATCTTGTTAACCCAAACACGGCAATTCAGAGACCTTTTTGTTGTTGTGGAAGTATTGTATTCGCCGAAGACCTGGTATTTGAGAGGTAAAGCTAGTCAGTTAATTGTGTTGAGTTTTAATAATTCACTTATAACCTACCTGGTGTCTTTAAAATGTGGTTCAGCTAGGGAATTGGTGATATCTGTGACATTAAATAGCGTCGACAAACCACAGCCAACGTCTGTGCCCTGCGTTAACTGGTGAACTTGGCGGGAACGAACGGCACCCTGCAAGCCCACTGCGGAACAATTCGCAGAGAAATATATAGTCATCATCATTATCAGGTAGTACTGAAAGCACAGAGTTTCCCGATTCCATCTCGCCATCCACCCCTATCATGTGTTGCCCCAGGTAAGTCTCCTAGACTGCATCCAGTGTCCGCACAGAGCTGAGGTAAGTAAATCTTTGGTGGTCAGCCAATACTGGAACGTCTATGCGAAGGAGTTCATAAGAGAACGTCGTTTATGAGTTCATCCTTACTTCTCCAGAAGTGGCTTACATGTCTTGTTCGTTTTTTTTTATCAAATGGGAGGTAGGTGGCTGTACAGCTACTGTTTTGTGGAGTGCTGTTTCCAGGATTTGTTCAAAATAGTTCCTACTATTCTTGTGTGATTCCCAGCTTTTCCTCCATGTGCTTATTTTGTGTCCATGCAGTGTATCCATCCATACATAATAACACAGCCATCGCTTGGAAGAAATCCCATTTTCATTTTTATCGGAGCGACCTGATTTCCACTTGATCGAAAATATGTCAATAGCTGTCCATGCCTTCAATCGACATCACTTTCTGTTGATAAGATATTACTACCGAGGTTTGGGAACTGGGCTGCTAACATTAGAGGATATCCACTTGAATTAGAGATGACGCTTTCTTGTTTAAAACGCTTGAACACCGTTTTATTTGAATTCACATAAAAGCTAATGCCTCCTGCTACCTGCTTCAGTCTATGCAACAGGGGTTCGGCTTGGATAAGTGTATTTGTAAGAAGCGCTAGATAATCTGCGTAGTTTGCGGGATATCGTCTGCTCTTGGCTTTTTTTTAGTGCCAAACTACCTTTTTATTAGATCTATTGATGATCAAAGTTCGTAGTCTAGGCAGATTATGAACACATATGCAGCTAATATATCTCCTTACAAGAGTTTAGTGACGATGTCAAAGAAGTCGGTGTCACCATCGGGTGAGCGAACTATTGCTTTTGTGCTTTTGTAAAACAACATCATAGCGGTAACAGTTTCTTTGCGGAGACATTATGTTAGTAGTATTTGCTCTGTCTGTTCTCTCAGTCAGTATGGAATCGAATACACTGGAGAAATCTCTGAACAAGATTTCGTTTCAAGATTCCACGGATAATCAGAATCTGTGAGGTTGTGCATTGATTTTCAAAGATTTATTAGTGACTTCAGGACGGTTTCCGTTCAGATTCTTCAAATCTTCTTCCCACTTCTGTTGTCTTACTTCGAACTTGGTTTAATTATTCTAATAATTTACTCAGTTACATGGGTTCAAGTATTCCTATTTAATTTTCAGACAATTATATAGTTTCAAGTATTTCAAGTAATTGTTTGGTTTCATATAGATATTTTAAATTCTCTCTCTCTCTCTCTCTCTCTCCCCCTCTCTCTCTCTCTCTCTCTCTAGAAAATTGGAAGTTAATTCGAGCCTATGAAAATGTACAAATAGGAAAAAACAGCAGGTTTTCTGAGGAGGATTTTATTTATAGTTTGAATTATTTGCGAAGGTTAAAGTTTTTTGCTTTTAAATTTGAAAACATTAAACATTCATCAAGGTGTTTGAATTGTTAAGTGAAACAAAAAGAAAAAAAAAAACGGGCAAGTTTTAAACTCTTTATATCAATTCAAACGTACTGATGAAAGTTTAATGTTTTCAAATTTAAAAGCAAAAACATTTAGCGTTCGCAAATAATTCAAACTATAAATAAAATCATCGTCTGAAGACCTTGTGTTTTTTCATATTTTTACATTTTCATATATATATATATATATATATATATATATATATATACTGTGAACTGTGATTATATGTATAATTGGAATATAGATAGGAATACTTGAATACAACCGTGTGCCAAAAAAAAAGGTATATAGATAGGAATACTGGAATACAAACGTGTGCAAGAAAAAAAAAAAAAAAAAAAAAATTAAATTACACAAAAATGTAAATATTAATATACAATGGACGCAATTCACTAATCTCCAGGCATGAAATAACCCTAGTCTGATTGACATACCGTTTAAATCAATCGAATAATCTTATTTTAATTTCTTGTAAGTACACACACACACACACACACACACACACACACACTCATATATATATATGTTCTGCAAGAAAAGTTGTGTGACCGACAAAGCCCTCAAAAGATGATGACTCTCAGATCAGGTTTGGTAGCGTAGCCAAAGTATATATATATATATATATATATATAATTTTCATTTGTATTCCATCTGAAAAGCTTGAATAAGCGAAATAAATGTATTATGGAAATGAATAATATTTCTAAATTTCTTGTTTTTAAACAAAAAAAAGTCGATGTTAAAACGTTTCGGTTTTAATGAACCTTCGTTAGGACTGTAAAATAGCTCAACAAGCGTTGATAGAACAATGATGGATGTTTAATAATAATAATAATAATAATAATAATAATAATAATATATATATATATATATATATATATATATATATGATAAAAGAAATGCAAAATAGAGAAGAAGATGAACATGTGTCCGATACTATAAGAGCACGTAAAATACAGAGCAGGTGAAATATTCGAATTATGAACTTTTGAAGTTTTTACATAAAGTTTCATGTGAAGTACATAATCATCGAACGGATTCTGCATATATAGATACTACTTATAATTCTGTATATTATCGCAATGTCGAGTCATACCAAAGACTTTAAAAATGGTACTTGATACCACCTTGCTTAACACTCAGCATTATAAGGTACGGTTCAAGGGTAAAGTGGAGCAATCCTGGGAATGGAGTAGCGCCCTCCCCTACACCTCGGTGTAGTAGCTATCGAAAAGGGAGCCTTCGGGTCACCCTCGACTATGGTCGCTAACTTACTTAAATGTTTTGAGGTTTGTATGTTTTATCATCAACTTATACGTGTCTGGAACATTTGTACAAAAGCCAATAACGTCATCGAAATTGTTAATTAAAACTGTTGTTAGTGATGAAATTACAACCGTAAATTTCTTCTACCAAGGGTAGGGTCTTTCGCAGAAAGCTGTCAGTGGTTGACGCTCTCTCGGCAAGTGATCATACAGTCAAACATGTACACAACTTTTATAGGTTTGATTCTTTAGTGTGACTTGTTCAGTGGGAGAGTCAGTTTAATTAACATTTACAAAGAGAACACGTTCATACATACACACAGGCGCCAGGACGCACAGACTAATGATTGTCTTAAAAGGGTAAAAATTTACCAATATCGCTTCTCATGATTTTTTTGTTAAAAAACGTTGCTTTATACATCCATTCTTATCTATCTATCTATCTATCTATCTATCTATCTATCTTAGTTTATATCACCCTCTATATCAGAACATTTTGCTACTCTGATATCAGTAAACAATAACATCAAATTTCGCTTCCTTTAAAAGCTCACTTATTATTTTGAGAGTGATTCCTTTTTTTTCTGAGTATAGAAATTTAGTCATTCATTCTTCCTGTTTCATTCACTCTTGAATTTAATTCACTCTCAAAATTTCATTCACCTAAGGGCGAATTATTACAAGGAGCTAATCTAATGTAGTGGACGCTTCCCACCACCAGTGACCCTGGTGCCCAGCTGTGTGACAGATAGAAAAGGTCAATCACGTGAACACTTGCTGTAGGCGTGAGAGGCTGTCAAACTGTGGCCGTCGCTAATACCCAGGCCTGCGCGATGAAATGTGACGTCACGCTAGTGGAGCCATGAATCTATAGGATACACATTTTTTCTAGTCTTAAAATAAGCAATAAAAACATACTTAAGAACATTTTAGAAATTTAGGATCAAAACTGCATTAGCATTTAAGTTACATTTTTATATTTTTCAACCAATCAGCTAAAAACATAGAATAGAACATTCTAGAAAAATAGGATCGGAAGTCAACTAACAGAAAATATTTAGGCTCGAAAATAAAATAGTAAAATACAAATCTGATTGGTCAATAAATGTCTGCGCGCCAAAATTTTAGGACGATTCTTTGATACACCTGTAGGATATAAATAACACAGAGTAAGGGAGCCAAAACGAAGACTTACACGAAGACTAAGACGAAGACTAAACAACAAGCCACTAAGCCAGTAAAGCAGTAGCCGATACTATGTCCGGCAAATTCCTTTCCTTCATCAATTAAAGTTCATGACCTAGCTTCAGATGGCCGCAAATCAAATTCAAAAGAAAAACCCGACAAACTTTCTTTCATCAACGTGACACGCTGTCGCCACAATCATAAAACAAGACATGAACTTAATGTAAGTAAGAACGACTTATTTACAGACTCCGTTAACATACACACATCTTTAAACAAATTTATTTTCTTCTTGCCAAACTTTATTTTCCAAAAGGCCATTTATACATCATATATTTTATTTGTTTTCATATTCTGTTATATGCATATTAAATTGTTTGTTGTTTAATGTTCGTTGTGTTCTATTCCATTTCTTTCACGCGATTGTAAAGTTTTGTGTCGTATTTGTGGTGGAAATAATTTAGAGAGAAATACCCGTAAAGTACGGACGCACATCTACTGAAATAACCAAAATACACACAACCCCCACAAATCTCTTGCTTCATGACAACGTTGAATTATAATCACAAAATGTTTTTTTATAATAAAGATTTTAAAACTTTTTTTTAAAAAGATTTAATTTTTTTAAAAATGTAACAAGAAAGAAAAGAAAGAGATACGTTTTGATTTATACTGGTTTTTATTAATTTTAATTAAGATTAAGAAAAACAATAATTAATAAGAAATAAATAATAAACATCACTGACTGTCGGTCGTGTTTGTAAATAAACACGGTTTTAAAGACAAAATTTTTCATAATTCGTCTAAATTTTAAAAACTATTTAACAAACACAGCTTAAATTTTCATATTTTAAATTTAATTATGAAAAATCACAATCACTTTTGTTTTAATTGCAAGAATTTTAAAATCAGAATCACTCAAATATAGCAATCAAGCAACCAACAATAGTATCATTAGAATTTAGGAACAAACAAGAAGCAACAATAGATAAGCAAAAATTATTAATTAAAAATATTTAAAAATGCAACAAATTAAATTCAATCAAATTAATCCAAACTAAATAAGTTCAAGTACCTTTCCTAAGGATATTATCCAAATGTGAATGTAAACGGAAAAACTGGAATTCGAACTTTCGTATAACTATTCCAAAGTCCGGCTATCCACTGAATCAAGTGAATTTCCCTATTTTAATTTAAAGTTGAAATATATCTTCATTTATTAGAAAAACAATGTCTTTAGGGAAATTCTGCTAAAAAAACAAAACAAAAACAACGGAGTTCGAATTTTAAAATAATATTTTGAAATATTTTGAATCCGTTGTTAATCCTCCTGGATAAAATAAGAAGATATTTTTACCTTTCAAAAAAGATACACTTAAAAAATGCTTGGATATTTGGTTATTCAATTGCATTTAAAAAATATCTTAATAGTAAAAAATAAAAAAAAAAAAAAATGTAAAAATTAACGTTTCTATTTCATTTATGATGTTAAACTGATTATAAAAATCATTTTTTGCAAAACTCTTTTTGGTTAAATGTTTACTTACTAATTAATTTTTTAAGGAATAAAAACTCGAAACCAATCATAAAAAATTATTCGTAAGTTAAAAATTTGATTTTTTTATTTACAATTTTTTCTACGGATTAATATCGATGATAAACTTTCAAATTATCAAAAAAGGAAAAAATGTTTGGAAAATATTTTTGAGAGTGTTAGCGTGTTGATTTTGTGCTAAATATTTTCTTAAAATTAAATATTTTTATAATAATGTTTTAAAATTCAAGTGTGGTGCTGTGATTTAAACATTTGTCTCAAATAAATTCAAGACTTATTCAGAAATAATAGGTTTAAACAAGGTTTAAGTCATCATTTTCAAATTTAAATTTTCGGCAATAGTGTCTTGACTTTTGGTACAGAGTTTTCAAATAAAAAAAAACCTTAAAAATAAAAAAAATTCTTTTAAAATTGACTAAAAAATAAATTTTCTAAGATAACGCCAATCTTAACCTCGGCCTCCTGGCCTGTTCGCTCGACAGTGCAGAGCTTTGGCGCGCAAGCCTTAGCTATCGTCTCGATACGTCTGCACAGCTTTGGCGCGAAAAAGCCTTAGCTACCACCCTATACGCTCGCACAGCTTTGGCGCGAAAAGCCTTAGCTACTACACAGCTTTGGCACAAAAAGCTTTAGCTACCGCACAGCTTTGGCGCGAAAATCCTTAGCTATCGTCTCGATCCGCTCTTACAGCTTTGGCACGAAAAAGGCTTAGCTACCGCACAGCTTTGGCGCGAAAAGCCTTAGCTACCATCTCGATCCGCTCTCACAGCTTTGGCGCGACAAAGCCATAGCTACCGCCCGATACGCTTGCACAGCTTTGGCGCCAAAAGCCTTAGCTACCACCGCGGCTTTGGCGCGACAAAGCCATGGCTACCGTAAACGATACGCCTACACAGCTACTTTGCCGTGACAAAGCCATAGATACCGTAAACGATACGCCCGCACAGCTATCTGACACGATAAAGCCATAGCCACCGTAAACGATACGCCCGCATTGCTATCTGGCACAACAAAGCCATAGCTACCGTCAACGATACGCCCGCACAGCTATCTGGCACGACAAAGCCATAGCCACCGTAAACGATACGCTCGCACAGTTAGGGGCACAACAAAGCCCTAGCTTCATCGATCCGCTCGCTCGACTGCGTATATGCTAAGGCCTGGCAAACCTTAGCCACCATCTATCCGTTCGTTCACTCGGTCCGCAGTACTAAGACGCGATTAAGTCTTAGCAAACTACGCTCGCTCGATCCGTACGCTACCAAGCTGCCAGCACCGACTTCGACCACGACGCTGTTATGGACGCTCCTGCATCCTACGAATCGACTGATCTCAGCTCCCAGCAGCGATCATTCAACCGCACCTACGACTCGAGCATATCAGCGACCGATATCGCCCATCAAGCTGGAGACCGAACACTACGACCACGTCTGTAATTTCTGACAATAAATTGCCATCCTTGTTGTATTTGTTACCTTGCCTCTTTGTCCTCTTCATTGTCTTTGGTTGTCACTACTCGCACGCGTTAAACTAAAATTCATTTGCGGGGTCGACTCGCTTATCAGCTCCGCAACACAATGATAATGCAGTACAAAAATGTATGTCCTCAATCATTTAACACCGGTTAATACTTATTCGCAATATCAGCATTTTAAGAACCAATTTATCAATACACTTCAAAATGATTTTAAAAAGATTTCTTCACAAATGGGATCCTAATAGGTATAAACACTTTTAGTTTGAGTGGATCTTAGAGTAGTGACGACGACAAAGTGACTTATCTCTACTTCTAGATCGAGAACTGGAGCCTCACCAGGGGCAGTTTAGTGTCATATCCAGAGTATTATTTTGAGAGAGGTCTTAGGTCTGAGACTTGCAGGGAATGTATTCGGCGTATTCTAGGTTCCAATGATTGGGCCGTGAAAAAATGATGAAATATGGAAGTGTAACGCCTGGAGAATGCTACGAATGTAGAACTTCCTACATAAGCGAGTGTTCCACATCCCTGCCTAGAAAAATTTCTTTTTCTTTTCCAATCAGTCAAAGATAGATAGGAATATGACTTTGATATGAATAGACATAGATAGATATGAAGAGATTGCGACAGATAGAAATGAACAGAAAGCTCATTGTAGCTCGGTTTCTTATAGTTTCAATCATTCTTTATAAATTCACTTTGAATCTCATAAAATACAATAATGATATTTTCCTCTTGGAGATTCAACTTGGGTTATGTTGTCTTCGATCTAGCTATAATTTTTTTCGTTCTCTCTATAAATGTTTGAAAATCCTTTTTTGAAAAGCCTATTCGATCTCATGGGAAGTACATAAGTATATATATATATATATATATATATATATATATATATATATATATACTATCCTCGCGTGTGCGTGTGTTTGTGAGAGAGAGAATCTGTCCTTCGAGACCCGATCTACTCATTACCCGTTTTATACTCTGCTTCTCATGGCACGAGAAGAGCATGGGTAGAAACGGGAACACTGAGTCAATAAGCGAACATAATTGGAGATTCTAAAATGTATGCCCCAATAAAACATTGAGAGAGAATTTTAAAAGTGCATCCAAGAGGTTAGCTTAACCTGCTGGCAATCACGATAGCAGTAATCCATGATAATTTAAAAATGGGTCACTCGCTTACGTTCTTTCTGTTTATTCATTTCATATTTATCTTCATAGCAATCTGGTTATATATACGTGTCAGTGCAAGTCTATTTTGCTCTATTCAAAGCTATTTCTCTTCGACTGTTCATATGAACATTTATGTACAAATCTCTGTTAAGGTCTTGTTCAACAATACCGCACTTTATTGATGAAGGCGCGCTCAGTGTGACGGTTATCATCGTAGGAAATGAGCTCGACGTTCTGAGTTCAAATCCTGAACGGGATTGTTTACATTTTCCTTCACGCCAATACTCCCGTGAAAAGCATGAATCCATCTTTTCTCGCCTTCTAGGAGAAGGAAAACCCTGAAATCAGACCAGCTTTACTCTGCTTAGAAATTGACCTTGTGTTGCATCCTACCCATGGTAGAGGGGATATATATATATATATATATAGGTATCTGAACCTGTTCAAATCTATCTATCTATCTATCTATTCTACTTTATTTATATACTTATCCAGTTAGATACGGAGGCATGAATAAAAAAAAGACAGATAATTAAAAATACGAACAAGGATTATACAAATCAATTGATATACTGATAATGTCATTTACTTAACAGTCCAGTCTCCACTCCAATGCTCTCGCCGCACATATTTGGTCCTCAGTGAATCTATGCGAAAATGAAACGAGTCTTAAGCATTGTTGACATCTCTATCGACTCGATAGAGGATTGTCTTTACTCCAATACTCTAACCGTCGTCTTTTGCCCTTAACGAAATTTTCGGCCTTATTACTGCGTAAATGAGAGGAAATCTTAGGTTAACCACATTGTCGACATCACCATGTACTCGACGTTCAACTGCTTTTCACTCCAGTTTTGTTCACACTTTGCCCTAAACAAAAGCTGGTTACTGCGCAAATGAGACAATGCTTTTATTTGCCAGAGGAACATCGCCTGGAATGCCATGTCTAAAGACTACCAGAATTCCCCGCAGGACAGATTTGGTTTCTACCCTGAGTCAATGCCAAAAAAATTTTGTTGTCTCTGGGTTTTTTAAATTATATCTCGGCCTTTTCAAGCGAAATAGACACACACACACACACACACACACACACACACACACACACACACACACACACACACACACACACACACACACATACATATATATATATATACAGATAAATCTGTCGTTTTCTTTTTTTCTTCTTACCACCGGAAGGAAATAAATAACTCAACAGACTGTACGATATATATATATATATATATATATATATAAACCGAGGCTTTTGAATGCAAGCAAATTGCTATATGTGCACGCATTGCAGCTAAATGCAATTGAGTAGCAAGAAAACAGGCTGGGGATACACGTACCCGAGGTGTAGAAATAAAAAAGCAGTTATTGTTTGTGAATCTTTCTCTCTTCACCATTGCCTTTTTTTATTGCGCGCGCACCCCCCCCACCACACATGTACCCTCCGCTCCCCTGCCGTACCCACATCACCACCAACAAATCCACCTACCTGTACATACAATAGAATATTTCCATATATTAAATGCGACATGTGTTCAAATATCTATCTATCTATCTGCTCTCAGGGATGATTTCCGGGGCTAAAGGATCATTACCACTTAACTAGAAAGTTACAGCAGTATCTTACAGTACCAGTAGATTTTATTAATTATCTGTCGCATCGAGGGAATACTAGATGAAGATGCAGTCTTTTCATATCATTTGTAGTATTTACAAATTTCCAGCAGCGAAGCATTAATTCAGTGATGTAAAACTAACTGACTAGATGACACGTAAATACACTGAACGTGAAGGTGATCATCTCAAATTATTGGAAAGTCGAGACAACGTTCTACATAGTTCAAGTGAATCTCCAAAATGTATAAGTTTTCTTTTGAAAAGCAGAGTCGATTCAAAATCTAAAATATTAAAATGTTCATATCGTTGAACACTCTACATAACTGCGCTTCCCACATTGTAAGCTGCACGATCATCAAGATTTCCTGTACATAAAACTTAAAGCTATGGGCATTATTAAAATTTAGGAATGAAATCCGGTGGTATGAGAAAAAGAAGACATTATGGAAAATCATATTGATATGTTTCACTATTACATGCTCGACGCCGCTGGAGAAGCGACGTTTTCCAATAGATTCCTACATATTGACACACCAGTATTGGTTGACCGGTAAAATCTTACTTTCATCAACTCTGTGTGGACATTGGGTGTCATCTTGAGGACTTACCAAGAATGATGGCCAATTGAAATAGATGACAAAAGAGTCAAAGAAATCTATACTGCCGGCACACATTGATGGTGATGGTGATAACTTGACGATAGTGACATTTTTGCCCTAAGAGGGTTAACTTATTTGGATATTTTGCTTTAAAAAAGTAAAGAAAGGTTATTAGAAAAATAAGATTGAAAATGAATATATTTTATCATTCATTTTCAATTGTTTGATTTCTTTGGTTAATGTTTTTTTAAATAACAAAGCCATCCTTTTCGACGAATAGTAGTGATACTATTTAACCCATAGCTGGGAGTATAAAGTTGTTTATACCTTTCCCAACGGTATTAGACCGAAAGTGAACTTAATATGGCGACTGGCGTTTGAATGCACTTAATTCGAGGCCTCAGTTTTGGAATAACTCCTATTTTAAATCTTATCTAAAAAAGTTATTGGCATTGTGGAAACCCAAATCACATTTATAAATCATTCCTTACTGTCGTTTTTCGATTCATTTGTTTGGTATTATTATTCTTATGCACAAATTTTTAATATCATTATGATATTTTATTCTTAAGTATCTTTACGAGAGTTTTAAAAGCTTTTCTGAGAGAATGTATTTTTTCGTTTGTCAATGTTCAAGGGCAGAATGTGACACAGTCAATTTTTAAGTCGAATAAAGCTGGTTTGAATTCAGAGTTTTTTGGTCGATTGCACCATCAAAACTAAAGGACTCAGTTTGCCCAACTATTTACTCATAACTGGGAGGAGGAGGAAGAGATTGGTTCATGCTTTTGTCAAAGGCATTAGCGCGAAATGATACGCAAACAGCTTCATGCAGGTTTTGTACTCGGGAAGCCGCCGATTCCATTTCTTACGACGATAACCGTTATGCTTACAGCGCCTGATGGGGGGGGGGCATCATAAATATATTGCTTAGCTTCAGACGGTCGCCCCCCCGCATATTGTGTCTCCCCGTTACTCTTTACTGTGTAGAGTCTGTATCTATCTAATCCATCTGCCACGGGTTGGATGCGACGAAGTCAATTTTTTAAAGAATGGTTTGAATTCAGAGTTTTCCTTCTCTTAGACTTGTGCCAGAATCAATCTCACGTTCCAGAAGTTTTCTAAAAAGAAATGTCAACGGAACTGAACAATTTTTACCCCTGCACGCGCATATACGTGTGACGGTCTCAACTTTGAATTCGACCGAGTATCAGATTCTGTCCTCTGGGAGATAAATTCCTAGTCTGTTCACAACTTGCATTTTACTCGACGCGATAACATCGAATAAAATGTCATCAAAATTGATATCTTTTCAGGCTGTGACTTTAGTTGAAACAAGCAATTATTGGATGGTTAGTAAGCTGAATGGTGCGGCGCGAAACAAAAAGTTTACTTTCTTTTTAAACCTCAATACTTCCCAGGAACAAAAGCCGATTTATTCAAATTCCAACCTGACTAATCTCATAGGCATACGGTATACTTTGTTAAAGTTATATCTATATTGATAATTTGAAAGAATGTGTTTGTATGTCCTCTATTAGGCAAACATTATAAAAAAAACAATGTTTCGACTGTGCTAACCAAAAACTGAATCAATTGATCACATAGTGTCCAATTGGTTGCCCAATCCTAACACTAATAGAACATAAGGAAAGGCATGATAAAATAAGAGGTTTTCATTGGAAAATACGCAAATACTGTTGACAACTAGAATCTAAAAAATGGCATAAATACCAACTAGAACCAATAGCAGAATTCAGAGGAGTTATTATTCTCTGGAACTTTGCCAGCAAAAACTGACAGAAAAATAAAAATCAATAGGCCTGATAGAGTGGTAAAAAACTCTAAAAGAAAAACATGCCCTCTAATTGATATGTCAGGGCCAACAGATTATGAAATATCAAAGTATATCATAAAATAATACAAAGACTTGTAAAAGAAATTGAAAAAAAAAATGTGTCACCTTAAAACTACCACGGTGCCAATAACAGTAGGATCTGTGGGTATGATCAAGAAAGGGACAGATAAACAGGTTTAGAAGATACCTGACAGTCCAAACCTATATGAAATACAAAAGCTTGCACTTTGTGGAACAGCTAATCTCCTTAGGAGAGTACTATCAAAAGAGATTGCAAAAACAAATGCATAAAATATATATAAATATTAAGTTCCCTCACTCTAGATCTTAGGTAAAGATTCGGTGAAGGATTGTAAGAAACCGAAAGTAAAGATGAAAATTTATTATTATTATTATTATTATTATTATTATTATTTACTCATTAGAGTTTTTCACATCAGTTTTAGCTGATGGTTTTTCACTGGAGTTTGAGTCTCCAGGACTTTTCTCAATATTTTGGCCGTTCTCAACAATGCTGTAGTTTGGATGGTCTCCACTCGTCCTCCAACCTCCAAGTCTTCCAGTCCCTCTAGTAATCCTTTGGTGACTGTAGCAAAAGATCCAATCACGATTGGTATAAATGTCACCTTCATGTTCCATAGTTTTTTCAATTCCCTAGCAAGTTCCAGGTACTTATCCTTCTTTTTACTTTCTTTCAGTTTTATTCTGTGGTCAGCCAGGACAGCAAAGTTCACAATTTTGCAAGTTTTTTTTTTGTTGATAACTATTAGGTCTGGTCTTCTGACCGAGATTTGATGATTCGTTTGTATGTCAAAGTCCGATAGGAGTTTATGTGCGTCATTCTCTAGGACAGATGCTGGGTTGTGCATATACCATTTGTTCGTATTGTCAAATTTAAATTTCTGGCCCATCTTCCAGTGGATCACCTTGCCCACCTAGCTGTGTCTAGTCTGATACTCCTTCTGTGCGAATTTGCTGCATTCTCTGATTACGTGATTGATGGTTTCGTTTCATTCACCACATTACCTCCATTTGCTATTTTGTTGCGTCTTATCTATCTATTCTCGCTTTGATATGATTGGTTTTTATGGCGTTGTTTTGTGCTGCTATTAGGAGAGATTCTGTTTCTCTTTTAAAGTTTTCTTTTCTTAGCCACGTTCAGTTTTTCTCGTGTGAGAGGTTATTTATTAGTTGTTTAAAGTGCCCATAGAGTTGTTTTTCTTCCCATTTTTGTTTCCTAATTATTGTCATTCTGTTGTCTATCGTGTTGTCAGTATAATTTTTGATGGCTGTAATCAGTCCTCTTTCGTGCTTTTCTATGAATTCCTCGAGTGTCAACGCTGTCATCAATTTTGGCAAGTCCTTTTCCTTCCTCCCTTCTTGATACATACAGTTTCTCAACGTCGTCTCTGGGATGTAATGCATTATGCATGGTCATTAGTTTTCTTGTTCTTTGGTCCACTTCAAAAACGGTCCCGAATATCTAACGAGGAGCAAAACGAGTTTCCAGTTCGTTTTCATTTTTTTGCAAATAGTTTGATGTCATCCATAGACATTAGGTGATTGATCTTTTCTTGTGATATACTAAGTTTGTATCCGGCTGTGCATTTTCTGAGTATGTGGTTAAGTGGCATCATGGCTATTATGAATAGTAATGGTGATAGTACATCTCCTTGAAATACACCTCTTTAGATCTTTGCTTCAGCTAACCTTTTTCCTCCTGCTATCAATTCCACTCTCCATGTTTTCATGGTTTTCTCGATAAAGTTTATGACTTCATCTGATATTTTGTGCATTTTGAGGCAGTTTATTATCCAGCTTTGCGGAACCATATCATATGCCTTTTTGTAATCAATGCAGGCCATAGCTAGATTGTTCTTATTTAGTCTGTGTTGATCTATGTAAAGTACCTCTGCTGTGCCTCTGAATCCCTGCAGTATCCTTTCTGCTCCTCGGCTTGTTATTGAGTAGTAAATCTTTTTCCTTATTTGTGCTATTAATATTTTCCACATTATCGGTAGGCAGGTTAAGGGTCTGTAGTTGTTTTGGGCGGTTCCTTTGCTTGGGTCCTTTTGGATCAATGTGGTCCTTCATTTAGTCATCCGTTCGGGTACGTGTGGTCCTTGTAGTTATTATTATTATTATTATTATTATTATTATTATTATTATTATTATTATTCCTTGTGAGTTTTTCACATCAGTTAAAGCAGGTGGTCTTTCACTGAAATCTCCAGAACCCTTCTCAGTGTTCTGGCCGATCTCAACGTTGCTGTAGTTTGGATGGTTTCGATTCATCCGCTGATTTTTAACTTTTTCAGTCTCCTTTCCAAGCCTTTAGAGACCGTTTCTAGCACGCCATTACCGTCCTTCTCATGTTCCTCAGCTTTTAAAAACTCTAAACATTAACGAGTCATCTTTATTCTTCTTTTCTTAAAATATATAGTCTGTCTATGTCATTTCTCAGAAGTAAGACCTTGTTCATCATCATCAACTTTCTTGCCATCTGTTTCATTTGTCTGAGTTCCCCCTTGTTCATCTTAAGAATGGTCACAAGTATCTTACAAGAAGGACTGCCCATGTGTTTATTTCTTTGATGAGATTTCTGCTTAGGAGTCTCGTTTCGATAAGTTTTCTCGTTTGTTTGAAATACTCTTGTTATTTTCCCTTTCATCTCTGCTTGTACGATGGTGTCCGCTTCCAATATTCTCAAGTACTCCCTTTTCTCCTTGCATTCTGATTCTTCCTTGATTTGGTGGTTCTATTCTTTCTGTTATTTCCCTTTTCCACTTTTCATTATGAGTATGGCACATTTTCCTAAGCTTAATTCCATTCCAATATATCTGGGCTATATATTCTTGTTGTTTGTATCAGAATCTCCAATTCTTTTTCATTTTTTGCAGCTTGAAGTCGTCCACGTACATAAGGAGGTAAATCTTTTTTATGATTTTGTAAATTTGTAGCCTCCAGTGCATTTCTTCAGAATACAGGTGATTGGCACCATTGCTATTACAAATGATGACAGTGAAAGTGCATCTCTCTGGAAGATACCTCTCTGGATTTTTACCTCTGCTAGGGTTTGTCCTCTTGCTGTTAATTCCACTTTCCAGTTTTTCATGGCTTCTGAGATGAATTTTATGACTTTGTTGGATATATTGTACATTTTCAGAAAATCTGCAATCCAAGTTTCTGGGACCATAAGATAGGCCTTTTTGTAGTCAATACACATTGTGATTAAAATTCTCCGCCTCTCCTTGTGGATGTGCTAATCAATGTACATTAAGTCACCTGTTTCTCTTGTTTCCCTCAAGCATCCTTTCTGTTCTTCGGTAAATAGTCCGCGGCTGGCGATTAATCGATCTCCTCTTTGATCCTTGCTGTTAGGATTTTCCACATCATAGGTAGACACATTACAGATCCATAGTTGCGGAGGATTGTTCCTTTTTGAGAGTCTTTCTGGATCAGGGTAGTCTTCTTAGCCACACATTCGAGTATATTTACTTCTTCTAGACATCAACTCAATCGAAGAACCTGATTGTCATGGATGGACATGATTTTTTAAACCAGAATTCATGTATGCCATCATGGCCTGATGTTTTTCAATTCGATACTTTCTTGAGTGTTGTTCTGAGCGATTCCAGGTTTATATCCGCCTCGTTTGAGTCCTTGTAATTTTTCATGTTATTTATCCATTCAGCCTTTCTGTTATGTTCTTTCTTTCACCATATTTTACTCCAAAATTGTTTTGGTTCCTTGTTGGTTTGTCACCGTGCATTCTTCACTAACTTGGTAGAATTTTCTTTCGTTATTTTGTAATGTCTTGTTTATTTGAATTGCTCGAACCTGTCTCGGTATCATTTAAGTTTCTTTTCTTTCGCAGATATCTTTTCATTTATCTCTTCTAGTTGTATTTTTAGACTTGTCAGCCGTTTTGTTTTGCTCTTTTCATCCCAACATATCCCTGTGTGTTTTTTCATCCTTAGCACCTTCGCTTGTTATCGATGTTTCTTTACTTGTCCTTCTTGCCTAATTTCCCATTCAAGTTTTGTATTTCTGTTCAGGTTCCTTAAAGAACACCAATTTTATTCATGTCTAGTTTCATTCCTGCGTGAATTAGATCATTTAGTTCAGTAATGTTGCCTGTTGGGATATTTGTTAATAATTTGTCAATCTTTTGTTTCTCCCTTAACTTTTTTCTAATCTTGGTTCCTGCAGAATAGTAATGTAGTCTTCTTTTCAGTCATGATTTTTTTATTAATTCAAAATTTATTCTGTCATCCTGCCTTAACGTTGGCTTTGTAGTGCTGGGGTATGTGGTTTTTTGGTTTTTTCTTGCGTTTATATTCGTTTTTATTGAATCATTAATCTTTAGTTTGATGTTAAGTTTTATATTAAAATTATTACAATTTTTAAATAATAATAATAATAATAATAAAGCAAGTTTTTTTTTTTACTAAGCTTAGCTTTAAAATAGTTTCAACTAGTTTGTTTAAAGAATAATTAATAATGTCAGAATATTCAACTTTTAAAGAAAAAATGTTTTGCTTGTTATCTGTTATTAGTTTATAAACTGCTAAATAAATAAATACCCCACCCCCACAAAAAAACCCCAACAAAAAACCAAGTGAACATCCTCTATGTGTGATAATTCCATAATTTTTTCCAGAAACCATTTTGCATTTACTTCTGGATCAAATGCTAATGTCTTTCAATAATTCAGTAGTTAAATCTACCAAATAATCCAAGAGCATTTTCACAAGATTTGGGAGGAGGTAAGTTCGCTCATTATCACATACAGTCTATTATTCTTAAAAACTTATCTATGTATAACTCCTAATTTATTGAAGCAAATTTATCTTTAAAAGTATGTGATATTAATCGTATCCTATTACATTCCCAAATCATTTATTATATGGAGCAATATGTCATTTAAAAGAAGAAGATTGCACTCATTACCGCAACATTGAAATCCTTGATAATGTTCTCGTTATATCCATTGAAAATTGGTTTAGTAATTATGAAGTAATTTTTCTGAAAAATAACTTGCTCAGCACGAGCAAAGAGAATTAAAATTTTTCTTCAGGAAAGGCATCTAAAATCAATGACATAACCAGCGAACAGTGTAGATGCAAATAGCGGTAAAAAAAAAGGGTTTCTAACAATTGTGTAACAATTCATGATCCCCTACAGGACATTAAAATTATCCAAGGGAGATTATCATTTATTGTCTTCCAACGAAGGTAATATCTTTCACTTGCATGCTGTCTTTCACAATCTCACTCTCATTCCCATACACTTTCTCTACTCTCGCTACCATACACTTTTTTCTCTTTCTCTGAGTACCTTGCACTTTTTAAGGTATCTTTATTTAGGAAATTACTCATTGAAGATCTGACACACACACACACACACACACACACATATATATATATATATAATGTATGTTATACTACAAAACAGTCTTATGTCCTAAATACAAGTAACCTATATTTGAAATCATAATGTATTTATTTGGTTTCCCCACGGTGCTCAAATGTGACACAAAGTCGGTTTAATGTAGGGATACCTCGCAGGAAGCAATGGAGATGAAGTTAGGGTCACCAGTTTGTAGAAGTCAGTTTGATATTTGTGTCGTTGGCGATTTGGTAATTTGTGCTTAAACTTCCCTTGTAAATATAATATCAGGTTAAGTTAAGAATATTTGTTGCTGGCCTACAGTTTATAAAGTTGTGTGCGCTTATCAATATTGGACAGTCATCAAGTGAATAGAAAAATACATGCCAAGAAACATGCAAAAAAAGAAACAAAATCTAAAATGAAAACAAAACAGAACAAATAACAAAACAAAAAGAAATGTAATAAGATAAGCAAATAACTAAATAAACGATGGAAAATAGATGAAAAAACAGAACAAAAACAAAAGAAAAAACAAAAAAATGAGAAATAAAGAATGGTTATTACGTTTATATATCGCATAAATAGGAATCACGTTGATTCCAAGCGTGTCTAGGTTTAAATTTACTTTGCTGTAACTATGTTTTTTTCTTTCAATTCAAAATTTGAAACAACCAAACCAGCGTTTAGACTGACTTCATCGCTACTAACTTTATCATCATCAAATCAGTACTATCTTTACATCGGATGCATTGTCTGGTAAATAATCCTTTTCAACAAGGTCAGATGATGTGTTTAATGCTCGAAACCTCAAATTTTGGTTGGGCCTGAAAGAATTTGAATAACAAAAAGTTAAATAGAGATGACTTCACACAAGAAGTGCGTAACAACTTCGCTTTATAATAAATCAACAAAACTGGCCCAAGATATAAACGAGATAACGGCTTGTTTAGAGCCCCGCAAGGTGTGTCATAGGATGAGTTATCCCCCCTTGATGCACCTTCAGAAAATAAAGATTATAATAGGTTCTTCCGTCCCTGCAGTCCAGAACAATAAACGACATAGCCAACATGGCTACTCCCACATCGTATCCTGACTTTTTTCTATTTCATTCATAATGTACTGACTATCATTAGAGCCATAATATTACATGGTGGCAGCAATGGGATTAACAAAGAAGCCCACAAACATAACGCATTGATGAAAACTATAAATAAGAAAAAACGTCTCCAAAAGAGGTCAGTCTCCATTTTTCGGAACGCACGTGGGAAACACACGAGCGCCATATTGGAAAAAAAAAGAGTAACAAGGAATCGCTGAAACTCACTACAAAATAGAAGTCTGAAATAAGTACCCCTAATTTATTTATTTATTTCATTGCCCGATATTTAAAGCGAGATAATGAATATAAATGCATATGAACCAGTCATGTATTGGGACTCGGAGAACTTGGTCGATTCGTTCAGATTTTTAGGTCAGCGATATAAACTGTATTTCTCTGTTAAAAACACTCCAGCCGAGAACTAGGTTGACCACATTCTGTTAGCTGGCGAGGAAGGACGCAGAAGATACAATGCTTGAACGTTCGAGAACGATTCCGACCGAGCAGACCCAGAGAATATTTGGCGTAAATTTGAGGAGCGACTCGAACCTAAAGTTAATTTCCGTATTGCACAATCTTATCTGCGTGAATACAAGCAGAAGAACACAGAAAATATTAACGATTTCGTTGCTAGGTGCAAATTACAGGCCAAAAAATGCAAATTTAGAGACAACCAGGAAACTGAAGAACGGCTCATAGAACAGGTTATTACCGGTATGAGACACCCTGAATTACAGAAGCTTTTACTATCCAAAGGCATAGAGCTGACACTTCAAGGGGCTTTAAATAGTGGTCAAACGCATGAAGCGTCCCTTAATCATATGAAGCAAATGGCCGAAATTTAGGGAGGAGATAGTCAGGAGATAAACACAATAAAACAAAGTCACTGTAAACGATGTGGAAACACACACAGCTATCAGAAAGGAAAATGCCCAGCCTGGGGTACCACATGTTCGGCTTGTGGAAAAAAGAATCATTGGGCAAAGATGTGCACCAACAAAAATGAAAACAAGAGAAGATTCGCCCAAGCACGTACGGCTCACAATTCTAAACAACCACATGAGATTCAAAATAAAAAGCGCAACAATCGAATCTGTGCGATGAACTCAGACACAAGAGAGCTCAGCAGGTTATACAGAGTGTTCGAACAGTTGACGTTTGATGCAGTTCAGCAGCAAAGAGACAATCGGACCGAAATCTTTACAGAACTGCAAATAAGGCTTCCTGATAGACCAGGCACCCACACATTAAAGGTAAACGTGAACACAGGTGCAGAAGGCAATACGCTTCCCTTACGAACCTTCTGTAGGATGTTTCCAGACGAGGTAGATGACCTAGGACAGCCGATCCCAGGTTCCACCAAAAAGGAGCTCACAATACTAACTGCATAAATGCATCATGGTTCAGTGCAATGTGCACATAAAGGTAAATGGACCACACTTAAATTTTTAGTTGTGACAACAGAGGGACCCACAATAATAGGAAACCTGGAGCTAATAAGCCTCCACTGCATAATTGAAGAAGACAAAGGTCCAATTAACTCTCTCGTCGACTTAACAAACTCATACCCAAATGAGTTCCATTGCATAGGAAACTTCAAGAGTGACTATCACATAGTCCTAAAGCCCGATCATCACACAGTGATCCATGCACCCAGGAAATGTCCCATACATCTGAGAGATGAGATCGAAGAGAAATTGAAGACCATGGAATCCCAAGGCATTATTAGAAAAGTTAGCGAGCCTACCGAATGGGTTAGCAGCATAGTGTACATTCGAAAGAAGAATGGAAAACTTCGCCTATGTCTAGGCCCAAAGGATCTGAACCGAGCGATCATGAGATGCCATTATAAGACTCCTACAATGGAGGAGCTGGCTCACAAGCTGTCAGGTGCTCAACGCTTCTCAAAATTAGATGCCAAAAATGGATATTGGTCCATACCGCTTGACGAAGAATCACAACTATTGACGACTTTTTACTCACCATTTGGGAAATTCTGTTTTCGTAGAATGCTGTTTAGTCTGGTGATGTCCCAGGATGTCTTCATGCAGAGAATGGATATGATACTAGAGAAATGTTCGGGTACAATTGGAGATGCCATTGTCTATGGGAAGACGAAAGAAGAGCACGATAGCAACCTGCACAATCTAATGAGAATAGCGCAATCCGAAGGGTTGTGTTTTAACAGCGAAAAATGCGCGATAGATAAAAAACAAATACATTTTTTGGTGCTATCTACAATATCTACTATAATGATATAAGACCAGATCCAAGTAAGGTGTAAGCGATAAAGCAACTATCCAGCCCTACCAATATCACTGATTTGCAAAAGGTGTTAAGAATCATCACCTACTTAGCACCCTTCATTCCGCATCTATCCGATCTAACTGCACCCATGAGAGATCGACTAAAGAAATAATCTGAATACCAATGGATTGCCAGTCACCAGAAAGCACTTCAAAAAATCAAAGACTTGATTTGCAAGGAAATGTCCCTCACCTACTTTAACCAGTCGAAAGAAACGAGTCTACAAGTGGACGCACCGAACAAAAATCTAGGCGCAGTGAGACCATGGCAAATAGTAGCCACGGATTTGTTTCAGTTCGGCAGATCGCATTACATGCTGGTGATTGACTACTATTCAAAATATCTCCTAGTGAGAAAATTGAAGGACTTCAGCAGCCAAGAGATAACAAACCTCACCAAGCAGATCTTCGGAGAACAGGGAATCCCGGAGGGATTGATCAGTGACAACGGTCCTCACTATAGTTCTACCCTGTTCAAGCAATTTTCAAGGGAATGGAGATTCGAACACCTCAAGTAACCGTGACTTAGATATGGTGCTGCTATGCTTACGGTTCACTCCTATCGACCATGTAATTCCATCAACTGGCGAACATCTGTACAACCGAAAACTTGTGGGAAACTTACCAGTAAAGTGTCCCAACAATGCAAGCCAAAAAGAAAAAATAGCAACCCGCCTGTATTAAAGGCAGTCATACCAAAAGTCTCAACATCACCAGCACATCTGAAACCTCCCAAACATACTAGAAGGGTAACGTGTTCGAGTATATGATCCAGATTAAAAGTAAATGGTCCCCGGCAGTTGTTACACAGAGATGTGTTGAATCCAGATCATATATAGTGCAGACTTCATCCGGAAAGTCCCTTTGCAGAAACCGCAAGCATCAAAGGGAGGATAAGTCCGCAGCAACGCTGAACACAGAGGCATCTGCGTCCACACCCGCGATATCCCCAGAATCCAATGGAGAATCAGCAGTGGGTACCACCACAAACCACTCACCCATGGAACAAACTAGCACCGCCACAACCAAGGGCAGACTTGTTCCAGATACACCCCACAAGACACCCTACACTCATCATGGAACTCAAAAAACATCCAAATCCGGTCGTGTAATAAGACCACCAAGAAAGTTCAATTATGATGAGAACAGTTCCTAGTCGAACCATCAGGCTACGTCCATACATATGTCGTGGTTCTTTGATGTATTACTTATTTTTGTTGCTTTGGGAAAAAGAGGGATGTCATAGTATGAGTTATTCCCCCTAGACGCGCCCCCAGAAAATAAAGATAATAATAGGTACTTCCATCCCCGCAGTCCAGAACAATAAAACGAGATAGCCAACATAGCTACTCTCACATCGTATCCTGACTTGTTTCTATTTTATTCATAATGTATTGACTATCATAGAGCCATATTACAAGGTGGAGGAATAAAACGCTTGATATTTTCTTTTCCTTTTTATTATATCAGTTGTTATAACAGAACTGTCGAAAAATAATGGTGCATATAAAACTCCATATTGTCCCTCGGTAGATGTGGATATCATTAGGTATTATTTATGACCAAATTCCACAAAATTTAAACTCTATAACTAAAGATAAAATTGCCTTACCATATGCAATAAGGTGTGAACTTACTTTTGAACTTGTATACTTTTGGTTACATAGTTTCAATGTTGTAGAGTTTGGTAGCAAATAATGCCTGGTATCTATTTTGATCGTACAATGTTCTATTTGCTTCATTAGATATAATAAAATCCTACGATTTTTGGTATGGAAAGAAATTAACTTTTTATAAAAAAAACTGGTAGGAATGCGTTACTCTTTCTTTCTTTCTTTCTTTCTTTCTTTCTTTCTTAACAATCAAAGTTTAATTTATTTGTTGATTAACTTTTTTCTTTTACATGAAAACATCCATATCTAGACTCTAGAATAGACACTAGGGAATATATAAGTTTGAACTTTATTTACATCGTCGGCAACTTGTTACAATTTTAATGCCCAATAGAAATGTAATAGCAAAGTTAAAATATTATTTAGCAGTGCATTTTAAAATGTATGTGTGGGTGTGTGCGCGTGCATGCGTTGAACTCAAGGAGTTCAAATACGAATTATGATTAAAAAAAAGTATCGAGGGTGAACTTTTGAATTTTTCTAATTCTAAAATTTAAATGAAGACGTGTACACAGCTAAGCAATTTATGAAATCAAGAGATGATATATACACGGATAGATTACTTTCCAGACGTCTTGATGAGTCTGTGCCAATTCTCGAGATTTCTGATCAGCACTCTCGATCTATTCTTTTTGAACGAAATGATTTGGGCGAAACACCTGTTTCTGTGTTATTTTATCTTGCTTATTAGATTAAAAAATTTGTTTATATATATATATATATATATATATATCAGTTCAATTTATCTATCTTAGTCTGATCCAATATATTGTAGGGGTTAATGTAATTTGGTGAATAGGTTAGTCTCCTATATTTGTGGTTAGTATGTATTTGGAAAAGGCAAACGAAATAAAGATATGTGAAACGACGCGGACAAAAAGAACATATAAAACAAAGCCGTACAAACAAATTCAAATCTATATTTCAACACTACATGCAATGAAACATTTCATAACATTAGTGGTGTTCTAATACTATTCGTTAACATTCCTCTGTGTGTGTGTGTGACTAACACTAATACTACAAAAAAGGACAATTTATTTCTACGTATTTCTGCTGTTTGTTTCTTTCTGTGGTTTGACAAAATTTCTGTGTTCGAGGCTGGAAAAAGTCTCACCGAAAAAGTATAACGAGGAAGAGAATGGTCGCATGGAGTATACATTTTCGTGTCGGAAATCAAATGTAAAAAGGAGGAAGAGTGTGTTGACTCTGTTAGTTGAAATTGAGAGAGTAAGAGCGTTCTGCCTGGAAGTCATACTGGAAAGGGTGTGTTGACCCTGTAAGTGAAAGTACGAAAGAGAGCTGTGTTGACTCTCCAAGTGAAATTGTGAAAAAGAGAGTGAGTGTTGGAAGATTAGAGTATTTATAGAACATTCTTGTCATTGAATAGGCTCCAAAATCGCGGGAGAAGATTGAAGTAGCGGACATAGTTTTGAGCACTCACCACGTGGTTCTCCTGGCCTATAGGTTCCCGAGACTGATTAGTATACTGACATCCGCCATCTTTGTTTCGGGAACATGTGACATAACGGCCATTTTAAAATATAGGCGTGTAAATCCGATAATATCTACCTTATACTTCACATCATATTAAAAGGTTTTAGAAGTATTTTGATGGAATAAGCATATTCATTGCCAAGGGAAGTATTTTAAAGAAAATGAATGAATTCATTGCTTATTTTTGTCTTGCTTAATTCAGCTACAGACAATGATTTCTGAACACACTTCGCATGAAGATGTAATAATTTCATATTTCCCTCAGTTAGGACTTGATGAGACAATAGTTCCACCAAGAATAGGATTTAAAGATGGTTTAAAAAAACTTGTCGGGTTGTCTCGAAATACAACTTGGCAAGTTTCACGTATAAGGAAACGAGAAGAGATTTTGTATTGGTCATGGTCATTCAGTGCTTTCAAATTTTTCTTGCATATCGCATGGATTCTTGCATATCGCATGGATTTGTTCCATACAGCTTTTATTTGACGTGGCAGAATTACAACTCATGCCGTATTTTGGCCAAGTTAAAACTGATTCAGTCTGTTCTTACATTCTACAGGGGCTAAAGAGAGAACAAAACTAGTTTTCTTCGCGTCATTTGCTATTATACTGACGACTACTTGGTTTGATTTTCATAGTAAAAAGATTTCCGGTGTTACAAAAAAATTGCTCAAGGGCAGAAAATCGAAGATTTCTCATTCTATCTATCTATCTATCTATCTATCTCAGTCTGTTCATACCTGTCTTCTCAAATTTGTCAGTGTTTAGATATATCTGTGCATGTTGATCTATCTATATATTTATATATATGAAAATGTAATGCATGTTCACACACACATATATATATATAGGAACATGCATTGATAAATATGATTATTGAGAGATTTGAGCAGACAGTACATTTTCATATATATATATATATATATATATATATATATATAAACAAACATATATATATATATATATATATGTATATATATATATATACATGTATATATATATATATATATATATATATATATATATATATATATATATATATTATAATAGCTCTTTCACAGATATTGTGCATTCTCCAAATTATACCGCATTTTGTCGGCCACATACCCACGAAGTGAGATAGTGACAGCCAACACATAATCTATCTATCTATCTATCTATCTATCTAAATCAGCTGATATCCAGCATGGTTCTGACTTCCGAGATTCCAAGACCCTTTATAGTCTTCTGTCTGAAATCGATGGTCCGAGATCATCCTCTATTACCCCACTCCGCTCAAAGGATAGCCCTAAGTTGCTTACCAAACCGGAAGATATTCGTGATTACTGAAGAGAGCACCTTAATGAAATTTTGAATCGACCATCTAATGTTGATAACGATTTCATTGACCAACTCGACCAGCTCTCCATTAAGGACGAGCATCAACCAACAATTTATGAAGTTTTTTTAGGTTGTTGTACAGAACGATGGGGAAGTTCTTGGACGGGATGGAATCAATGCTGAACTCCTTAATTGTGGTGGCTAATGACTAAATGAGATGCGGCACGACGTATTATTTTACGCTTGGATTGAAGGTGCGCCTCAGGATTGGGGGTGTGCTTTTTATTCCTTTGTTTCAGAAGGTTTCTTGAAGCCTATGTGACAACTATCGAGAAATTGCTTTGCTCTCCATTGTTGAAAAGGCTTTTGCAAGAATTCTTTTTAATCGCTTGAAGGTAACAGAAATTTGGAGAGAATAAAATTTGCAATATAAAAGAAATTTAAGAGGAATAAAATTCAATATAATGGAATTTAGAGTAAAATTTAATTTGTAGGAATGACACTAGAGCCAAGTTTAGTTTTTATACAAGGGTAATGTTTTTAGGGGCTTTAGTGTGTAATTTTAAACGGTAAGTTCAAACGGTAAGTTCCCCAGCTTTCTAGTTCGGATACTGATTCGAAATGATAACACAGACAATAAAGTTTTTAAAAAGGAATTTTATACAAAAGAAACAAGAAAGAAAGGGAGAGAAAAGATAAAGTTTTGCAAATTTTAGTGTAATTGGCACTAACTTATCTGAGAGAGTGTCCAGGAATCAAAGTTCTTTGAATTTGAGTATTTTGCTTTTCTTTTTAGTTTTGTCGAAATGTTTCAGTTTTCATTTAATTTCGAGTCTTCTGTAAAGTTCTTTTCAGCAGAATTCTCGGTGGAATTTTCTTTCAGTTGTTTAGCTTGGTATAATTTCAGTAGTCGACTTTCGTTTCATTTTACTTTTATTTTTTGGGAAGCTTCTTGCCTGTTTGTAATACTTATCGGCTGTTCAAGAAGCGAGTGACGAAACCCTTCTGCTGGCTATTTTTTTTCTGGCTTTCACTTTGGTCCCCGAATTCGTACTGAGGGCCTCAATAGTAGTTCTCGACAAATAGTGGCAGGTAGCTTTTTGGTGCCGTATTGTCTGGGATTACTTCTCCCTTTTCCATTCTGGCCAAATCAAGCGCTGCGCGTGGTCGGTTTGATTTTTTCTTAGAAATAAATTTTTGTAAAGGAACACATATCACCATTTATTCTTCCGAAGTCCCAGTGTGGTTTCCGCTCTAGACGGGGCATACGACTGAAATGATCTCGATTCACCAATTGCAGGAAAAGTGTATTGAACAGAATCTTGACCTCTGTTAATTTTTCATCGACCTTGCAAAGGCCTTTGATACGGTCAATCGCGAGGCGCTCTGGCGGGCTCTTGGGAAGTTGGATTGTTCTGCCAATTTTATAGCCCTTATTCAGTTTCTTTATGACGATATAAACGCGTTGGTTACCTATAATGGTACCCTTGTACAATCTGTCTCAGTTATGAATGGTGTAAAGCAGGGATACGTTCTAGCACCACAACTATTGGGAATCTTCATTGTGGTCGTCTTTAAGATTGCTTTGAAAATTAATATCAATGGCATTTACATTTGTTATAGAACATCAGACAGCATATTTAATATGAGCCGGTTCAAGGCAGGTTCAAAGGTATTCACAGCTATTATGCGGGAGCTGCTATACGCAGATGACTGTGACTTGATAACCTACACACAGGATAAGATGCAGAACTTCATGGATTGTTTCTCCGGAGCCTGAACAGCCTTTGGTTTAACCATCAACTTTATTCTAAAGTTCCCCACATGTCTTTATTCCTCTGCCTTCCCCTTAATTGCTTTTACAAAACAACCAACCTAAAATTAACAGCAACTACACTTATGTATTTAGAGAGACACATGTTGCAAAAGGACAAAAAGTGAAGATAAAATAATAATAATAATAATAATAATAATAATAACAATTACAAGAATTATTGAAATATGGACAAAATAGAACATGTTGTTACTTCTAAAAGTTGGTGCAATAAGGACAATGATCGTTCACAGAAGAAATTAACACTCATGAAAGTTCAGCATTCCTAGTTTTTCTTTTATTTTAACTGTAAACATAATATATATATATATATATATATATATATATATATATATATATATATATATATATATATAACAACCCTTTTCATATCTATCTATCTATCTATCTATCTATCTATGTCAATCTGTTCATATCTATCTGTATCAACCTGTTTATATCTATCTAGCCTGTTTCTATGTATATATCTTAATCTGATCATATCTCTATATTATCCTTATAATATGATCTCCTTATTCATTGAATAGAGTTCAAACACACACACACACATGCATACACATACACACACACACATGCCACATTTAGTGGCTTGCTCTGTGTATGTGTGTGTATATGTGTACAATCTATTTGAAGTTTCTTCTTGTAGAATTTTATTTCAATTTCAGTAGCATTTTCCTAATTAAAATTCATCAATCTGGCTACAAACACCTTGAATTGAATCAGCAACAGAGCATGAAAGACTTACCTAAGCCAACTGTCTTTTCTACCAGAAATTCTGCTTAATTCACTGAACCCATCATATCAACCTCGGAATGCTTCCTTTGTATTACTTAATGTTTTGTTTATTGTGCTTTGATGAATGCATTCATCGCAAGATTGTCTTAAATAAAAAAAGCAGGCACATTAATTTTAACTATGGTCTTCTGAAAAATTTAGGCTTATTCTGATTTTTTTCTAGGTCAAATAGCAATTATATATGCAAAGAAAGTTGCAGAGAAAGTCACAGAGAAATACTTGTACTGTCCTAGAATACACCCACTGCATCTGGTTGGTTGACTGGTTGGTTTTATGGCATGTACACCTCTAATGGGTTACTTAATGTCTAAGTCAGTCATTTTTAAGCAATTACATGGTTTGAAGTAACTAATAATAATCATTTATAAATGATAATAACTTCATACAACCATTCTTAAAATTTAAAATTATTCATAATTGAAAAACAACTTTTACTTAGTTATATGGTTTCAAGTATTCCTATCCAACACTAATAATTTATACAGAATTATATGGTTTTAAATAACTATTCCTATTTTACAAAAATAATCATTTGTTTACACAGTTATATGGTATCAAATATACTGACCCAATGTTGTATATTCATATGCAGATGTATGCAGAAACATATCAATGCAATAAAGACGAGCGGACACAGTTTTTTAGAATAATATACCTCTCACTTTATTGAAAGGGTTGTGTGTGAGAGGGAGTTGGAGACTGAACAAAGACTGCAGCATAGTGACCCCACAACTCTTCTGACTATCACAGCCTTTCTTTCCCATTCTCCTGGGCATCTCAACTGGGGGCCTGGGGGTCAGCTCTCTGCTGAGAGCTGGTTCCCATAGCTCAAACTTGAACACTGATTTCAAGCTCTAAACTCCAACTAATCTGAACTTCCTGTTGCCGGGGTTATATCATTGTTTTATGCCCACTCAATTCAACCCGACAACAGCCAAGGTCATCCCCTAATCTCCTGATATCTTCAACCGAATGCACCAGTTATTTACACTGGTGTATTTCTTCTTTTGACAGCTTGACTGGGTCAGAGGTCAATATGCAACACTAATGCAAATAATTTGTTCACTGTTGTATGGTTTCAAGTATTCCTATCTGGTAGAAATAATTTTCAAACAGATCTATTTGACTCATTGAAGGGAACCAACAGGTACTATTGCTCTGGGTCAGTGTGGACCTATGAATAATGGTAACAAAAGAATACTCCATACTGTCTAGAAATCCAGAGCTGAAGCCTCACCACCAAAGAAAATGTCACACCCAGGACAATACTTTTTTAGTGGGTGGGGGTCTTACCCATCTGAAAAGAATACAGTTGGTGTATTCTAAGTTCTGGGCCCTGGGGAGTGTAGAGTCACCTCTTTATTGTAATTCCTGAGTTATATTAGAGTCCCATCAATAGGTCAGATAGCTATGTTTGAAAATTATTTGTATTGATATGAATATTTGGAACCATACAACTGTGAGTGAATTATTTGTATTAAGAAAAGTCACTTGAAGCTCTAATTGTTTACAAATGATTATTATTAGTTACTTGAAACCATATAATTACTTGCAAAAATAACTTTGTCAATAAATAACTCACTATAGGTTGGCATATAGTAAAACCAATCAATCAGTAACACAGAGGCATATTAATATTTCTTCTTTGAATTTTGTTCTTTAATTCACAAGTTTTTGACACTGTATTTACTGTGGAATTGGTAGAGCCAACCGTCTATAGCTAAGTTTCATAAAAATGTGAAAAATTGATTGTGTCCCTTTGGGTTTTATTTATCTATTTAATTGCATGTATGATATTCCTTGAAAAATTAGTAGTCATAATCGAGGGTGACCCGAAGTCTCCCTTTTTGATAGCTACTATACCAAGGTGTAGGAGAGGGCGCTACTCTTTTCCTAGGATTGACCTACTTTACCCTTGATACGTACCTTATAATGCTGAGTGTTAAGCAAGGAGGCATCAAGTACCATTTTTGAGTCTTTCATTGGCGAACACTTTAACCATTATGCTAATAGAGTAGTTATTATTATCTATGTTTAGTAGCACCAGGACATTGGCCTAATAAGTAGAGTGTTTGCCAATGGTCCAGAAGACTGGGGTTCAATCCCAGGTCGAGAGCATACCAAAGACTCAAAAAATGGTACTTGATGCCACCTTGCTTAATACTCACCATTATAAGGTGAGGATCAAGGGTAAAGCGGAGCAATCCAGGGAATGAAGTAGCGCCCTTCCCTACACCTCAGTGTAGTAGGTATTGAAAAGGGAGCCTTTGGGTCACTGTTGACTAAATTTGCCAACTTTACTTTTATTATGTTTAGTAGAAAAGCAGAATTCCATAAAAAAAAGATGTGATTGAGAAGGGTGCTTCAAAAGTAATTTATTTCTACGGGACCTACAACAGATAACACTGTTAGATAGAGCAGGATTTCAGCAAGAAAACACTAGTTTCTTGTAAATAGGAGAAATTATTTCTGGAGCGTACCACATACATCAAGTTTTATTGGACATCATTTGTGTCCTTCAATGGACACTGTTGGTGTCCTTTAAAAGGTAATAATAACAAAAATAATAGTTAATTGGTTTTAATCTTATTTTATTCATAGACAAATGATTTGACATATCTTTTTGTCAAAATTTCAATTTTTCCTTTTATTTTTTTTGTTTCCATAATTTTTTTAATCATTTTTTAAAAAAATGTTCACAAAAATATCCATGAGAAAAAAAATAACCCAAACAATTTTTTTTTTCTTCATCGTCATTGGAAAAAATATTGATAGTTTTTCTCTCTCTCTCTCTTACTCTCTCTCTCTCTCTCTCTCTTTAAAAAAATGACATTTTTTTCTCTCTCTCTTTCAAAAAAGAAAAAAAATTGATTAAGTTTGCTTTATTTTGAAAATTTCTTTGCAATTAGAAAATTTTAATGGAAAAGGACAGAGTAAGCCAGATTAAATGCAAAGATCTTTCATATATATCTGTGTATGTGTAAAAAGGGGAAATTTATATATATATATATATATATATATATATATATATATATATATATATCATTAGATCAAATTTTATAATACTGTTGGAAAAAAATTAATATTTTTTCAGGAAATAATCCATTCAGCTGAATTTGTAGCAAACTTTTGGAAAAATAAAAATAAAATTCTAATTTTAAAAAAATGTTTTAAAATTTAGTTTTTTAAATTACACATTTAGAAATAGACTTTAAAAATGTATTTTCCAAGTTATTTTTACTATGCCTCATATTGTAAATATACTTTTATTACAAATTCTTGACAAATGTAAGTTATTTTATAAAAAAAACAATTCATATATTATTCATAACATTATTGAAAAAAAATTAAATTCTCAAGAATAAAATATTTATTTTTTGGAAAGAAATTAAACAAAATTCTTTTTACTTTATTCACCCCCCCCTCTCTCTCTTTATATATAAAATTTGAAAAGAAGCAGAAAGTAAAAAATAAATTTTGGCCAGGAAGGAAATAAATTAGTAGAACAGCCTTTGCTTACAGACGAATTTACGTTTTTACAATATATAGTTAATTGAACAGTTCACCAAGCAGACAAAATGGAACATTATTATTTCACCAGCCATAATAGAATAATCAATATATTTCATCATCATTAAAAAAAATTAATGCCCAATAACTGGCAAATTTAAAAAAATTATTACATGTAAATATTTTGTATACAGTGATACAATGTGTAATTGCATGCATGTATATATATATATATATATATATATATATATATATATATATATATATATATGAATCATATCAAACATATTATATAAAATATATGTTATATAAAATATTTATGATGTATATAATATATTACCTAAAATATATATTATATAAAATATAGAATATATATATGTGTATATATATATATATATATATATATGTAAAATATAAATATGATATATATAATACATGTATATAATATATATATGCTATATATATACAATATATATATTATATATATGTGTGTGTGTGTGTGTGTGCGTGCGTATGTGTGTGTGTCTCTGTCTGTGTGTGTGTATACATACATATTTATGCATAAACACACACACCAATATATGTTTGAAAACATAATCTTCAGATGGATATACGATCTTCTGATAAATACCAACTTTTAAATTTTTTGACTTTTACGTTCATCTTTTTTTTAATATCAAGGTTTGGGGAGTGTATCATTATCAAAGAAAATTCAATTATACAGACATTAAACAAACTATTCATAAGAAAGAGAAACTGTATCGTAATACATTATCCTGCCGAGAGAAAACATTTCTGTAAAGCAAAAACTTGGAATGGTTACGTTCACTTTTCATATCTTTTGACGGGTATCTATTCGACAAGTAAAATATACTTTATTGTATTCAGTAAGAAAATCGTACACAAACAGAAGAAAATACCTAAAAAAATACTCAACAACATGGCCATAAAATATCCACCTTGTGCATGCAACTATTATTATCAGAAACCAAAGCAAATATTCATTACATACCAATAATGGACACCCAGTCATCTTGGTGTCAACGAGAAGATTGTTATGAACAGTCTTTTGCTGTTACGCTGACATTGAAAGCTACATTGCTTACTAACCATCGTAGCCAAGCACTGGCGATTACAGCAGCCGATATTCGTAACTAAAAACCATAATTAAAAATGAAGAACCACGACAAGCAACAACAACACTGAAACCAGAAAATAAAGCTTAATCAAAAGAAAGAAAGAAACCTGCGTCTTTATTCAGTGAGTGGGTAACTTTAGTCCAAAACGCGAAAAGTTGCCGTCAGTATAAACTTGAAAATAAAGTAAACACAGGAATAACGTAGACAAACACAGGTAGTCTAAAAGAAAAATATGGTAAGGAAAAAAGAGCAGAAAACAAGTTCAACAATACATAACAACTTGGGCCTTAAATCTTTTTTTTTTTGATAGAGCTGTCTCTTCTGTGTCTTGCCTTAACGACTTGCTCCTTCGTATTATACTTAAAATGTGTTTCCCGGAGAACAGTCAACAAGAAGGCCAGTGTCACTGAAAGTTCTCGCCCACTTTCCTCCAGCATAGCAGTTCTTGCCAATGTGAGAAAGGTGAACAATATATACCTAAACCTAATGTATCTAAAATAACAAAGATATCACAGACCATCTTTTCTTAAATGAACCGATATTCATTGCTACAGTAGGAACTAAGATGGATCTATTTTATTATTTATATTGGGCATAAATGCGAAATTATATTGAAACGAAAGCGAAATGGAATCGAATTGTTAAAAAAACAAACAAATAAAAAACAAACAACAAACTTTATGAAAGCTTTTAGATATCCACAATATAATACCATCATTAAAAAAGTTATAGAATGTAATAGGATACGATTTCTATCCGATTACTACCCCTGACAAAAATGATGGAATAAGAACATGTAGATGATCACCTTGATTTTCAATTTAGCAATTAAACGAATAACAGTTAAGACGCAAAACATTTTTTTAATAGCAGAACATTCTGGCTTCATAAAATATACCTTCAAAAAACTTGATTCAGTCATTCAAATTAATGGTATAATTTCACCCCAAGCCATGCAGAGGAAAATATGATGGAATTCATTAACAACTGCCCACCAAAAAAAAACACAAAACAAACAAACAGAAAAAACAAAAAAACGAATTAATACTTAATTTTTTATGAAAGCTTTAATTCTTTCAGGCATGGATTTCTAGGATAATCCTTTAAATTTAAAGTAATATTCTTTATTGAAGTGGTTCCAACTTCCCAAATTGGTAGTTAATAGATCTTCTTTGGTGGACGGAGCCTTTTAATGGACCATTTTCGAAAATTTCCATGATAAATTTTCAATTGAATTTTGATCCGAACAGTTCATTTGTCATATTATTGATTTTATATACCTTTCCTAAAGAAAAGCTTTAATCCCCCTTTGTGACAAGACAGATTATCGTCCAGAAAAATGACTTCATCATAATAAATTTTCAAAGATAAATATGCATTAATGAATTGGGACTTATTCATAGATAATCCGTTATATCTTAACATAGATTAGTTTCTTAGATACTTTAGACAAAATTTCAAGTATAGAGAGTATGAAAATTTTTTTTTTGCAGTATGGGACATACTAACACAAAAATATCCATAACAAATATGATAGCTATGGAACTTGTGCCAAATATTATCAGAGTCAAGAGTAGACTTAATTCTTCTGAAAAAGAAGACGATGACGATGACGATGACAACAACCAGACAGCGTCAATGCGAGCCGACATATAAAAACGACACCCAACAACAAGAACCGTCTACGTCCTCAGTTGAGAACATAAGATGATGGCAGCATTAGATCATCTACAAAAATCAACAGAAAAAAAAAGATCACTTCGATAACAACCATAACAACCAATCATCACCAAACCCATTGAACATAAGTACACTACATCACCGACACATTCTGAACTAATAATAATAATGAAGGCAATGTCACTGATTGTCCCTGTGGGATTCGATACGAAGAGCAACGTCGGCCTATATTGACGATATTAACGTCAACGATGATATTGTATCCATAACATGTATAGGGGAGCATTTGCCACGGTATAGATTTGTAAGTGAATGGTACCAGGGTGCAAATAAGCTATCTAAAAATATCCAGCAGAAGAAAGCCAAATTGATAAAGTTCATCTCGTTCAGTAGGTGGGACAAGATAGGCAGGATCAGATTAAAAACAGCAATTAACCAGGACTCACCATGGTCATCAAACTCAATCTGCCATCTAAATGGTGGCAGGGGCTGGACACACGCCACCGCCCAAGTGAAGCAGAAGTGGGTGTTGGGTGTAAGAAACTGAACAGAGAGGACATAGCAATAGAGGTTCTGATATGTGAATCAAGTAGTGTTTTGGCCATCATCGACATAGCAGTTGTTGGTGACTATGCTATAGATGCTTGGTGTGGATATCTGAGAGCAGTATGACAATGCGTCTTTCCAAAAATAGTCAAAGTTTTTTCCCAATGCAGAAAACTTGTAGGACATATTCTAGTGTGTGGGCGGCTTTACGTGGCAGCTGGGGTCATGAAGCATAGAGCAACAAAGGTCACAAAGAGGCGAGATGATGAGCTTGACGAGCTTCCCTTAGATAGATGATGTTAGAATCTGTTATCAGAGTTAGGCAAGGAATTTGTGTCAATGATAACGAAAGGGACATACAGTTTGATGCAAGTTGCCTGGCTATAAAAGTCTCGTTGGAATTGGACGGAGCTGTTATTGAAGATATGTGCTGGTTGTACCCAGCAAACAACACTGACTCAGCTTGATGCCACGTTGAACCTAGCCCTTCAATGACATATTTGTGTGTCTTTTGAGAACCAATTTCTTGTGTGTCTACCATGGGATCCATGACAAAATAAGAGAGAACACAAAGGTTGCAAATGAAATGTTGATAAGGAGGAGACAATATGATCAAAGAGATGGTTAATGATTACATTCTCCCTGTAGACGTCATACTGGTGAGGTCAAAACAAAATTGACCCGACAGAGTGACAGGAGAACTGCTGATGATGTAAACAAGACTGAGTTCAAGCTACTTATAAATGGCTCCTCCACAGTCCTGTTCAGACCATGGAGGTACACTGTTGAAAGATAGTGAAACAAACTGAACACTACAGAAAAGTCAGCCCTTCCACATTTGGTGCGGCAATTACAGTAGTAGTTAGGACATGTGCCATATGCAAGTCAATGGATTCATCGCTGGTTCACTAGAAAAGGATGGTACTTGGCACAGACTGGAAATGGACATCACACACCTATGGTAGCAGTCATTATTTGACCCTGATAGACTGTAGTCCAAACTAAATCAGATAGAACTTGGTGTGTCATCTGCCAGCTGAAATCTATGTTTTATGAGAGGACCCTCAAGTGATATCATGATGTACAAATATAGCATTATTCTGAAGCAAGTCATTTAGGATCTTTGCAGAGGAATGGAATATCTGCTTGTGTTTCTGATGCATGTTCCTACGGGAATGGTATTGTAGATTGGTGTCACAGGAGTGTACTGAGGATCTCTGTCAGAAAGCAATGTTCCATCCAAGAAGCCATGTATTGGTATAATGTAACCCCAAAAGATGACACCTTGTACTCAACCACCCTTGCCAACAGAATTTACTCTTGTCAGATCCATTAACATGATACCTCTGCCAGAGCCAGATTTATAGGGTGGGAGACGGTGTATAGGTAAAAACCGACAGATTTAGAATTTGAAGAGTTACAGTGGTCATCAGCCTAGCTCCATTAAGGATGAAAGGGTGCTGCACCATATAAAGGACTTTCTGGAGTCTAAAGAAGACCACTGAGGTGGGTGAAAGTGAAGCACATTCTATGTTTATCCTGAGGAAACTGATGTGGTTAAAGGTAAAGCCAAGAGATCTGCCCTGCAGAGGAGAACAAAACAAAAATGACCGCTGAGTTGTTTTAGTGATTGTGAGAAAACCACAAAGACTCTGGAGCTGGAAGTGGAATCAGCTTGTTTTATGAGCTTACCACAACATGGAACTCCCAGATGTTGTCGCTTATGCAAATAAGGAATGAAAATAGAAAATGAGACTGACAGACAGCAAATGGAGAGAGACAGACATAGGGATACATTTCAACAACAACAACAACAACAGAGAGAGAAAAAAAAATGAAATTTAAAAAGTTCCGAATTAAGTTGTCATCACAACCTTATAGATAGTTTTAGCATGCCCCAGTATTTTTTTCCTAAATTCAAAATTTTCCAAATCCTTCTTTGAAGAAGATGTTGTTCAAACATGTGAAACTCCAATTCATGGGTTTATATCATTGCATAACATTTTGCTTATATATATATATATATATATGTGTGTGTGTGTGTATGTGTGTGTGTGTGTGTGTGTGTGTTGTGAGTGTAATTTTGTAAGCAGTCTCTCATAGATAGAATATAACTGATGTCTTAAGGAGAGAGTCAAATTAAATCCAGGAGAAAATAAATGGTTTTATTTTGTTTTAGATTTGAATTGTATATTGTATATTGATCATTTTTCATGAATTGTTGATGACTTCTAACAAAATTAAATAATCTAAGCTCCTCTTTCTTACAGGAGTACCCTTTTTCTTATTAAATGCTTTTATTTTGTTTTTAGTTTTTATTCACACTCACATAAACACACACACACACACACACATATATACACACAAACACACAAATACAGACACAAAAACACACACATCCACCCATATATATATATATATATATATATATATATATATATATATATATATAAATCACTTTTTCACTTTGTGTGTGTATGTGTGTGTGCACTTTTTATGAGAAACAATAAACATAAATGTATGTGTGTGTGCATGTATGTATGTATGTGTGTGCATGCAAGTATAAGAGTACATTTTTGTTTCCTTTTGTTTTTATTTTTCATATAAAAATATTTCATCACAAAATTGTAGAGGAAATATAGAAAGAATACACAAACACACACACACATCCACCCATATATATATATATATATATATATATATATATATATATATATATATATATATATATATATATATGTAGTGATTTCTGAAAAAGATTGCAAGATGCAATGCATTTTAGTCAGGAAAAGCAAATTCCAGACTTGGTTTTCAAATTTAAATTTAAGTGCATCCCTGTCTGGCTTAAATTGAGAAAGCTCAATAAATGTGGGTGTTAGTAGATTTATTTACATGGTGTTAAGTACAGGTTCTTGATGAAAGGGAGATTCCTTCAACTCTGGTTTTCAGAAGGTTCGACTGGAACCACAGATCAGAAGATTTGAAGTGTTGGAGTGTCAAACATTCTACAAACTGCAATTCTACAAATGATAATTAGCAGAATATTGGGTTTTATCATAAAATTAGCAGAATATGGGGTTTTATTATAAAATACAATGTCCTACAGACAATACCTAAAAAAGTTAAGGGTTATGTTTATTGCCTGATGCTAGAAGCATTCAAGTTGAGACTCCCAGATAAAAATTTTTTACACTGCCCACTTCGAAAGTGTGATTCTTGGGGGTTCACTTACATCAATATAACTATTTGTTACATCCTACCACTGTAGGAGAGAGTTGATAAATATCTACAAGTGTAGTATTAAAAATAATGAAAGTTTCAAACATTATTTCAAAATATGGTAAAAGGTGGTCATGATCATAAATGATTGAGAACCTCAAAAATGATATCAAACAGAATTTTTCTTTGTTTTTTTGTAAACATAACTGAAAAAGCAGTAAAATCAAGGAAGCAGCTCATATCAAGTTGTTGGATGAATGCCAGACCAACGTGGAAATTGACTTGTTGCAGCTTTGGCAACACAGTAGATATTGAGGATTCAAAATGGACTTCTGTGGAAAGGTCTGAGAATAAATCTATATAGTAAAGAAAAAAATCTGTTTCATACCATTTATTTCTTTGCAGTTCAAAGAAAGAATCAGAACACAAGTCTTTTTCTTTTTTTTGAAAGTTCATATTATGGCTGAAGAAGGCAAGAAAACAAGCCAGTTGTAATGTTGTGTGAACAAGAAAAATAAGAAGAAATTTAATTACCTGAGTTATTCTTTGAGTGTAAAATTGCAGTTTGATTTTACTTTAATGTTTAACATTAACATAAAATTAAAAAATAGTCAGTGAGGAGACAACATTCTGAAAGGCATCAGATAAAAAGGGAGAATTGAGAACCAGTAATATTTAATGTGTGTGGGTGTGTGTATATTGATGTTTACACATTTTTTACATATGTTTTTGTAAATATTTGCGAATTTTCTTTGTGCATTCCAAATACATATAAAGAATTTGCAAATTATCTTCATAAAAATGAAAATTGTTCTATTGTGAGGTATCATACCCGTTTCTTGCTAGTTAACAAAAAAGAAAATCTGGCTGGCTGCTCTATTACTTCTTTATTAAAAAAAAAATGTATATATATATATATATATATATATATATATATATATATATATATATATATATATATATATAGTATCAAACATTTTTATGGTTTGTTATATATGATAGATATGAATTTAAAGAAAAGAAGAAAAAATATTTTTCTTTATGGAGGAAGCAAATTGAACTTTAAAACCATTTCTTTAGGATGTATATTTTAATTTGTGCACATACAGTGATAAAATAATATGATATGATTGAAAAAATTAATAATAAAAGAGAAAATTGAGCAGAAAAAATGGGAAGAAGAGAAAAACAAATAATAATAATAATAATAATAATGACAATGATGATAATAATAATAATAATGATAATTAAAAGAAGAAGAAAAAAGAAGAGAAAGGAGAAGTAGAAAAAGAAAATAAAGAAGACAAAGAAGAAAATTTAAAAAGAGATAACAGAGGAGAAAGAGAGAAGAAAAAGGAGAAAAAAGAAAGCAAAAAATAGAAATTTTTTATTTCTATTTTTGGCTTTCTTTTTCTTTTTTTTTCAAAGAAGAAGAAAAAGGAAGAGGAAGTAAAGAATCATTATATATATATATATATATATATATATATATATATATATATATATATATATATGTGTGTGTGTGTGTGTGTGTGTTAGCTGTTAACTCAAATTCAAATAAGACCAACACTTTGTGTTAACAATCACCTCTGATAGGTTCATTCTTAGATCACTCCTCAAGTTAGTGAGAAGAGAGAGTTGCAGCTACCATCACACACTGGATATTGCCAACTGTATCACAAACAACTATATATATATATATATATATATATATATATATATATATAGGGATGAGGGAAAGAAGAGGTAGGAAAAAGCATGTGAGAGAAGGAGATTAAGGAGTAGAAGGAGAGAAAGAAATGAGCAGGTAAAGATGAAAAGAAAGAATATAATGAAGGAATAAGAAGATGGTAAAAGCTAAAAAGAACATTTGATTTTTTAAGAGAAAGGTTTTTTTAATATAATCTTTAGTGAGGTTTAAAAAGTGTTCATAAATTACTTAAAAAATAAAAGAACAATTTTTGAAAACAAAAAAGGCTTAATTTGAATTTGGTATTCATATCCAAAACAAGTGACTGTTACAAAAAACCATTTCAACAGTAAAAATTTTATTTGATATTCATTTTGATGATTAAAAAAGTTGCAATATTTTAAGTTGTTTAAAGAACATTTAAATAACTAAAAGAATCTTTTTTATCATGTCTTGAAAATTTTTTGAAATGAAAAAGTTTTAAAATAATTTTGTTTTACAAGCAAATAAAAATTGCTTCATAAGTTCAATATTTTTGTTTCAAGAATTAATTTTTTTAACTTGTTGAGAAACTTGGTCATATCTAAATTTTTTCAATCAAATGGAACGGACTGAACTTTTTTTTACCTTTTTAGAAAAAAGGCATAAGCTTTAGAAAGGAGAAAGATTTCTGTGCAGCAATTAAAGAAAAAAAATCTTTGAAAGTTTTTATTTATTTAGGTCTCTTTGAGGAGTCAATCCCAAATGAGCTTACGAAATAATTGTCATAATTAATCTGAACTCACATGGGAAAAAATATAAAATAAAATCTGTCAAAAGCCCCAAAGATATGAATTTGTTATAGTGGTAAGAAAATAGTGATGCCCTATTTGTATGTAAATTACAAAATTTTGGTTTCTAGTGACTCTTAGAGTTAAAGGGGAGAAAATGGAGATAATTTTGTAAAGGAAATTAAAAAAAATGACAGACAAGAAACAAACAAGTATATTCATACACATAAAAAACTTTCAAGCATTCACTCATAAATCCCTGTCCCCTTGCAATCCACTTACCCACTCCCCATCCCAGCCGATTCTCCCATTTTCAGAGCAAGAAAACAAAAAAAAAAAAAAAGAAAAGAAAAAAAGAGGAAAAAAATAAAATCCCACAAAAATGGGATCTAAAATATAAATTTCAGTTTTATGCAAATTGACTTTCATTTATTGAATAGTCTAGCAACAGACAAAAATGTATTTACACCAAAAGTATATATATATATATATATATACATATATATACATACATACATACACACACATATATATATATATATATATATATATATATATATATATATTGAAAGAAGACGAACCATGATCACATCAGAATAATATTTGAGCAAAAAACAGAATATTCCCCCTATCCTCTTTAAGGAAAAAAAGGGAGTATTTAAAACAAAGGAAGAAAAGCATATGTACACACACACACATGCACACAAACTTGATTTAAAATGAAACCAGACCTAATTATAATAAATCCTCACCCGACAAAAAATATTTTATATTCTTAGATTTCAATCAAATGAGCTCCCTAAACAGGTTATTTACATTAGTGTTGTCTTACCCATTAGATTTATAATAATAAAACACCCAAGATGTCATTGTTTATATATTGCAATGACCTATCCAGAATCTTATTTCTTACTCTTGCATTGAATATTTGATTAGTTCAAATATCACACAGAGCCTTAGCTTTCATCATACTATATTTTCTTGGAATCATTTTTCCAATACCTTGACCATGACCGGCTTCCATGAATCCAAAAATGTCATTAATGATTAATCATTTTTTTCTTTACTCAATGATTATCTTATAGCTATTGGAGTTATCATGAAAGTTTTGAATGCATGTCAATCATAAAAGTTACAAATAATAATGAATAATGTGAATAATTGGGTTGTTACAATTTCCAAATGTGAGAGAAACAGAAAAAATGAAGATGAGAAAATGGCTAGATAACCAAGGCACCCTTATTCTGGTTCCACTCTCAAAGGTTGAGGAATCAGTTGTCTGATTTGAGTTTTGAGTAACTTCTTCTATATAGTCTGGATTTATCTGGCTTATAGCATAATTATAACCCAACACTGCTAAAATGGACTGATCCTGTTGATATATTAATACCTTTTTTTTCTCTACAGTATTGTACATCTGGTTGGCCTTGTACTGCATTAGCACATTTGGTGGGACGCTCGATAAATACAGTATTGTACATCTGGTTTGGTTTAGTTTAGTTTCTTTGTTTAATGGGATATCAATCTTGGTGGGTTATTTAATACCAAAGCTATACTTGTTGAAGAACAGTAGTAGTACTATCTAACCCTTTAACTGGAGGGGGGATTAGAGAGTTCATATCTTTCTCAAGGGCATTAGTCTGAAAGTGAATGTAATAGTATGACTGAAGTTTAAATTCACAACAATGTTGCAGTCCACCACTTTAGCCACTGGACCATGTGGACTTACCTCATACAATGGATGAGAGCTGACAAACAGACCAACCAAAATGTTAAGTACCAGTTCAGTTGCTAAAAGAAAATTTGAAATAAGCATTAAAGAAGTAGATGAGAAAATTTTTAAAAACTGAAATACAAGACCACCACATTATGCAAAGAGTAATTATACCAGGTTGAAATCCCTAAAATGGCAATAGTTTAAGTACTTCAGAACTATTAGCTACTTCAGAAAAAAAATGACCTTTTAAAAAATTCTAAAGTCAATCATTGTGAAATTTGATTATTATTGTTATCTTTTTAAGAATAGTATCAAAATATTCAACAGAGTTGTAAAGTCAATCACAAAAGGTAACATGGGCAAGTATTTTCTTTGTGAATATTTTATATTTTATTAATTATTGATGCAATATAACATTATATATATATATATATATATATATATATATATATATATATATATATATATATATATATATATCATAGCATCCATTAATCTCTTGAGATTCTAGATCTGAGCCTAGATCTCTTCACATTCCTGGGCAAGATTGTATGCTAAACAGATATTTGCCCATGATGCATGTCTCTCCTCTTTATGGCAGCAATGTTTTTCAAGGGAAGAACAATGTGTTGTACAACTCCATTTCACTGAAGGAGTTGTCAGAAGGAGGTTGAATATCTTTCTCAGAGACCCCAGCTCCTTGTTTTCTATTCAGAGATTTTCCTTCTTTTTATTATATCTATTTTACATGCAGAAACATATATCCATATATTTGCATTCTTATATAGATATAATAAAAACCTTTATATAAACAGAGATCTTTTTGTTCCTGTACATACATAAACCAAAACATGTTTAAAGCATTTATATGTGTTAGTTTCCTACACTGATTTAAAGGGTTCAAACTGTATAATTAAAAAAGATAATTTAAAAAAATAGAGAAATCTTTCCATTTATCTGTAGTTAGAATTTCTTAAAACAGAGATAATAAAGAAAGATTTTGTTTAAATAAAAGATCTTTTCATGCTACTGTCTGCTTGACCAGTTCTTTATGGAAGCTTTAAATTACAATTAAGTCACTAGTTTCAACACAAAGGTAAATAATCATCTCCACACTAACTGCATTTATAGCAGTAGCAGTATTAGTAATAGTAAGTATGTAGTCAATCCTTCTGTCATTAGCAGGATATGGCACAAAGTCAATTTTTAAGTAAAGTTGGTTTGAATTCAGTTTTCTTTCTCTTAGACTGGTTACTTTACCAAGGCTCAAGAACTCAGTCTGCCCTATTATTTACCCATAGCTAGGAGAAGAGATAGATTCATGTCTTTCCCTCATCCAAGATTTGAACTTAGGTTACTGATTCCATTTCCTATGATGATAACCATTGCACTAAGTCTGCCTCAGCATTAGTTACAGTAGAAGCAGCAAATATAAATTACCATAACTGTTTGTATATAAGAGGTTAATTGAAGCTTGTGCTCAAAGCACCAAGATGCCTCAGTTACAAAAAGTCTTTTGGAAATGATCTCAAATGAATCAGTGTGTTATACCTAAAATATTTCAACACACAAATCCTTGATGTTCCATTAGAATGACCCCTGCAAAATAAGTTCATAATGATGGTACTTTATAGTACTGGAATTGAACATTTCAGGAGATTTTTTAAAAAGTTTTTGTAGCATGGGAGTTTAAAAATGATTAGCCATACAAATCTATATGGTGAGGTGGGATTGGCTTAAAGGATTTTTTGTCCAAATGCCCAGGTTACTATCAATTTGCCCTGGTTTGTATAAGAGATTTGTTTGAGGATAATTGTGAAAATTTAAGACAAGTTATTCTTAAGATTAAAAAAGCTTCCTTCCAGTCCTTGTTTTACAGATTGTATGATTTAAAAAAAAAAAAAAAAAAAAATGAAGGTTCACCACTGGTGTCTTTCTTGCCTTACAGGAATGGATTGATATCAATTTCTTTTTTCTCTTTTTGAGTGAAAAGATTTTACTGGTAGATGAGGTAGATGTGAAGACCAAAAGTCAGAAAGAATTAGAAACTGCTTTCTTGTTTTTAAATTCTTTTTTTTTGTCAAAGTTAAAAGCAAGGAAGTTATAAGATGAAGGTTCAGAGGAGAATTAGGGTTATATATTGGAATTTCTGAAATTGGCACAAGGGTAATTATGAAAGCAGGTGTTTTTGTTTTGGTTCATCCTCTCAGGGCCAACCCAAGTGTTTAAAGACCTCATTAGATTTAATTGTCACCCTACCTTTTGCCAAAAAAATTACTGACTATTGTCAATGCATAAACAAAAAAATCTATGCTTTTATTGTATATGCTATTATTTTTAATGACACAAAGTGCCATTATATTTGCTGACATAAATCATCCCACCCAAAAAAGAAACAATTAAATGCTTTTGGGAGCCCCTTGACATTCATGGGGCCTTAAACAACTACTTATATCTTGGGCTGCCTCTGCAGGCTATGATAAAAGGAAAATTATATTGTTGGAGTTGAATTTAGGTTTTAGAGGCTATGTTACAAGTTGAGATTTTATTTGGGGGTGGGGGTCACATTACATATTAAGTTTTTGGGGGTCATGTTACATGGTGAGTTTTGAGGGGGCATGTTACATGGTAAGTTTTTGGGGGCCATGTTACATCTTAAGATTTTTGGGGCCATGTAATATGTAATAGAAGTTTGTTTGGAGGAACAAATTCATGGATATAGTGTTTAGGTTATAACAACAAATGGAGGTAATGTTTATTTGAGTTTTTTTTTTTTTAGCTATCTTAGCAATTTAATAGAATTTTTGAACTAATACAATTATTATACTTTGGCTTAGGGAAAAATGCTGAAAAATTATCTACATAAAACACATTTAAAATGCATTTAAGACTTGATTCTGCACCTAAGAAAAGTGTTTAATTTAAATTTAAAAAATAGTTGTTAAGAGATATGCAAGCAAAGTATTAAATTTAGGAATTCTATAGAATGTTTAAAATTTCTGGGTTGCAAAGTATAAAATAACCTTATTTCATTCTGTTTTTATGTATTTTATGAAGAATTTTAAAACAATTCTTCTGTATTCTATAGAATGCCTTGAATTCTTTGGCAAATTATGAAATAAGCCTATTTCATTCTGAGCTAACACACTTTACCTAAGATTTTAATAGAATACCTTGATATTCAATAGAGTGCTTGAGTTTCCCATTTTGTAAGTAACAAAGTAGGTTTTGCATTATTCAAAAAATTTTAGAGCTGAAGTGAAGGATTTTGTTCATCCAGTGGTGGATTGCTAATTTGAGTTAGGGGTTTAGTTTGGAAAGATAAAATGAAGGCAGAAATTTTATTTTTATTGTTATTATGCTGAGATCCCTGAGCATGTATAGAAGTTAAGCAATATGATTGGAAGCCATAAGAAGGTGATTTTGAAAGAAAGATCAAATAATGTAGGATTTTCATTTTCAGTATATAAGAATAATAGTTTGACTCAAAAGCAGGAAACTCTGGATGTAAGCATACAGCAGGTATAGATATTTACTAAGCTTAGTCTGGCAAAAGGCCACAGAAATGAAATAACTTAGATAAGCTTGTAAGCTATACTTCTATGAGAACTGCTTCATATAAGCAGGAATAGAAAATTGTAGTTGCATATCAACTGACTATCAAACTCGTATGTTATGGCCTGGTTTGTTTGCTTTATGGCATGTCAACCCTTGTTGGGTTATTGAAGAAGTCAGTCTTCTTTCAAGCAATTATATGATTTCAAGTAATCAATGATAATCATTTGTTAACAATTATAGCTTCAAGTAACTATTTTTAATTAAAATAATTAGTTCACTGTTATATTGCATCATATATCTAATGCTAATAATTTTCAAATAGATCTATTTGATCCATAGATGGGATCCTAACAGGTAATACCACTCCAGGTCAGATTAGACCTGGGAGTAATGGCAATGAAGGGCTACTCCACACTCCCCAGAGCTTCAGAACTAGAATCTAGAATCATATCCAAAATACTCCTTTTTTGGGGGGGGTTTACCCCTTGGTAGAAACACATCTTTAGGGATGTTCTGTGAGTAGATTCATCTGAGGTTTTGTGTTTTCAAACATCAGACATCCTTACTCTATAGACTCAGTCACTGTTGATCTGGCAATGGCTTGCATCCATGAAGCAGTCAACTAATTTAATCCCTTTAAGCTGAAAATTAGAAATAAATGAATAGCAGAAAAATAAGAGTAAAAAAATAGGAGTATATATATAATTAATCTGCAGACAATGTGTGTCCTCCCATAGTATTCATGATATTTATATATTGAAATGAATTTAGTTCTCACAGGGTACTCTATATTTGTATTCATGTGCCAAAACTAAGTGACACTTAGTAAATATATATCTTTCGTTAAAGATCATAGATAATTTTTTTCTCTTGTCTACTCAGATCTTAATATCTTCATAAGATTACAAATGTTAAAAACTAACATCTCAACTTTACATGAGACGATGACGAATGATGGCTGAATAAATGTCAGAGAAGAAATCTTTGGGCAATTTCTATGCAAGGTTAAGCCTAATACACAAAGTCTTATGCAAAAACTAGAGAGAATCATTAAAAAGGCATGAAACTTGTTTACAAGAAAGATTTCTGCTAAAATATAGTTCCATATATATATATATATATATATGAATACAGTGTTTAAATATTGCAGTATCTTCAGTGAAAGCACACATGGAAATAGATTTTTCTTATGTGTATTATGAAACTATCATAAAAAATTGAAATAAAAATTTTTTAAATGTTTTAGTATATTGTAACCAACAGGGTAATTTAAATTTAAAGATCGCAAAACCATGAAAATATTTGTTGCAATATGGGGTTTTACTTTTCATGTTACACTGCTTATATATATATATATATATATATATATATATATATATATATATATATGCAGGTAAATGCTGTTATACAAGTATTAAATATCAGTTACGCTTTGACAAGAATAGAATATTGACAATTTACATACATGCAAATTTTATGAAAGCTCATGATATTTCGCACTGTGTGACATGAATAGCTACACAAGAACGCAAGCAAAAGGGAAGGATTTTAGTCTCTGTCAATACTCCCATATGTTAGAAAGCCGACAGCACAAAAAAAATGTGTTCACCGGATATTATATCATATTATTATTTTTTTTTACATGGAATGGGTGTCTTGACAATGTCTTCATGGCATTAAGTACAAAATCCATTTCAAATTTCAAGTAATAAGAGAGAGAGAGAGAGAGAGAGAGAGAGAGAGAGAGAGAGAGAGAGAGAGAGAGATTTTGACAAGTAGAAAGAAATAAAGAAAATCCAAAATAAAATGATGAAAGAATTATTTTTGGAATGTAGAGTCATAGCACCATTAGAAATTTGGCCTAACACATGGCAAGAAATGATAGAGCATTATTGGTAGAATTTTTCTCTGATATCTCAAAGCACCGGGTTGAACATACTGGAACATTCTTTGGCAAATGTAACACTAATTTGCCACCCTAAATGATAATGGTGGTTTCACCGGCCTGAATTTTGAAATTTAATTGTACAAGAAAAATTTTTTTTAAATGTTTGCATAATTTGGAGCTAATGGCAAAAATATATCACTTTTTGGAACGCTTCATGAATTGGGAGAAAAATGACAAAAAGATGCACACAATTCTAAAGTGAAAAATAATTTGTCTAATGCTAGTTTTTTTTTATTGAGGTCACTGAAAATTTCACTTTTCCTTGAGGACACTGAAGACATCACTTTGTATTTTATGAGTAATGCAGAAACTTCTTTGTAATAATTTGAATTGTTATTTTCACCAAAAGAAATTCTCTCATATCAAATTAAAAAAAGAACTTTTCTTTTTTTAATTCATATGAGAGAATAATTTTGATAATATATTTTCTAAATAGAATTGTAATTTCTGGTGAAGACTTTGAAATTGGGTCTTTATATTTATATAACTTTATATTTCACATTATGAAGCTTACCTTTTTCATATTCTTTTTTCAGTATACAGAACAACCTGAGGCATCTTGTTAAGATGTAATGGTTAGTAAGCTAGTCCAATTGCTACTGAGTAGTGAGTTTGATTCTCATTTGTGCTAAACTAAACTAAGTTTAGTAAATGACTTATAGATAATCTGTGAATGCGGAAGATGCAAGATTGATCCCTGGGTCTGGATTTAGTGGAAAGAAAAGTGCTGTTACAAGGGCAAAATAACTAAGTAGGCAAATTAACTGAGTCAAGATATCTTAAGGTATGGACAGCAGAATGAGAACAATTAAGCTAGAATAAAGGAGTTGGTTTCAAATTCCATGACAGTTACTGACAACAAATGATACCTGAAGAAGGTTAGAAAGTACATCTGAAATGTTGTTGCGATAAAAACCAAGATGAGGATGTCAGTCCAAGATGTGCAAAGAGTGTAAGTTGTAAAAAATTCCTCATCTCAGAAATTAAGACAGAATGAGTCCATAATCAGGGTCCTTTATTATTTTCAAGGAACTTGGCTTCCATAACTTTAAAGGAACATTTTTTTACCCTCAGTCATTGCAGTCAAGAAGGTTTTTTTTTTATTGATGCATTCAAAAAATAAACAACATCAAATCTTAAAAAGTGGTCATATTTATTTACCTGCCTCTGCAAAGCATGATGAAATATCAATAAAAAAATGATTTCTTTTTTTTTGTATGGTGGACTTATATCTCTCAGAACTTATGTAGAGACAAACATTTGATAATTCAAAATTAACCCTAACCCCAGCCCTAATGCTAACCTTAATTAAATAACACAGATGTATCCAGTTTAATAAAAATGCTTTCAAACTGACATATTTTTTTTATTTACAGCATTTTATTTTTAACTCAGGCAGGTTTATTTTTCTGTGGATACTTTCCAAAGAAAGGGCAACTACTGATACAACCCGATACTGGGATATGTCACAATAAAGTTGAAGACAACGTGGGACTGCCTTAGGGATCCCAAAACCTGGTTTTGAATTAAGGGTTGTCCTAGACTGGTTGCCTACTAAAGCTAGAGAGATAAACTGACTAAAATAGAGGAATGTGAGTAAACAGGCAAATAGATGCATATGTAGATGTGTGAATATGGTTAAATTTGAATAAAAAGTTAAAGAGTTGGGTAATAAAGTAGGTCATATGGTCATTCCTGGTAAGTATTTGAATTTGAAAGCTCAAGGCAGCTATGTAGAGGTTTGAAATTGAACTGTTGGAAATACAGACATCCCCTGCTTTTTTAAAGCTTTACACCATTTTGCTTTAACAGAAGACCTAAATTAATGTTATGTTTTGGCAATTATCTGAAAGGGCATGAAGCAAAAAAGCAATTGCCATTGATTTATATAGGAAAATTTTTTATGAACATTCTTTGATCCATGGAATAATTATTTTTCTTTGTCTACTTGCCTCAATACTGAAGATTAACATAGAAAACTTGACTGCTTAACTTTGTATATTTTTACATAATATGTTTTTTTTTGTATGCACTCCAGCATACTTACCTTAAATCTATACACCTTTTCAAAATACTTTTTCTACAATTATTTCAACATTATCAATTGTATGTAAATTGTGATGGTTATATTTTGGGCCTGGAAAGGCTCAGACATTTTTATAATATATAAGGTGTAATCAAAAAGTATTGAAGCTGAATCTTTAATTTTACAATTTAAAAAAAAAATGATATTAAAAAAATCAAAATTCTTGTTTAAATTAAAATTAAGGAAAAAATTAAATGTTTAAAAAATATCTAATATTTAAAAAAATCTTTTTGATTTTAGAAAATTAAAAAATTAAAAATTTGAAAAATCAAAAAATGAAAATGATATGAGTTAGTGCCAATTTAAAAAAATTATGAAGATTTGATATTTTTTAACAAAATGTTTTTTGCGAAACACCGTACTCAACTGACTTTTCTTTTTTTCTAAATTGAAAATTCATCTTGAATATGTGGAGAACATTAAAAGAAATAAGATAGTGTGGGTACACTCCATATTAATAGAGTTTACAAAGAAATTTGAATAATAGAAAATTCACAAGAATAAGTGTGTTAAATGCTTTTTTGAAGAAAATTAACATTTATTCATATGTTGACAAATACAACTTCACTCTCAATATCTTTCAACACACCTTGTGAATCAATGATAATTGTTTGTTATTTTGTTTATGAAAGGTTTTATAATATGGATATTGGGAGCAAGGGACCCTTATTTTTTCTATCATAGGACCCTGTTGACTCTAAAATACAAAGTTTTTTTTAAAGTTAGGCTGTGATGGTCTTTGAGTGAGATATGAAAGAATAAGGAAATGGTTAGAATCAAATAACTAGAATTGCTAACCATTTTTCTCAATATGACTAAACAGACACTAAACTCTTTCTTAAGTTACCAAGCGAACAAAAAATACTTAGAAACCCATATACACACACATATATGCCAAAATATCCACACAAAACAATACAGTGAAAACTGAACAAATAAACGCAGAATTTGGATAAGCAAAGTTATACAAAAATAGGTAATAGGTAAAAATATAGAAAAGAAAAGAAAAGAAAAGAAAAGAAAATGAAAGAAAAGAAAAGAAAAGAAAAGAAAAACAAGTCATTAAGAGAGAAAACAAATATAAACTAAATTTTCTTTGATGAATAAGGAAAAAATGTATGTGCAAATTTTTTGTCCATATCTTTAAAATTCATACAGCAATTTTTGCTAATATCATATAATATTTAAAGATTTTAAATTGTCATCTTTTTTCTTTAAGTTTTCCTGATATCTGAAATACTGGCCAACTGGAGTAAAAAAAACTTTTATAATATATATATATATATATATATATATATATATATATAGGGTGTGGCAAAATGATCACCAAGAATTAAAAATATTAGATGCTAGTAGTGGCTAGTGGGCAGGAGGTATATCTTTGAGCAGCAGCAGCCATGCCATTTCAATTGCCATCATAGCATAGGATTGGTATCTATGGGAGTTCTGAGATGAATTTTTCCAGGGTACCTCATCATATTTCTCTTCATGTGATTAATTCCTCTGGGGATGCATGAAGGTTCAAGTCTTTAAATGTATGACACAGGTATCTGATAAACTGAAAGATTTTAATCATCATCAAATCTAAGTCATACCAGAGGCAATAAAATGTAAAATGCTGCAGGAACTTCAGGGAGAGGCTTCAGGAGGGTATAGCTTGTGAGGGTAAGCCTTTGGAGAATATAATCTATAAAACAAAATGGTCACAATAACAAAACAAATAAAATTTTGAATAGTATTTTTTGTTTTTTTATTTATGTCCAAAACCTGTGAGTTCATTTTGCCAGACCCTACATATATATATATATATATATGCATGCATTCAGTCATGCCTCACATAATGTCCAACAAATACATACACACATCCCCTATTAAAAGCAATAAAAACTGAATTCAAGGAATAGTACATAGCAAATGTAAGTGATGTCTAAACAGTATAGAAACACAGAAATGCCCAAATAGAGAAATGAGGGTGGTGGTGGGCATAAAATGTTAAATTTCTATAGTCTATAATTATTTTTAGACTTAAAAGCAAAAAAAAAAAAAAAAACTTTTTTCACACGGTATTTGAACTTAAAAAATCTAGTGTTTTAGAACATATCTCAGACATTATGCAATACATGACTGTATATATATATATATATATATATATATATATATATATATATATATATATATATATATATGTGTGTGTGTGTGTGTGTGTGTGTGTGTGTATGTATAAAATCCTGTTTTTTGTTCTTCTGCATATATCCCATCCCTATATTCATCAACATTATGCTCAATCCATCTTAGGGCTCAGGCCTTTTTCAAGGTCTCTAATACATGGGGAGTAAGGGGTCTTATTCTACCATGTTGGCTCCTATGTTTGAATAAGGTTAACTTTGGAGTTTTTCTTTCTCCTAAAAGTGTTATCCCACAGAGAAGGCCAAATCTTCCTTGCAGATGGCATTGTGACTATAATAAAAAAAAGTGGAATAGGTGATCCAAATTCAGGACTGTTTCATTTTGAGAAGTCATTAGTCCACTTTTCCATTCAGCTACTGGTGAATAAAAGATAATATATATATATATATATATATATATATATATATATATATATGCAGAAAAAACAAAACATTGATTTTCTTTTATGTTCTTTTGAAAAAATCATACCCCAGACATCCCACAAAAATCAACGTGAATAAAAATTGTCATTGTTAATAATAGAAGGAAGTAAGAAAAGAAAAGAAAAGAAAAGAAAAGAAAAGAAAAACATATTTCAAAAATCATTCTTATTTCAGAAAATATCTTAAAAAAGAAACTTCATGTTTTTGTTTAGAAAAAGAAACTTCATGTTTTTGTTTTGTTCTGGAAGAGTGTGGAAGGACACTCCTGTGTCACAAGAATCAATGTGAAGAAAATCAAAGCTAATTTGTATGGGGGTCTTTGCAGAGGGAAAAATTGTTAAAAAATTGTTATAAAATTAAATTATAAGGAAATTTTAGGATTTTTCACCCCCAAAATTAAAGAAAACTACATTAATATAATGAAAAACATTTATAAAAAAGTATATAGACTAATAAATATAATCGTTTGAGAATATGTTTATGTGCCTGTAGATAAATACTCACATAATTAGATGTGAACATATATCAGTGCATCTATATATATGCATGTGTTTGCAAATATATATATCCATGTTTCTGTGTGTGTGTATATATATATATATATATATATATATATATATATATATATATATATATATATATATATATGAATGTATGTACATATATAGAGATGGAAATGTAAATAAAAGGATTTGTTTGTACCAAAGCATACAACAAAATAAAAAAAGGTCATCATTAATTTATTTAGACTAATATCCTCATCTCAGCTTTTAATAAAAACAAGATTATTTTCAATTTTACTGGTACATTCTCTGATCATCAGCAGGTGTTATCTAGAATAACCTGCATTTCTTTTTCTACATTAAAAGTGTGCCAGAAAATATATCACACAGATTGTTCCATACAAATATTGAAAAAAATCTTGGCATTGTCCATGCAAAAGAAAAAAAAAGAAATAAAAAAATATGAAAAAAAAAGTATGAGGACATGAACTTAAAAAAAAGAGGATTTTTTCTTTTAATTTCAGGGAATTTCTTGGTCAAGTAAACCAAAATGAATTCTTTCTTCATTACTTTCAAGAAATAAATCCGAGAAAAAAATACTACTACCATGTTCCAATAGGTTTAATTAGAGTGTATGAAAATCATGGTAAAAAAATTAGGTTAAAAAATGAAGGCGCCCCACCCCCCCAAAGGGTAACAAAACCATAGTTTAAAAAAATCGAAAATTTGACTAATTAGCGGTGGGTATAATTCAGTTGAACTAATTCTTCTTTTCATATTAATTTTAATTTTGTCCTTCAAATAAAAAGGTTGAAAAGTAATATTCTAAATGTACACACACATATGTGTGTGTGTGTATGTGTGTGTGTGTGTGCACGTGCGTGTGCGCATGTATACATATATATATATATATATATATATATATATATATATATATATATATATAGACTACTAACTCACCTGAAGATCAACAACATGAAACTCATTCATGAGTTTTTATCCTGTTTTTATTATCACTTTATTTTATACTTAAAATATTGGGATATTGTTCTGCATTTTTGTGGATAGAACAAGATTTTATAGATCAAAAATGATTTTAGCATTAAATTTTCATCAAAATTATAAATATATATATATATATATATATATATATATATATATATATATATATATATTTATCACTACTTTGTTTAGAGAATACAGTATATTGAGTGAAAGTACTCAATATCTAAGACAGAGTAAATATATACAATATATAACAATATATATATACCTATGTGTGTATGCATGTACATGTGTCTGAAGGTTTAGACAATAATTTTTTGTATTGTATAGTTGTTCTAGTCTTATACAAAATCTGCAGATAATTACTTACCCGAAGATAGATAATGTAAATTTAGGTAGAAAATCGTCTTTTAGACATGTTGCCCTAAATATGACTGACAAGGATTATTTATACAGTTTTTATATCAAGTTTTTCCTGCATGACAGTAAGATGCTGTTAATGTGTATTGTGACTATATAAAACTGTCCTAATTTTTTTTTTTGTTTTATTTTAGTTCAAATACTTTTTCAAACATACGATTATGGTTTTACACCATTTACAGATGACTTTGTTATCAGATGATTGAAAACATTCATTTGAAAATTTTTAAAATTCACAATGTTTTTAGTTAACAACACAAATTTCTTGACTTCAGACACAATACAATGACAATTTACACTCTCTTAATAATGAACAACAATAGACAAAAGTATTTAAATTACAAATAAAAAATATTGGACAAGTTATATATATATTATCCATATCTGCAGCATCTTATAGACAAAAAACCCAATAAAAAAGAGAATAAACATTTCTTGTCTGCTATATTTGATGAAACATACATACATATATATATATATTGTCTGCCATATTTGATGAAACATATATATATATATATATATATATATATATATATATATATATATATATATATATATAGTATGAACAAAACTATAGACATATAAAGGTAAGTAAAAATGTTTTTTTTAATGAATTTGTTAATCCCAATCATTTTTGGTTTAAGGTAATCATGAAAAGATATTTATTTTTATATTGACTTTCAAATTAAATTTATATTTCAAGACTTATAAACTTATGGATACCTGGGATTTAGAGTTGAACCTTATGTTAATGTTTTCACCATTTGGTGTGCTAGCCTCAGTTGAGCATCCATTCCATTTCATTAGGTCAGCTATGGCAATTAGCAAGGAAAAATGTGGGATGAATGTTAATACTCTTTTTAAGTATAAATCTTAGAAATGTAGGAAGGAAGAATTTAATCTGAAATTTTCCCAGTCTGTATTTTACAATAAGTTGAAAAATATTATTTTTAGTTGAAAAATTTCATGAGACTAGGAGTGCAACATATTTGAAAGTGCTCAGGCAGGCCATCTTTGTTAACTGGTAAAGTTGCTGAAGGGTGCCTCAAGTGTTTAATTTGCTCAGGTAGAAAATTATCAAAATAGTGTTTTGTGTGTGTGTGTGTGTGTGTGTGTGGTTCATCTTTCCTAAGAATAATTAGTAATGATTCATTAATATGTTATTGATTAATATTTTATTAATTACTACTTCTGTCCCATAGTAGTTGTTACATTTAGTGTACAATATATACATATATATATGCAAATGAAAGAAGTATATTGGGATTGAAGTAATATCTAATTTTAGAGAAAGACAAATTTAAAGAAGAATATATAGGTTGAGATAGTAAATAATGCTGAATTTTTAAAAAACTGCCTTTATTGTTATAGTGTTCTCTCATTAGATTTGTTACATTTAGAGTATGAAATATATATGCAAACATATTATTGAGCAAATATAATGTTTTATGGCTACTTCTGTCTCATAATAATTATTGTATTTAGTATCTGAAGTTTATATGCAAATGCAACAAGTATTATGGAACAAAGGTCCTAGTTTGTAGTGTCTATCCCATAAGAATTGTTACATTTGGAGAATGAAAAATATTGGCAAATATAACAACTATTACAAGATAGGAATCTTAATAATCATTAAATTATTATTATTAGTATTTGTTAAAGTGAATAGAGTTACTGCCCTTGAACTGACATCAAGGAATTGGAGTGGCATTTACGAAGATCCTTAGATAAGAAAAGATGCAGATTGTTACGATGAATATTTGACATAGATATTGATAACATAAGCTTTATCAATATTATAATATCATGTAAAATTATTGAATTCTATTGATAGATACCCAAGAAGGTGGGATATGAACCTCCTTATCTTCTCAGATTTAGGTTAAACAGTACAACTATTCTTCTGCAAGGATGGCTTTGACATTAAATAACCCATGAAGGTTGATATGCCATTGAACAACAAAACCAAACTAAACCAAGCAGGTGGATGATATCACTATTCTTACCTACATTCCTTACTACGTGATAACTTCCTTATAGATTTAAATGTGTACTGAGTAATTATCATTTTGATATATATTATAGAGGAGCCCTTATTTTTCTGATATATAGATCTTGAAAATTAGAAAGAGATTTTATGATATCAATTACAATAATTTTCTGTAAATAATTGACGGATAAAAACTATAAATCTTTAATAAAGCATGTATTAAAGATATTTTAACTTTGAATCATTGAATAAGGATTTATAAGGATGAGTAAGTAATCATCTACATTTTTGGTATAATATTAAAACAATATAATACAAAAAATGATGATAGAAATGTGAATACTTCTACATAATGTTAATAATGATGATAACAATTATTAGTCAACTTATATATTAACCATAAATTGATATTATATATATATATATATATATATATATATATAAGGATTAGACTTCATATATATATATATATATATATATATATATATATATATATATATATATATAAACCAGTCTAATCCTTAGATTATTTTCCTTGGATTATATATATATATATATATTGTGACTTCAGTATACACTGGATCCAACATTCCCTACATCACGGAAATACAATGACCTAAATTTTTTAAATTTAATGTAACAAAAATTCTATAGAAAAACTACAAATTATTCAAAATCTCTTAATGCTGGAGAATGAAAGATATAAAAACTGGAGTTTAAAGAAAAATATCATCATTAATGATGAGGCAAAGGACTTGGCAAGAAAATTTAAGCTGATTTTCATACAAAAATGAACCAAAGTTAAGAAAGACTATAAGAAAAAAAAAACTGTTAAAAAACCTTGGCCGTAGCATTTCATGAAATATGCTTGAAGGAAAGACTGCTGCCTAAACATATTTCAAATACATATATATATATATATATATATATATATATATATATATATATATATATATATATCATGAAATCTAGTCTAGTGACTAAGAGAAATTCCTTTTTATGGAAAGATAAGAAATTATGTTATGAACTCTTATGATGATGTAAAAATAAAATTTTATATTGTTAAATTTGATAGATAAAATCCCACATTTAAACAGTGTGGAATAGAATGCTCTTCATTTATGGATAGAGTGGTTTGAATCATTTTAATTTTAGAAGCCAACAGATATGATTACATATTGTTTATATATTTAGTCGCAATTAAGTAGATAGAAAATCCTTTAAAGAAAGATATGTTTGAATACATGTCAATATTAAGAATTAAGTTTCATTTATGGCAATTGTTCTCATTTATCGGAAGTTTATAGAATTAATTGTTATCATTTCTTAATTTTGCCTTTAGCCAGAAAGTTTTCAATATGAATAAGAAAATGTAGACAATGTGAAATCTATATTTTATAAGTATAATACAATTGCAAAATTGCTTTAATATAGCAGTTGTTTTTGATGGCATGGGTAAAGTAGTATTGTATAAAAAGAATATATAAATAGGTAATATTTGATATCAGCATGTCATTTGATTAGGTGGAGAAAAATATTGGATTAGTGGATATTTTTTGCAAATTGAATATTTTCTTACTCCACATAAGACTGCAGACACTTAAATCACAAATGCTGCGAATTATGAAAAAGATAATAATAATAATAATAATAATAATAATAATGATGATTTAATTTGTGTTATAAATATAATTTTTCTTTAAGATTTCTTTTCTAACTCTTTGAATCACACAAAGGATTATATGAGTAAATGGTTTTGTTGCTTTCAAGATAATACCATAATTTTTAGTTTTTACTTTGGTAAATTCATTTTAGTTTTAAAACATTCAATTAAAAAAGCAAAAGGTCCTCAAAAAAAAAAAAACAACAAAAAAAACATAACAAAAAACAAAACAAAAACAAAAAAAATGATGGAAAAACAAAAAGTAATCAATGCTTTGGGTGTTTTTTGTTTCATGTACATTGTTTCTTTTTTTTCAAAAATCTTTTCAAGAGAAAAGAAGGAAATATATATATATATATATATATATATATATATATATATATATGTATGTGTGTGTGTGTGTGTGTATGTGTGTGTGTGTGAGGTATCATTTTATATTCAACATTACAATTACATTAAGGATTTTTCTCTGGTGGTAAATATTTTCACTTATTAGAAATTATATATATATATATATATATATATATAATTTTTATTAAATTATATATATGTATGTATGTATGTATGTATGTATGTATGTATGTATATATATATATATATATATATATATATATATATAATTGCCTGAGGATTGTGGCAGAGTTTGTCACTCTGAATAGCAATTTTAATAGTTTGTGTTAAGTGATATATATATATATATATATATATATATATATATATATATATTAGTGGTATCAACCACTCTTCTGAATTACAACACTTTTTTTAGGTATTTCTTTTCAAACAATATTTTCTGAAGCAATGATTGTTGAGCATGTCAGAGGTGTACTAGCACTGTTGATTCCGCTCCTCTGATTCGAATCCTTAAGACAGGCTGTACAGTTGATGATTTCATCGAAGCTGTCACCGAAATCTTTGGATAACTTGGCGCACACCACAGGGCCAATGGAAAAACTAAGCTGAGCAAGACACAGGAAATATGAAAGGATCCGGATCCACATTTCCATGTCGATCCTCTCTGTATTCTCCCCCAAGTTGAAATGCACGTGGAGTGACACAGCATAGTAGGGCAGTTGGCACAGGAAATATGCCATGACAAGCCCCAGGACAAGTTGTGACAGCCGACGCTTGTCCAGTGGGATGCTGTCTTCAAAGAACCGCTTGGTGATGTAATGGAGGATGATATATGTAACAATTGTAATGCTCAAGGGGACAATGTAGCACATTGAGATGGTAAGAAGCATCATCAATCGGGCATCTAAGTGAGGCTTTAAGATGCAACGTTCCAAGTTCTTGTCGACCTCATAAGCAAAGGCCAAAGGGATGCCAATAATATATATAAACAAGAAGAGGAATATAACGATGATTAGGCCATGCTTACTCGTAATTTTTGCATTGGGACGGTTTGTAAGAATCAACGCATTAAGAACTGTCAAGACAACCAGGTGGAAGGCAATGACAGTCAAACTGCAGTAGGCCATGTAGTTTGTAATGTTGCACCATAGTTCACTGATATTCCAGTGTGTATCTGTGAAGTTGACAATGTTCTGTGGGATCTCAAAAATGATATAGAGGATACTCGCCAGGGCCAGTCCTCCAATGACCACATGGTGAGTGATCCTCATGTTTTTGTACATGATCAGGCTGCGTAGAATCAGCAGGTTGCCCACAAAGCCAACCAGACCGATCAATGAAATCAAGGTGTTGAGGATCAATTTATCTCTGTCTGGAAGCATTTTGTCGTTTTCAGAGAACTAGCGATGGGTCATACCATTCTGCAAAAATACAAAAAAATACATTATAAATCATGAGATTTTATCAATACAAACAAATATAGGTGTTTTTATCACTTAGGGTATTTGGACAATTGCTTTCATCTTTATTGTTATATTCACATTTGAATACTCTTAGTGATAACAATAATCCATCTTCATCTCAGAAATTTAGACAAATAATACAAATATATGTGTGCTTAGCAGAACAGTTATCATCATAGGAAGTTGAATTGGAGACCCAAGTTCAAATCCCAGGCAAATCTTGTACTTCACTTCATGCTAATATCCTTGGAAAAAGCATGAGTTTATCTGTTCTCCCCTCCCCCACCATGGGTAAATAGTAGGGCAGACAGAGTTCTTTAGCCTTGGTAACCAGTCTAAAAGAAGACTAAATCAAAATACTTGAAAATTGACCCTGTGTCACATCCTGTGTGAATGTGTAAAAGAAAAGGCAAATGTGTAACTCTTTTGAGGGCATAGGGCTGCAACTACGCCATGTCCATGATGGTGCCATTGTTTTGTCGAGTCCAGTCTGCCTTTATATTTACCTGTAACAGAGGAGGAAAAGAATAGAAGGATTCAGAGTATAAGCATAAAAGTGAAATGCAAACAGACTTGTCTAGGATTTGAACTGGGCTTGTCAAGTTGATGTCCAAAGACAATAATCATTATGCCACACACCTTATATATATATATATATATATATATATATATATATATATATATATATATATATATATATATATATATATATACACACTTTAGAATAAGTAATACTATCATTGTAAAATAAAAATTATTATATTAGTTTCAAAACTAAAATGATAGAAAGAAAAGTACCAAATAAAACAGTCCACAATACAAAAAAAATCTCAGTGAGCCAATATCAATAAGAAAAAAGATTTAAAAAAAACACCAAACTCACAACTTTAAGTTCCACAATCTTTTTATTATCAGGCAGTAACTTAATTCATCATCATTAAACATTGGTAGTCACCTCCTGTGACTGTATTATGTGATTCCATCATGTGACAAAGTTTAATCTGATGCCTATTAACATTATAAGTATTTAGCCTCATGACACCAGTTCCAATCTTTTATTTAAACATTTTTTTCCCTATTTGAACATTTCTTCTGGGCACAAATAGCACCTTCTGGAACCCCCATTGTAAAGATAGGCTCTCCCTTATATTACCCACTGTCCCATTTTTATCTTTATACCCCCTCAACTAAATGGTGTTATTGGTATATCTTCTATTTCTAAACCTCTTCTATATTCATTTTGTAGATCTAATGTAAACGATATTAGGCCTGGTTTCGCAGTATACCTTTAATCCAATATTTCACTTCCAAACATATTTTTAGCAATTATATATTTCACTTAAAGTTGTCTGAATTTCTGAGACAAAGCTAGATGATTTTTATCATTCAGGATTGTCAGACCACTGTCTTCATATTTTTTGTTATATTCATAATGTTTCAGCCAATGTGTCCTCCAGCCTTTTCAGATGTTCTCCATGGAACTTTAAATCACGTCCTTTATTTAATCCACAATAATTGCTCTGACTTATAACCAGGTACAAGTATTATCACTCACCTGCAGTTAGGATTGAACCTGCAACCTTTAGATGATTGTTACTAAGAAGGTTAGGGAACCAACACCAACACCTATACCCATTACACCAGTTCAGATTGAATTTTTAGGACCTATAAACTTAATGTTCTTACATTCATCTTACATGACTATGAATTACTACAATTATATATGATTTTTTTACGATTTTTTTCAATCTAATCTTGATTATTGGTTCCCATATTGTATTCATCTCTAAACTTAAAGTCTAAAGTTATTTTGTTAACTGGCAAATTCACTCTTTTGGTAGAAATAAAAATACATAGGGAAGGAATGTACAAGTTGAAGTGCTCCTTATTTTGATCAATTTGTTATGTGTGTGTTTGAGTGTCATTGTGTATGTGTTTGTGTATTTGTCTATGCATAGTGTGTGTTCAAAATTGAGTTTGTAATTGACATTTACTATGTCTTTGACCCTGGTTAAGTGCCTGTCACAGTTGCTGCTAGAATCTTTGATATTAACCACTCAGTGTTTGGGTCAGTGGAACTGATCACAAACCCATAATGCACACACACACACACACACACACACACACACACACACACACACACACACACACACACACACACACACACACACAAGCATGTATAGAACTTATTTGAGTCTTGACTCTTTTGTGCCTGATATTGTATGTTAAAATTTTTCTAATATGATATCATAATAAACAGAAAAAGATTATTTTTAGCTTTTAAGTTGAAACAAGAATGTATTCTTTGAAAAACATGCAAAACACATTTGATATGTTTTAGGATTATTTTTGATATTTTAGCCAAAAATCTCTTCATCTGAATTATGTTATTAGAAGAATTTGTTTATTTCTTTTCAGCTGATTTTAATGGGCCTGAAATGATTAATCCAGTTATTTCTTTTGTTTGTGTAACATTATTACAAACACTGTTAGCAAAATTTTTCTAAGTCAATATTTGAATATATGAAATTAAAACAAAGCTGCAAAAATTAGTGAGTAAAACAAATTAATCATGATAGTTTGAGTTAAGATGTTGAGTTTAATCAAAGTTATGAACAAATGACTTGTTCAGGGAGAATTCTTATTGTTTTGAAATAGATAGACTGAGCCTGAAAAGCCCTTCTACTAAAGTTGCTTGCCATAGATATAAATTTATATCTAGTAATATCCAGCAGGACACATAGTGTAATAGTTATAGGCATTGGTTCCCTAAGTTTCTAAGGAGACAATCATCTAGTGGTTGCAGGTTCAATCCTGACTACAGGCGAGTAACAATACAGGAATACTTAACACTTATACCCGGTTATGGCTAACAGAATCAGAACAGGCAATCCCCGTGGATTCAATAAAGGATGTAGTTTGAAGTTCCATGAAGTTTCCCAAGTTCGACAAACACCTGAAGAAGGCCAGAGGACATATCGGCCAAAACATTGTGGAAATAACAATAAAGATGAAGACAATAGTCCGAAAACCCTTAATGATAAAAGTCAAGCTTCATCTAAAAAATTCAGGCAACTAATATCTATTTTGATTGTATAATGTTTCTTTAGAAATAATAAAATCCTGATATCTTTGCTTTAGGAGAAAATTAACTTTTTATTAAAAAATTGTTTAAAGTGGATTTATTTATAGGTGTTTCTGTATATAATGTTCACTGAAAATCAAAATTTAAAATAGAAATATTAAACCTTAATTAAGATTCAAAAACCCTTGCCAAGTAGAGGAAAAATTTTCAAAAATACATAGCCAATGAATGGGATTATAAGGCATTTTGAAGCTGAAAATTTTCTCTATTTTATATTGTTATTGTGCTTCATATGTCTAGTGTGGTTTTTATTGCAATAAATAAGAAGATAGATATGTGGTGAATTTAATGCACATCATGCAACATTTGTCAAGTATTTTTAGAGGCAAAGAATTGCTGTAAGAAGTCATTTTACTGGCTTCAAAATGTCAGCGTTGTTAGACCTGTAGCTAAAAGTGGACATATTAAAAATTCTGTATTTTAAACTGGATATTGCCAGATCTTTATAAATCACTACACAACATGCAACAAGTGTATTAAAGAAAAAATTCAAATAGATTTGGCAAAAGTCATTTTGCTTGAAAAGATGTTAAATGTTTTACTTAAGTTAAAGCAATTCAAATAAGAACAATATACAAGGTTTAATCATAAATTGAGAAAAATATTTGTTTCTTCTAAAGCCTTCTACCAGGAAGGTTTTGTGGACAGATGAAGTTGACAATCTGCTGTTTTCATCTCCATTCACTTTCTTTAACAGTCATATAGGTTTTAATGGGGGTGGAGTTGCTTGCTCCATATCCTGATTTTGAATTCAGGGTTTTTCTTCTTCCAGACAAGTTATTTTATTAAGGCTAAAGAACCCAGTCTGCCTTACTATAAAAATACCTTAATATAATTGTATATAAATTAATAGAATTAAGGATAGTTACTTTAATCTATAATTGTAAACAAATCATTAATTAATTGCTAGAAAAATGTTTGATTTTGGTACTAAATAACCCCACAAGGGTTGACATGCAATAAAACTAAACAACCAACCAACCAACCAACCAACCGCAATAAGATAAATAGAAATGATATTTCTTTGTAATTATCTATTTTTAAAAATTTGATTATTCTCTTTAAAATTAAAAAATATTAAGTAAAGGCAGTTAACAAGTAGAAGTGCAAAATCTGTTTATCAGTCAATGTGATGTCTGTCTGTAGCTGTACAATATTTGGGTGTGGTAAGAATAAGTAAATTTTTAGTGGGAAATGCTTTGGCATTGAATGGTAATTCAAGATAAAAGAATATGTTATAATTGGATGTTGGCCAAATATTCTAAAAAGATAAATTGAAATATTCTTAAATATAAATATGATGTGTTTACTCATATATGTTTCAGCAGCTCCTTGTGAGTATATATATATATATAGAGAGAGAGTTTGTCAAAAGGTACTTATGATGTAAATTATACATAAATAATATCAAGGTAAAGTATCTTTTAATACATGCTGCATATATATATATATATATATATATATATAAATGCGGTATAAATCAATGAATAAGATCAATAAGATCGATTGCGTTATAATGAAAGATAAAAATGCTCCATATAAGAACAGAAAAGCTCAAATGTTTTTCAAAAATATTGCACTAAAAATGATTGCAGCAGTTATTTATATATCAAATATAACTGACTTTGGTACTATATAACCCAACAAGTAATAATATGGCATAAAACCAACTAACCGACCAACCAACCAACCATAAAAAGACAAACAGGAATAATATTTCTTTCTAACTATTTATTTAAATATTTTTTTGATTGTTTTGTTTTCCTCTCTCTTTTTATCTAAAAACTGACATTGATTGCAATGTCTTTATTTAATGAAAATTATGAGGTCAATCAGAAAATAATGGAATGGAGTGTGCTGTGGATAAAAATCTGTGGATAAAAGAGAGATAAGAATGATTGTATTATCCTCAAGCATATCTTTGGAGTATATAACTGTAATCTTAGCTTTTTGCTACTATTTTTTTAACATGCTTTTGTTTACATATCCTCTATTTTAGAATGAATAAACCAGAAATTTTTAGTCCAGTTGGGAAAAATTCCACCATAAGCACTTGAAATACTTCAGTAAGTGTATGAAAATAACACAATGTCATGTTTTTGGGGAGCACAAGAGGTTCAAAGAGAGTTTCAAGGAGGTGAAAGATGATTCCAGAAGTGGGAGGCCTTCAACAAGAAGGACTGATGTCAATGCTAAGTGGGTAAGGCAAGTGGTGTGTGGTGATTGTTGACAGCTCAAATGATTGCAAATCAGCTGAATGTGAAAAAGGACAATGTTTGGAAGATTATGAAGATTTGTGAATGTCTGAAAGGTATCCAGACTGGGTGTGCTGAGTACCTGGTAGTTCCTGACTGAGAGAAATGTCACCATGTCAGAACAACTACCAGGTCTTGCTTTATATGACTTTTTTCTTTCCCACAAAATCAATGGGATCATCAAGGGGATCTATTTTGAAGGCATAGAGGCCATCAAGTGGGCCATAATGATGGAACTGAAGGGCATCCCAGAATAATCCCTCAAACAGTGCATAAAAGCATGACAGAGAAGGATGAGAAAGTGCATAAGATTTGAGGGGGATTATTTAAAAGGGGAAACCATATAATTTGTTGTTTGGAATTGAAGTAAGTAGTCTGTGGCACCAATCCCATTACTTTTCAGACACACTTCATATATTGTTTGGAAAGTAATTATGTTTTACCAGAGAGGCAATAAAAATAAATAAAATTTATTTGAATATCATTATCAGGAAGGTAAATTTTTGATCCCATGTATAAAGAAATCTGGATCTCCACCAAAAAGACCATTCTCAAGTGCTTTGTTTCTGAATGTTCTGCCACTTATGAAATGTTCTAAAGAATGAAATAAATAAAAATCTGTAGCTACTAAATCTGGTGAGTAGGAAGGATATGAAAGAACCTTCATCATAAAAATTTTACCTTTTCTTGGGTTGGTTGGGCTGCAGTCATTGAAAATGAAGGTGATTACATTTTTAATGAAAATACTTTATACAATTTAACTTGTTTTTATATCCTCAGCTTGAATGTAATTATTAACGAAACACCTTAATATATATGTCTATTTATTCCTCCAGTTGAATTTTGATATTTTTCTCTGCATTTATAAATATATATATATATATATAGTAAGTAAAGTTAGCGACCATAGTCGAGGGTGACCCGAAGGCTCCCTTTTCGATAGCTACTACACCAAGGTGTAGGGGAGGGCGCTACTCCATTCCCAGGATTGCTCCACTTTACCCTTGAACCGTACCTTATAATGCTGAGTGTTAAGCAAGGTGGTATCAAGTTCCATTTTTAAAGTCTTTGGTATGACTCGACCTGGGATTGAACCCAGGTCTCCCGGGCCATTGGCGAACACTCTGTTTGCAATATTAACTTTTGTGTTTTTATCCAGTTAAGAATATGTAAAAGTATGAAATGGTAAGCATCTCTGTTCACATGTGGAAAAGATTTTGAAAAACTTTGCAATTTTCTCAGACATGTTTGTCAACAAGAAAGAGTAATTTAAATAAAATATTTCCATGTGAAAAAGAAAAGAAATAAGATGAAAATTCTTTATAAGTATTTTTACACATGATTCTTTTACAAAGAAAATTGAAGTAGTCGGGTGTGGTCCATAAACTCTCATGTGTCCCCAACCCCTCTCAGCTAATGTTTTGTGTATATGTGTGTGTGTGTGTGTGTGTGTGTGTGCGCACACACATGAATATATACATATATACACAGACATACACATAAGTATATGTACATATGTGCATGAGTCAAAAGTTTAACAATATTTTGATAACATGAAGCAGAATTGAGCAGCTTGAAATGCTACTGAGGTTGTGAAGGTGATAAACTATACTGGACTGTGAGATGTCAAGCTCTTCTGGTACTATGTAAGTACTACTCACCAGATTTGGCACTGCAGTTTGGAGAGTGGCCTCAGAATCTGTAGTTTAAGGCCTATTTAACTTTGCCTGATCATCAAGGTTCTTGCAACCTGAGCAAAGTTTTTCAAACAATTTGTTTACAAGAGCACCTTCATCTTTTGCACAACAAGGGTTTTTAGTTGCTTTTGTGGCCCAGTCATGATTTATAAAGTATAAGTTCTTGAATTTCAATAAGTTGCAAGTTCATCTGTGTGGCTTTCAAATCACATACAGAGAGAAGCAATGAACAATGTCTCAGTGCACTAAAATACCACTATACTACCATCCACAGCTGGTAGTTTTCATGGCTTCAACTGCTTTTGTTATATGATACATATGCCACAAATCAGGATGTACCAAAATATAGCAAAACCTTTGACTTACACTCATCATCATCATATCACACTGGTAGCACGGATATCCCTGACCCTCTCTCGCCACTCCTCCCTATCGTTCATCGCCCTAGGTAGGTCTTCAGGACAACATCCCGTATCCTCACATAGCTGCTGAATGTATGTTCGTGCTGGTCGTCATGCTTTTGCACGGCCATGTGTGGGGTCCATAAGAGTACATCTCTTATGAGTTCGTCCCTGCTTCTCCAGCAGTGTCCTGCATGACTGGTTCGTCTAACTTGAATAGTTTTCGTGATAGGGCGCAGGTGGCCGTACAGTTGGTGTCTTGTGGGGTGTTGCCGCCAGGACTTGTTTAAGATTGCACGTAGCATTCTTGTGTAATTGCCGTCTAGCTTCTTCTCCAGCCGTTTTGTTAGCGTCCATGTAGTGCAGCCATATAGCAGTATCGATGTGACCACTGCCTGGAAGAAACTGCATTTCATTTTATCGGTTAGGTCTGATTTCCATATAATCGATAGCCTATTGATAGCTGTTCATGCTTTCGCTAACCTCGTTTTGATGTCCTTTTCGGTTGATTTGATGCAGCTTCCTAGGTAAGTGAATTTGTCTACTAGTTTAAGAGGGGTTCCTTTTAGAGTGGAGATGTCCTCCGTTTGATTATAGCACATATATTCCGTTTTGTGTGCATTAACATAGAGGCCTATGCTTGCTGCTGCTCGTTCCAAACTGTGCAGTAGTGTTTCGGCTTGGTCAGGTGTATTTGCCAGTATCGCTATGTCATCGGCGTAGTCGGTGTCGGTAATTGTTGTTGCGTGGTACCTTCTGCTTCTTTTCTTCGTCAGTTCGAAGCCATTCTCTCTGATTTTGTCAATCGATGTTCTAAGTACGTAGTCTAAGTCAACAATAGTTGACTTACACTAGTATATATATATTTTTTCTTTAAAGGTGTTTGCAGATTTATACAATGAACACACACACCAACCCATGTTTCTTTGTCCCTATCTAAAATGAGAGAGAGAGAGAGAGAGAGAGATTTCACAAATATCTATCTATCTATCTATTCCACAAATATCTAGATCTATATCCATATATATGACTAAGTATATATATAAGCATATATCTATTAGTATGCATAAATTTATTATGATGACTTAACCAAGTTTGAGTCTTCATTAAATTGTACTATATATATATATATATATATATATACTAACTTTATGTTTTCTCTATAACACTCTCAATAAAATTCTTCCATAGTTAAATAGTAAAAGATAAAGGGAATGAAGAAAAATAAAAGAAAAGGAACAGAGCTATAAGAAAAAGCAGAGGTAGAATATATATTCAGTGGGGTGAAGTAAATATTGGTACATAAGAAAATGTTTATATTTTATCTTTCAAACATAGCCTGAACAATTTTTTTATACATTTATAGTATAAAGATATATTCTACTCATATGTGTATATAAACTTTGGTTACAATTAATTCTACAGAAATTAATGCCATTTATTTATTTTCATGAGTGAAAAAATTAATCATACAGTGCAAAAAATAATGCATTATCTTCATTTAATACTTTGTAGAATATCCTTTATTTACTTCAACAACCACTAATCTCTTCCTGTAGTTCTTGAAATAATTTGTAGGCATTTTGTAATATTCTTCTTGGCATATTGTCTTCAGATTATTGATGTTTGCTGGTGCTCTTTTTCAAATTTGAATTTTCAAAAATCACCATGAGTTCCCAAATGGATTCAAATCCAGGGACTGACTTGGCCATTGCAAAATATTAACATTATTTTCAGACAACCACTTCTTCATATATTTAGCTGTATACTTGGGATCATAATCCTGCTGGAAAATGTAATCAGAAGGTATCTCAAGACTCTCAACGGAAGGCATCAAATTTTCTTCCAAGAGCTGTTTATACTTTTGGGCATTCATTTTACTGTCTATTACTGATATTTTGCCCATAACTTTCACTGAAAAACATCCCAAAATCATTATACAGCCAATGCCAAATTTGACAGTTTGTACCATGTTCTTTAGTGAGTGGGCTTCGCCATTTTTTCTGCACACATGATTTTGATAATTATGACCAAACAACTCAATTTTAGTTTCATCTGTCCATAATACTCTTTCTTAAAATAAATTTTCCTTTTCTTTATGCTGTCTTATGAATTTCAACCTTACATCTCTTTGTCGTTTCAATACGAAAGGAGTTTTCTTTGGTCTCTGTGACTTTAGACCATTCCTTAACATTCCATTACTTATTGTTTGTTTGGTTACACTACATCCTGATGAATGCAAATCTTCCTGCAGTCCTTCATGCATAACCATTGGATTTTGGTGAATCAGGCATGCTAATTTTCTTGATAATCTTGTAGAAATCTTCCTTGGAGCACCTGTTCTTTTTTTGTTTTCAACTGTTACATCTTTTAAACCTGGCAATGAATGAAATTATTGAAGTAAAAGTAATATTCAGGTTGCTTGAGATATTTCTATAACTTTCTCCGTCTTTCCAAAGATTAACAATCAGTGCTTTTTGTGAATTACTCAATTCTTTACCTCTTGCCATGATCAGAACCTTCACGTATGACAAGCAATTGCAGAAAGTTCTGGTTAGGATGCTCAGACTAATTATAGTTACTGATAACATTATTGGAACATTCTAGAAGGCAAACTATGGGTACTGATAGTATTACTGGAACAATCTAGAAAAATATTGCAACAGTGTTGTGTTATATTTTGACCTTCGACCCGGCCCAAAAATACTATTCCAAGGTAATACACCGGAAGGAAGTGACACATTCCAACGGCCCGTAATCGAAAGAGATCGCGTGGGCGGATTGAGGCTTATGATATGGGACAAGGTGAAGGTCTCATTGTGCCACTACAGTCATGCACTGGAAGAGAGTAACCTCTGAACTGCATGACAGTTATTTCCGCTTGATGATGATTAAACATCCGATTTCGAAGATCCAGTTGGCGATCATGTGGGCGTTGAGTTATTATTTAACTCAGTTGAGTTTGGGGTGCAAAAGCAGTTGCCAGCAGACTCCCAGAGGGTTAGAGACGAGATGTGGTAGGGAAGGCCACACCCGACCGAGGGGGACCTCGGAAAACCCCCGATGCAGTTGCCAGCAGACTTCCAGACAGTAGAGACCAGATGTGGTAGGGAAGGCCACACCCAACCGAGGGGGCACTCGGAAAACCCCCGATGCAGTTGCCAGCAGACTCCCAGAGGGTTAGAGACGAGATGTGGTAGGGAAGGCCACACCCGACCGAGGGGGACCTCGGAAACCCCCGATGCAGTTGCCAGCAGACTCCCAGAGGGTTAGAGACGAGATATGGTAGGGAAGGCCACACCCGACCGAGGGGGACCTCGGAAACCCCCGATGCAGTTGCCAGCAGACTCCCAGAGGGTTAGAGACGAGATGTGGTAGGGAAGGCCACACCCGACCGAGGGGGACCTCGGAAACCCCCGATGCAGTTGCCAGCAGACTCCCAGAGGGTTAGAGACGAGATGTGGTAGGGAAGGTCACACCCGACCGAGGGGGACCTCAGAACCCCCCGATGCAGTTGCCAGCAGACTTCCAGACAGTAGAGACCAGATGTGGTAGGGAAGGCCACACCCGACCGAGGGGGCCCTCGGAAAAGCCCCGATGGAGTGGACCCCAAGACCTCTGGTTGAGCATCTAAGAGAACAAGAAAGACACAACGTGACGGTCATAACAGTGGGGTCAAAATGTGAAGTTTACGTTCGGTCTCCAGCACCCTCTCACATGCAAACCTTCAACAACCCTTTCAAACCCTTGCAATAAAATGTGAGGTAAAATATGTTTGTAAAGAAGTCTTCATGCGTCTTAATTATGGTGTCGTTGTGATGCTGAATGAACGTGTAAATAACTATATAACAGTTGTACTGTACAATTACTTTTTTCACTCATGAAAATGAATAAATGGCATTAATTTCTGTAAAATTAATTGTAACCTAAGTTTATATACACATATAAGTAGAATATATCTTTATACAGTAAATGTATATAAAAATTTTGTTCAGGCTATGTTTGAAAGATAAAAAATTAAAATTTTCATATGTACAAATATTTATTTCACCTTACCGTATATATATATATATATATATATAATTTTTTATGGTTGTCTATGTTTTTATGTTTTTCTTTTTAAGGAAAGTTTTTAAGATGAATTTAAAAAATTAATTACATTACAGTTTTGAAATAGAATGCTACTAATGGAAATAGAATGTTAAAAACAATTATTTTTTCATTTCTTTTAAAAAATAAAAAATTAAATCAAATATTTCGTAAGATACGATATAACATTTAAATGTTCTGATGATGGTTTAATGTAAAAACTGAAACATTTAACATTGTGAAATAATTCAACCATGAATAAAACCATCCACTGAACATTTGGTTTTTTCCTATTTGTTCATATGTATACTTATATACATATCTGTGTACATATGTATGTATATATTTATATAAATATATAAATGTGTATATACATATATATGTATAAATATATATATTAATAAATATATAAATATATACATACACATACAAATATATGCCAACAAAAAATAGAATAGTAATACCTTGAAGAATGATGCGGATTTTGAGGAAAGTACAGTATGTGACCATTACAGTGTAGTAGATATGCAGATGACATTTGATCTTCCTGTAATTTAGTGACACCCATAATAATAGATGTGAGTGTACAGGTCAATTTTAATACCAAAAGGGTATAAACATTGTCATTGTGTCTTTAACCTGTCTAACTTAGATTTCTGCTTTGTTGTCTCTTTGTAATTCACTTTTCTTATATCTTTACCATTCATTTGTCATTTTTAACCCTTTGCCCCTAGTTGCCAATTGACCACTTTTAGGGTAACTTTGAGTAGATTAAAAAATCCAAAGATTAATATGGGGCCTAATATGAAGTGAAAAGCAAACAACCTCATACAGGATCTGAACTTTTCATTTTATATTTTCTAAGATGATAACTGTTATGCCACACACAACTCCAAGTATTTGTTTATGTCATTCTGTTCATATCTATCTATCTATCTATCTATCTATCTATCTATCAGGAGAGTTCTCATGGTATGATGACTGATCATTGTATAAGAGTTTGAACTCCAGTTGCACTTTTGAACTAACACCATTGGGAAAAGTATGACCCCACCCCTTATTCCCCCCAGTTATAGCTCAAATAGTATCATTGCTGATCTTCTACAATGATGGCTTTGACATTAAATAAACCACAAAGGTAGATATGCGATCAAAAAAACTAAACAAAACAAAACAAATATCTATCTATCTATCTATCTATCTATGTGCATACTGATTAGAAGACTGATACTTTTTCCCCAAATGTTCTTCTCAGTCAAGTGTTTCTGCACTGCAAATCATATACACATATAAAGATATGTGTACACATTCATGCATGCACACATGCATACACTTGTTAAATACATACACTCATATCACACATTAAGATAGCAACACATGCATGTGAACACACACACACACAGCATTTTGTTCTCACTACCAAGTAATGAGACATTCTGTCATGGTTGTTATACTACCCTTGGCAGAAATTATGGAATTAGCACAATCAATGGATTTTCTCCTTAGTGTTATATTTAGCAGTAAATAAACTAATAATTGGTAAGATGCAAAACATTTTATATTTGTTAGCTGAATATTGTGGCTTTGTAAACTAACTAGATTAAATTATTTAAATTAATGGTATAATTTTTTTACAAGCTATGCTGAAGAATATATAAAATAAACTCATATTAAGTAAATATCCTCTAACTATCCTAATACCAAAGTTTTTGTCAGGGGTGGTATAATTATTTTGATATTACTAGGGTGAGTCAAAAGTTTTGCAATATTTAAGAAGTACATTCTAGTGTGCAGTGCATATATCACATGACCAAAGTTCAAGAAATTTTGCTCGGATTGCCATAACCTTGATGATTATGCAAGATTTGGAGACCGTACTCCAAACCAGTGTGGTTCATCACCTCCACAATCTCGGCAGAAGCATCTAGAGAAGCTGAATTGTACTTCATGTTATTAAATACTACAAAATTTTACATCCACCCAAGTATTATAGTTAATATAATAACATTATTATACTATTTACTGGACCATTAGCCTAGTGGGTAGAGTGTTCGCCAATGGTCCAGGAGACCTGTGTTCAATCCCAGGTCACGTCATACCAAAGACTTTAAAAATGGTACTTGATACCTCCTTGCTTAACAATCAGCAATATAAGATACGTATCAAGGGTAAAGTAGAGCAATCCAGAGAAAGAAGTAGTGTTACGTTCCGCCCTCTGGTCAAACAAACGACAACACGGAATTTGTATATAACAATATATATTTATTTTCTCGACGGACGCTTGTGTGAAGTAGGAGCAGTCAGGAGAGGAATTAAGATCGTTCGTCGATGAGGCTTGAACTTTTCGATGTCAGGAGACGAAGGCCGAGACAACGCACACTGCGGGACGATGAGAGAGGTTTCGTGAACAGCGGGATCCTTTTTTCTCTATCTTCTTCTGTTCAATTCGTCGGCCTTATATTACCTTCAAACTCCCACGCAGAGATAAAGACACGCCTCTACGCCTCTGCAATCTTCCCGATCTCAGGCGATTGGGATGTGTTACTTCCGCCCATTTGGAATAGCCTGTGTGATCGTCGTCGAGCGGAAATAACTGTCATGCAGCTCACAGGTCACTCTCTTCCGGTGCATCATTGAAGTGGGACCTTCACCTTGTCCCATATTATCAGCCGAGCACACCTGCACGCTTTCTTTCGATTATTGGCCATTGGGATGTGTCGCATCCGCTATCTTCGGAATTGCAGGTGTGATCATCATCGAGCGGAAATAACTATCATGCAGTTCATAGGTCAATCTCTTCCGGCGCATCACTTTTTTTACGGCACAGTGAGAATTTTTACCTTGTCTCATATTGTGAGCCAAGCTGTATTTTACAGTAGCACCCTCCTACACAGTAGTTGCTATTCAAAAGGGAGCCTTTGGGTCGCCTTCGACAACGGTCGCCAACTTATTATACTATTAAATTTTTCAATTATTATTATTATTATTATAATAGAATTATCATTATGCTATTTTTTGTAATATTATCATTTTTCTATTTCTTATATCATTATTAATCTTTAATTCAAATTTTGTCAATTTAAAGTTGTATGTTAAAATTATTATAATTTTATAATAATAATTATAATAATAATACAAGTTCCAGTCAATTGACATTTACTAAGCTAAGCTTACTTTAGCACAAATCCAGATGTATGGGCCTCCAGTGAGAATCAAACTAATGAACAATGGTCTGTTGGCCTAGCTTGCTAACAATCATGCTACAAGTGGCACTCTAGTTTTGTGAGCAGAGTTTGTAAAATTCCAGAAAGTAGTGTATGTCAAATCTGCCATGCATGGGGGTTTGGATGACCAAAAGCCAAAGATAACGGAAGAAATTGAAGCCATTAGTGTAGATGAACTTCATTAAACAGTTCAGATTTTGGTTGCAAGATACAAAGGTGTTGAAGAGCAAAATGGTGGATCTTTAATCAACCTCATTTTATAAATTGTTACATCATTGCATTTGGCGTTGCTATTTTTCTTTCTAACAAAATTTTGCACTTCATTTAAAAAGTGAATAACTTTTGGTACACTATGCCATGTGCATTTCAGCAGTTGTTTATTATATCTTAGGTTTCATAATTTCCTTAAGTTTCTCATGTTTTTTTCTGATATTTGCAGTCAGCAGCAACAAGTTGCTTATGTCTTAGATAGTTAAACTGACATCTACATCACAATTGCTTGGCAACAAGTCTGTCTTTTGTGTCTTGACATAAAAAAAAATTGAATGCTCCCACCAACAAACTAACATGCAAGAAATAGATAGGATAAACAAAAAATAATGAGTAAGCATTGTTTTTATAATTTTATGATGAAGCATTTTTACTAGCATTATTTTTTAAGTAGTTTTACTTGAACTTGTTATTGCTTTTTATCATAATAATTTGGTTTATCATTATGATTAATTATTATGATTATTTTATTATACTTTATCTTATTATTCTTGTTTTTTAAATGATGTATTTTCACAATCAATATTTTTTACAGAACTCCATAGCATACTTCATACATACAACTTAAGACTCCACCATATAATTTCTTTATATTTCAAATATTATCACTGATCTATAAGTCATCAAGGTCAATCTTCTCAGCTTTGTTTTTATCACAATGTTTTTGTCAAATAATTTTTTGGCCTTCTTCATCTAAGAGGAAATTCTTATTATGGTTTCCGTGATTTGTTTGTTTAGTTGGTTTTACGGCATGCCAACACTTGTAGGGTCATTTAATGGAGTTTGTTTTGCAAGTAACTATATGGCTTTAAGTAACTATTTCTATTTGATAATGATCATTTGCAAGCAATTATAGCTTCAATTAACAATTCCTAATACAAATAATTGGCAAGTACTACCACCTGATCAGAAAGTACTAGGGAGTAATGATAATGAAGGGTTGACTCCATATTAATCAAAGCTCCAGAACTGGAACCTCACCACTCGATATTTTTACAATGGTTAATTCTAGATAAGCATGTTGTCATTGACTAAGCTTAGTTTAGTTTAGTTTTTTTCAAGGATAGAAGTATTCAGCACCCAGAAGGAATCAAGCTCACTAACAAGGGTTTGCTAGCCTAGATCACTAACCATTACACCATGCATCCATTCTTGAAGTTCCTGTTGGCAGATCCAGAGTTATTTACATCAGGAACCCCCCTTCAGGAGGAAGGTTGAAGAACACACTGGTCAAAATAGTGATAAAGCCAAGATTAGTCAGTGGATTATCATTTAATAAACTTTTCGAAAAAAGCAGAGATCTACAAATATCTAATCACAGCAGAAGAGCAAAAATGTTACTTTGTGAAACTCTTGAAAATGAATCTGAGTACAGCTGGAATTGTGTCATTGGTATGTTTTTTTCTTTTACCACCATAACCACCACCACAACCACCACTATCATCATCTCCCCAACCTGCCATTTCCACCTCATGAGATCTTGCTGAGGGACCTTTATTCTATTTCTGCCTTGTATCAAACACTTTCTGTAAGACAAAACAACCTCAGTTGGAGGAGAAGGTCTATTTTTATTTCACTCACAGCATATTCATAACTGCTTCTAATGATGATAACAGGTCCAAACATTTCAATCAGTTAGATATTGTGTTTCTATTTTCTTTTTCTTGTTTGATACATGCTAATACATCACACACACACACACTAGACAATATGTTCATTATACAAGCACATGAAGATAAATACACAAAACATTCACCCCATCATTTAACATCAAGCTAAACCATCCACAAAACACTACTTTAAAATAGGAATGACAGATATAAGTTGATGCATAAACACCTAAATAAACAAATGCCAATGTTAAATATTTGACCAAAACAGTTACAGCTAATTTGAAACATACCCTGCCCATGCTTAAAAAATATCTACATTTCATTGATTTAAAGCAATAGTCTTTATTATTAAAGTGGTTAAAAGATCCTCTTTGTTGGATGGAGCCTTCTCATGATGAATTTTGCTTTAAATTAGTGAAATTCATATTAGAAAGATACAACTAAGTATTAATTCTAATTTTTTTGTCAACATATTGTGACTGTAGATCCCTATTAAATCTTCAAACTGATTCCAGGGAATCAGTTTTCCTGGCAACACCTCATTATTTTGATAATTAGTAGAATCAGAAAGGAGCTCTGAAATTTTTGGCAAAAACAAATGAGAGAGAGAGAGAGAGAGAGAGAGAGAGAGAGAGAGAGAGAGAGAGAGAGAGAATGAAAAAATGAGATAAGATAAATATATTGGTTTGAAATAATAAAGTTATTTTCCAATTTGGGTACATTGTCATTGTGCAGTGCTTAGCAATATAGTCTTGAAAACCAATTACAATAGTTTGAACTCACTGGGTGGCTCATACTTCTGGTTATGATTAAGCTTATCATTGATTGAGATATAGTGATTAAAATAAAAATATCCCTGTCGAATCTGGGTAGGTATAGTGTCATGGTATGTTTCATAAGATAGTCTTGAAGACCAAATATTAAAGAACTTAATGCTCACTGAGTGCTCCATATTTCTGGCCATGTGCTGCAGTTAGGATTAGCTTAGTAAATAACAACTCGACTATTTGTTCATATGGGGCATAGTTGATCATGTCAAAATTTTGGCAGTTAACTATAAGCAAGTTCTTTATTTATTGGTTACCAGCCTTTGCCTACATTTTATTCTAATTAAACTGAAAAGGACACACATACAATAATAAACGAATAAAAACACCTACTCTATTTTTCTGAAAGCTTGAATAAATAAAATCAAAATCACAGTTACATCCATGAAAGAAAAGATTGTGTGCATGTGTTTAAAAAAAAACGAGCCATAAATGAACAATAATGAAAGCATTAATTTTCTTTAAAATAATCACCTTCACATTCAACTGACTTATAGTAGCAAGTTTTTCCCTGGCTGAAACACCTCTAAAACTTCTCTTTTGTTATGGTGTGAAGCTTTTTCATACTTCTTTGAAGATCTTTCACATCCAAAATCTTATACTTGATAGAAATTTCAATTTAGGGAACAAGAAAAGGTCACACTCAGCTAGATTTGTTGGTTTGGCTCTGTTTTATGGCATATCGACCTTTGTAGGTTATTTAATGTTAAGTCATATATATACATATATATATATGTGATTTGTAAACAAATAGTTTGGAGGTAACATTCTTAAATTAGCCAGAGCTCATTTGTTTTCACATAGTTTAATGGTTTCAAGTATTGCTGTCTAAAACTAATAGTTCTACTTACACAGAGATAAATGGTCACAAGTTTAGTAAATGATTAAACAATTCTATTTGACACATAGATGGGGTTCTAACAAGTCAGAATGAAACTGAGAGTAATGGCAATAATGCAGTACTCCACATTCCCCAAAGCTCCTGTAGTAGAGCCTTATCATTTGATGGTTTAGTGTCATAACAGGACATTCATTGGAGGAGTCTTACCCCTCTACAGAGATACAGTCAGCATTTTCTACAGCCCCTGCTGACTGGGCTGCATGAATCAAGGGGATCAAGGGTGAGTATGGAGGGTGCTGTACTTGCACAATCCAGTGTTTCACCAAAAACTGCTATGTAGATATTATCGATTAATTATAAAACAAATTATCTACTGTGTACACATCTACATTTAAATTGTAAAATGAAAAAAAAAATTTGGTCATGATACATTTTGATCACACCATGAAAGAAAACACACCAATATAAACACATATATAAGTATAAATATATAAAAGAAAAGACATGCATACATACATACACAAATATATAAACATGTATACATGTATCTATATATATTTGAAAACATACAGACATACATGCACACACACATAAAAGCATTTTAAAAATGATTATTGTAAGGAATTTTGTCAGTATCATGAGACAATGAATCTACACTCAAATCTAAGCACAGGCCTAGGCAAGATTGTATGGGAGACCAGCAGTTTCTCATGCAGCAGGCCTCCTCTCTTCATGACACGAATATTGTCCAAGAGAAGGGCAAGATATTGTACAACTCGACAGTAATATCACCAGAAGAGTTCTTAGAATGAGACTGAAGAAACTGTTAAACTGCCTTAAGGATTCTAGCTCCTAGCTTTGAATAGAGTTTTTATTTCTCCTAGACAAGTCACCCTACCAAGGCTAGAGAGCTCAATCTGGTTAACTATTTTATCCGTGGAGAAGTGATGGATGTATGCTTTTCTCAAGGGCATTTGTGCAAAGTCAAACACAAACAGCCATGTTTACAGAATAGGAGATACCATTGTCATATTTATTTATGAAATAAAATTTCATCCGATGATTGTTTCCAATTCCATAGAAGACATATGAAATTAATTGTTATAAAACAATAGTAAGAAAGTGGGATCTTAATTCCTTTCCATGTTTATATATATATATATATATATATATAAAATGAGTAGATCCATGAAGAGATTTGTATTTATTTATTTTGTTCTTACATACTTGTATGTTTCCAGCTTGATGCTTTCATCAGAGAACGTGAGTGGCACAAGGTCTTATTAAAGGGGTATTCAATGAGACTTGAACTCACTGGTGTTTGCAGTTTGAATGGTTTTCAGTTGGTTATGGTTTTTTTTAATGAAGGTCTCTCCTCTCTTTTTCTTAGAGTGTGTTTCCCTTAGCCTATTTTAACCCACATTTGCTTTTGATATTTGATACAGTTGTGTTTGTGTATGTGTGTGTGTATGGGTTGGAGTGGTTTCAGATTTCACTTATAGTTATTTTTTCTTTGTGTATGTGTGAATGTGTGTTTTGAGATTTTTTTGTGTATGTGTATATATATGTATATCTATGTATGTTTGTTTCCATTTGTGTGTGTATGATTCATATTTTATTCAACTTTCATTCTCTCTTTGGACCTACAACAAAAAATCATATATATATATATATATATATATATATATATATAATTTAAGTTAGGATACTGTAGATAGAGTGTCAACAGTGCTTGGTAACTGTCAGTTTCTTGCCAGCAAAGTATACAATCAATATTATATATATATATATATATATATTAAAATAACTAAAGGGAAAGATTTGTAAAAAAAAAATGTGCTCAATGTGCAAAGGCAGAACCATAAAGAACAAGATAAAAAACCTAATTCTTTTACTGTTGGAAGAATTATGAGTTTATATTTTATCACCTAAGTTCTGGATAATCATTTATAAAGCCAAAGCTTAGCAAATAAATGACATACACGTGAAGAACCAGACATGCACACATACACAAATAAGTTATTGTGATCTTCAACATTATTGCATTTCCATTTTATTTGTCATTAAATTTTTGGTGGCAGGGAAGTGCAAACCGTGTAATATTTAAAGAAGAATGTATGATGCATATGGAGAAGAATGATTTGGTCAAAAATGTTTCCAAATGTGCTAAACATAGGTTTGCCACTATTGAGATAGTCCATGGAATGGAAACACACTGACTCTCTCTGGTAAAGAAAAAGTTTCTGGCACAGTCATCAGTGAAAAAGGTTATACTAACATTCTTCTGGGTCATAGAAGGACCCATGACTATTGATCTCCTTGAAAAAGATGCATCTGTAAACAATACTTTCTATTGCCAACTCTGTAGACAATATTTACCTTATCTATTGAATGATCCTTATATATATATATATATATAAGTTGGTCGAGCATAGTTGAGGGTGACCTGAAAGCTCCCTTTTTAATAGCCACAACACTGATGTGTTGGGGGGCGCTACTAAAGGAAACATTGTGGTTTAGCACAAATGGGTGGCCAATCTAGAGTTGAATACAGTAATGTTGGAGAGAAAAATTTCTTAAGTTCACAGCTACTCCCACTTTTTTTCTATTTGCTTTTGAGATGAGTGAAATAACCAACCAGATACTTTGTTGTGGTTTTGTGGTTATAGGACATGAAAAAACAAGGCTACCCATGACTACCATGTAGTAAAATGTTTTTTTTAATTGTTTTTTAAGGCAATTCTTTCTTTTTTGAAGGGATTATAAGTCAAGTGATACATGAAAGAAATTCAGGTATTTAAGTAGATTTTGTCAAAATCTTAGGCAGTTTTAAATAATTCCTGTTCTCTTTCTCTCTCTCTTCCTATTTCTCCCAATCTATCAATCAACCAAGGAAGATATACAGTGCATTAATATGGTGCCTGAGTATTGCTGATACACTCCTTAATTTGAAACCCATGTATCTATTTATGTATATGAGTGATTATTTATTGTAACCAATCTATATACTGGCACATATATATTCAGTGTTGCATTTTTATCCATAAGAATATATATATATATTCTAATGTGCTTTAATCAAAGAGGTGATATGTCCACACTAAATGGTGGCTCTCTGAAACTAGTTGACAAGTTCACCTACCTTGGAAGCAGTGTCTCATCTACTGAAAATGACATCAATATGCGACTAGCAAAGGTATGGACAGCTATCGATAGGCTATTGGTCATATGGAAGTCAGACTGAGCTGATAAAATAAAACACAATTTTTTCCAAGTAGCAGCCATGTCCATACTACTGTATGGATGCACTACTTGGATGCTGACTAAGCATATAGAGAAAAAGCTTAACAGCAATTGCACAATGATGCTAAAAGCTATATTAAACAAATCCTTGAATCAGCATACCACAAAACAGCAACTGTACGGACACCTACCACCCATCTCAAAGACTATCCTAATTAGATGAATAAGACATGTGGGACATTGCTGGAGGAGCAAGGCCAAATTCATAAGCAATGTTCTCCTATGGATCCCTTCACACAGATGTGCAAGTGTAGGACGACCAGCTAGAACTTATTTACAACAGCTCAGTACCGACACAGAATGTAGCCTGGAGGACCTGCCAGAAGCAATGGATGATAGAGATGGATAGCAAGAGAGAATTAGGGAAATCCATGCGAGCAGCATGATATGATGATGATGATATATATATGGATGCACAAAAGTGATAATGTTATATACTCACATAATAAATATGCTTATATACACATATACATGTTCATGTAGGATACATATCGATGCAATAAATTAATCAGACGCAGTAATAAATGACGCAGTGACAAAGACAGATGCAGGAAGACTTCTTTAACAAAATATTTACCGCTCACTTTATTGCAAGGGTTCGAAAAGGTTGTGTGGGGTTTTACTGTGAGAGGGAGCTGGAGACCAAACATAACTGAAATATTTTGACCCCACTGTTATGACCATCACGTTGTGTCTTTCTTGTTCTCTAGAGCTGCTCAACCGGAGGCCTAGGGCCAACTCTGCTGGATGCTGGCTTTCTTTACTGCATCTTATCAGCATCTTCTCTGGACCCCAAACTCTTTGGTCGGGTGTGGCTTTCCCTATCACATCTCGTCTCCAACTGTCTGGAACTCTGACTCCACTGGCCGCCGAACTCAACTGTTATATAATCGTTCGACGCCCACTCGATCTTTGAAATTGAATGTTTAATCATCATCAAGTGGAAATAACTGTCATGCAGTTCAGAGGTCACTCTCTTCCGGTGCATCAGTCTATAGTGGTACAGTGGGACCTTCACCTTGTCCCATATTATCAGCCTTAATCCGCCCACGCGATCTCTTTTGATTACTGGCCATTGGAATGTGTCACTTCCTTCCGGTGCATCACCTTGGAATAGCATTTTTGGCTGGGTCAAAAGGTCAAAATATAACAATAAGATAAATGGGAATATTTCTTTTATATTACTTTTTTCTTATTGTTCTCAACTAGTTTTGAGCTTAGATCATCATCAGGAGGAAAAGTTTTTGAGGAAAAATCTTTTTAAAAAAAAGGGTGACAAGTATTGAAGCAGTTTATTAAGATATATTTGATGACCCACTTCTCTTCAATGAACAACGCAATGACCAAACACCCAATAACAAGTGGCTAAAAGCAAAAATTTAAATCAAGTGAAGTCTGTCTTCTCTGACTTTTCAATTGAGTTTGTCTTGAATGGACAATAAGTTTAACTGAATGAATTTTTGAAAAGCTGTCTCCACTTGAGCTAAGATCAAATGTAGATGTGTTAGGGAAGATGAGTTAGTGGGTTATGGGGAGAGGCAGAATAAACATTTGAAAGGTTAGACTCAGGATAATACTTTGACATTCAGGTGACCAGCTGTTTTCGTTTTGATAGAATGCATTTAAAAGTACACATGAATCTCTGTTTCAGATATATATATATATATATATATATATATATATATATATATAAACACAAATATGTAAAACCAAGGTACTTAGAAGATGATTTTATCTGTAGATGAATTATAAGCCAAAGTTAAACGTTTCAGTTTTTTATATTAAACCATCATCAGGGCTATGTTAATATGTGATGTATCTTCTGAAGTATATTCAATTCTAAAGAAAATGAGATGAAAAATGAGAAAAATTTTATTATTCTATTACGGTAAATAGCATTCTGTTTCAAATCTATGAGATGTAATTAATGTTTGAAATTTATTTTAAAGCGTAACATATTTGCTATAAAACAACTTTGGAATAAAAACAGTTAAAAACTCTTCAAAAAACAATTAAGAATACAATCAATAATTAGATCAAGGTGTATACTCTATCCAGTGCTTAGACTATAATAAAATATAAGGGGGTGAAATTTCCCAAATTTATGAACATAAGAGAGACATAAAAACCAGCAACAAAAAGAATGTGTGAGTCAAATATAATTTAGAAACTAATCACAACTTTAAAGATTCCAAAATCTTAGTTAATATTGCATAATAAGAAACACAGAAAGATTGTTGAATCTAGTATCATTTCTATTTATAATGTTATTAAACAAAGATCCAATTTTTTTAACTTATCTTCTTTTTTAGTCAAATTAGTGGTAAAAACTTACACTATCCCTAATATAAATTAGATTTCATTAATTGTTTTATTTCTACTCACTTTCAATGTTTTTCAATAACACTTCTAATCATAATTTTTAGAAACAGCTTCAAAATAAAACGGCAACATAATAAAAAAATCCTTTTTAGCAAAAACATTAATTATGTCACAAAGGTTAGAAACAGAATGCTAAATTTTTTTTATTTTTTCATTTTATTTTTTCAAATTGAATATAATTAAGAAGATACACTATCATATATTAACATTGCCTTGATGATAGTTTAATATAAAAAACTAAAATGTTTAAGCTTGGAAAATAATTCAACTATGAATAAAATCATCCTCTGAATACCTTGTTTCTTAATATCTGTATATTTACACACACACACATACATTAGAGTTGGGTAGATTAGCAATTTATGTTTCAGTAAAAGTTTTTTTTTTTTTTTCCTTGATACTGCAGTTTTTGATTTGGTTTTTCAGTTTTTAATTTACTATTTTTGCTTTCTAAGGAAGCCATTCGTTTTCTTGTGTAATGATGAAATTTTCAGTTAATATCTGATTTCATTTAAGATTAACAAATTCGCAAATTAGTCCATTCAACTCTCAATTTATCGTGTATTATTGGTCCAATCTTAAAAATATTCATACAGATGGAAAGAAAAAACCCCAAAAAGTTGTTTTTTTGGTTAAACCACCCACCTCTAATATATATATATATATATATATATATATATATATATATATACAATTCTTATCAGATCTGTGCATAATCAGAAGTAAGCTAAGGCTTGATGGGAAATATGGGCACCCAACCCCTACTTCTTCAAAATTCCTTTACAATATCAATATTCTCTACAAAAGAGTCGTCCATTGCTTTTATCAGGAAGAGTTGGTCCCCTCAAATCAGAGGCTCTTCCAACTGGCCCATATTCCTCCTTTCATATTCTGGCTGGATTCTTACATTGTAAAAATATTTACACATATGGAAGTATTTATATAGAGGTAGTCTAAGTACATATATATATATATATATATATATAATTGTTATAAATAATTTTGTTGATAAATAGTTGATAGGTTGGTTTTATAGAATGTCAGTCATTATTGAGGCTATTTTATGCCAAAGTCAGTTTAACAATTATGGCCTTGAATTATATATGGGATAGAATGTATCTTTATAATCATTTTAAACAAACACTTCATACCCAGCTGCAATATCAAAGTTTTAAAACCGAATGTATTAATGCAGTTTACAAACATTTGAAATAGGAAAATACTTCATACATAATTACAATATCAATGTTTTAAAAAGCAATGAAAAAAAAGTTTTCAATTTTTTAAATGAGCAAGCATTTTATTTTTAGTTCCAATATCAATGTTTTCAGAGCCAGGATGCATATGTTCTTGATAATGACAAATGCAGGTTGAAAATACTCAGAGTACATATAAAATAAGCAAGAGCTTATTTTTGTACTGCAAATTTTTTTGATGAAATGCTAATTTCCTTTTAAACTAAAGATTTTATTATTTCTAGTAATTGGACTATATATATATGTGTGTGTGTGACATAGAGAAGAACAAAAGGTGTAGGGTAAGTTGAGGAAATGATACTAATGTATACTGGTCATTTGATCAATAGAATAAGCTGCTCCAGCTGGAGTTGTCCTTTGACCCTTATTATGACCAGTTGAAAATGTAAACACTTGAAATCCTTGATTGGCATTCCATTACTTCTATCCTGTGGTCAGTTCAGAAAGATGAATAAAAAAAGTAGAAGTGGATAGGAGATCTAGTTGCAATTAATTGGTGGATGAAGGGAAGAGGATCCAGAGAGAGAGAGAGAGAGAGAGAGAGAGAGAGAGAGAGAGAGAGAGAGAGAGAGAGAAGGAGATAGAAAAAGAAAAGCAAAAAGAGTAATAGAGAGATGGATAGATTAAATGAGAGACTGAAAGAGAAGGCAAAAAACCCTGAAAACTTATGTAATGCTTTCAAAATGTTTGAGTTGTACTGTTAGATTAGGGGTGGCCAATCTTCCAGATTTCACGCATCAGTCTTTCTACAAACGATTTCAGATGTGCTATACCAATCTTATACATCTATCAATTCTTGTAAAAATATTAGGGTATTCAGAAAGTAAATATTTTTACCAGAGAGGATATAAAATAAATATAAGCTAAGTTTATATATTATCATAAAAAATGTAATACCTTTATTTTCAACAACTGTTGCACTATGAGAGGACAACTTTTTGATTCCATATTTAACAAAATCTGGGGTTTTCCTTATAAAATGTTTTCAAGATCTTTGTTTCTGAATGTACTGCCATTTATGAAATGTTCTCGTGATCAAAACAAATGAAAATTTGAAGGTACTAAATCTGGTGAGTATGAAGGATGTGAAAGAATCCCCCATCTTAACAATCTTATATTTTTGTTGAGTTGCAGTCAATGTGATTACATTGACATGGCTGACAATGTAAAGGAATGGATGACCAAATGAGGTTAGTGCATGATGCAACTATTTCAACAGTTAAATATTCTTATCTCTGAGTACAGTGCTTGAAGATGACTAATACTGTAACATAGAATGTAGGTGTGTATAAATTCTACCATTTTATCCTCGTGTTGTGTCATTTATTTAACATTCAGTAAACAGATACACCAATAAATGCACATACTAATGCTGAAAAGAAGTATTCATTTTGTACAATTCATTCTGTATTTATATGAATCTGTCCCTATGTGTTTAAATCTCTTCCTATCTAGGATTGTTTATATTCATCTATCAGTTCCTGTTCATATCTATCTATCCATCTATGCCTGTCTGTTAATCTATTTCTGTGAGAAATCTTTTTTTAAATTTGTCATGCCAACCATTTTACTTATGTATGTTAATCTTCAATTATTCTCTTGTCAACACCTTTTAGAATTATAGAGTTAAAATCGTGCTTATCTTAGAAAAAAAATTAGCATTGAAATAGAACATGAATTGTGTTTAAAGAAAGTCTGAGAGACTAAGTCTTAAAATAAGATTTTGTTTGAGCAGACAAGTGTGTGGACAAACAAACGTGCCAAGTTTTCATTATAATGCATATAGAAGGTATTTCTTGATCTGTATCTCTGCCAAGATCTTGGCCTTTTTTCAAAAAAATGCCTTCGCTCATTGGCCAAGTGGTTTGCAAATTACTAGTTTCATTTTCCTTTCTAAATGATTCTAGATAAAAAAAAAACTCAAGCTGCTGAACTGGCAGCGGGATCTAATTTCCACTTTTATGCTAAGAGGGTAACCTTTCCATTGCGATTCACACCTTCTATCTTCTTAAAGAGCAATAAGACTCATCCCACCACTGAAAATGGTACAAGCATTCTTTCATTCTTTCAAGCATTCTAGTATTGCTTCATGCCAAACATTTCATGAAGAGATGGGAAGTGGTTCTTCTGAGAAACTTGGAAAGTTTCAAGTAATTGTCTACTAAATCTGTTTTAATTTATTTGTGTGAAGCAGTTCTTGGTTAACAACCTGTTCATATCTTAGTATGCCCATTATCTGTCTGTAACTCATTCTATCTTTGTTTATTTTAATCCATCTATTATCAATCTGTCTGTCAATCAATCTATCTATCCTTTTCTATCCCTTCTCATTTCACATCTGTGACAAGGTGGCTGTTGCAGAGGACACATTGATGCCCTGAAAGGCTTAAGAATGGACCGAATCATGTTAAGTAGAGATACTCATTTTGTCATATGGTCTGATGAAAGAAATGAGATAAGGACTTGTTAGGTTTTTAGTATAGAGTGACTGATTAAGAAGAAGGAATTAATTAAGAAGGTGGATTAGTTCCTATGGTTTGATCCAGTGAAAAGAGTTTGTAAGGATTGAATACAAACTTAACTTGCAGTTAATCAGATTGAGCATGAATCATAGCACTTCATCACTCCAACTTTGTGATTGCCTGTGTGAGCTGGGAAAAAGACAAACTGATGTTGGCCAAGTGGCTAATCTTTAGATAAGAGTGGCCAAGAAAACACAGTATTTGATTGGTTTGGTTTGGTTTGTTGGGTTTTATGGCATTTCAACCTTTGTAGGTTATTTAATGCCAAATCCATTTTTATGTAAATAATCAGTTCTATTTCAAACAATGCAGTTTAGCATGAGTACACAGTTTAAGTGTCAAAAACATTTCTATTTCAAACTATTCAAGCAGTTATATATAATAATTCAGTTTAGTGTAAGTATAGTTTCAATGTCAAAAACAGTTCAATTTCAAATAATTCAGTATAGCATAAGCACACGGTTTAAATGTAAGTACAATTTAATTGTGAAAAACATTTCTATTTCAGGCTATTCAGGCAGTCAGGCAGTTCTAATTCAGCTAATTCAGTTTAGTATAAGTACAGATTTTGTTTATACACAGTTACATGTCAAAACAGTTCTATGTTAAACAATTCAGTTTAGCGTAAATACACTTTTGATGTCAAAAAACAGTTCTATTTCAAATAATTCACTTTAGCATAAGCATGCAGTTTAAATGTAAGTACGGTTTAATCATCAAAAACATTTCTATTACAAGCTATTTAGTTTAATCAAACAATTCAGTTTAGCATAAGTATGCCTTTAGTTCTATTTAACCCATAGATAGGGCCCTATCAGGTGCTACTACGCTGAGCCAGAGTGGACCAGGGAGCAATGGCAATGAAGAGGTGCTCTGTATTCCCCAAGGCCAGCATTACTGGGACTTCACCATCAGACTGTTTAGTGTCATATGCAGAGGTGCAGTCAGTGTATTCTACAGCCCCAGCCGACTGGGCAAACAGTATTTTCCTAGTTATTATTCTCTTGCACAGTGTTTCTTTAATTGGTCAAAGCCAAGAACTAAGGAATTTGGATCAGCTGACCAAAGTCAAGCTAAAGAAAAATTTTGTCTTCAGAAAATGGTTATTATTAAGTATTTAATTTTATAACACTCCTCCATCACAGGTGATAGGACAAAGAACTGACTGTCATAAGAATAATTGCTGAGAGGCACATGCCAGTATTTGGAGGGAACCACCAAGCAACTAAGTGCAAAGATACCAAGTTAACCAATAAACAATCTGTCTTGGATTAACAATTTGTCTTTGTCAAGTTTAAAGAAGCAGCACAAAGAACTTGGGAGCAACAGCTGTTTCTGACAGAAAGTTCAGATCTTAGACACAACATGGGTGAAAAGGTCATCAACTCAAAGTGTTTTTGGCTGGTGATTAGGTATGTTCAGAGAATCTGCATTGCAGATGTGCCCAATTCTTCTGTTTTCCACTCATCCAAAAAGTATAGCTGGTCCTATAGAAGCCTTCATAGCTATAAAAAAATCACCAGTGAAAGCAGTCTTGTGGTTCACATCTTTAATTGAACTGTTAGCCACTTACTAATTGTGCATCATGGGGAGCTACTATATATATATATATATATATATATATACACACATACATTTACAATGGAAATGTATTGCAAAGAACTGCTCAGATAAAACTGCCTAACAGTTTTTGACTAGCTAAAGCAGTGAACAAGTATAAAAATATAGATCTACTTATAGATAAACAGTCTGTACTTTTTATATGTGGTAGTTGCCACTAGAATGTTTGACATTAACTGCTCAAGGTCTGGGTCAGTGGAACACATCATAGAGCTACACAGACACACAAAGACACAAACAGACACGTAAGCACACACAAGCATGCATAGTACCTGAGATGGGGCTCAAATCTTTTAAGCCATAAGTTGTCTTATTAAATTTTCTTCATATGATATAATAAACAAAAAAATTATTTCCAATAAAAATTTAGCAGTTAAGTTGAAGCAAAAATATATTCTTTGAAAAATAGGGAGTAAAAGAAATTTTATATTTTTAAGATTTGAAATCTATACATCTGACTTATGTTATAAGAAAGATTTTGCTTTTTAGGGCTGATTTTCATGGGCCCCAAATTGTTAATTATATTATTTCTTTTCTTTGTGTAACATCAATATGAACAAAATATCAACAAAATTCATTTAAATACTTTAAAGCATGAAAATAAAACAAAGCTAAAAAAGTAAGGGAGTTCAATTCATAATTCACAAGAGCTCAAGTAAGGATGAGGAGTCCAACCAAAATCAAAGAATTTTCATTGTTTTAAAATAGACTTGAGAGAATAGCTCTTTGAGCTGAGCCTGAAAAACCTTAGCCCCAAAGTTGCCACCGTTAAGGAAGTACCCATGGTGTAATAGTTATTGTCGTTGAAAATGGACATAGCAACTCAAGTTCAATTCCTAGATGAGGCTGTTTGCATTTTATATAGTGCTAATACTTTTGGGAGAGGTATGAGTCCAACTATTCTCACTGCAGCTTTGGCTAAAATAATAGAGCCGACTGGGCTCTTTAGCCTTGGTATGGCAATCAGTCTAGAAGAAGGAAAACTTGGAATACAAATCTTTAAATCTCTGCATAAAAGATTGAATTGATGTTATGTCACATCTTCTTTGTGTGGTTGGATTGATAAATATATATATATATATTTACTTTTACTGCCATTTTGGATTTTATCTTATGGTAAGTAAAAGAAATTTTAATTATATATATAATTGTATGCATTTATATATCAGCCCAGTCAGCTTGGTGCTGTAGAATACACTGACTAAATCTCTGCTGAGTGGTAAGACCTCTCCTAATGAATGTCCTGATATGACACTAAACAAACTGATGATGAGGCTCAAACTCAGGAGCTTTAGGGAATGTGGAGTACCCCTTCATTGCCATTCTGGCCCATAGTAGCACCTGATAGAGTCCCATTAATGGGACAAATAGAACTGTTTGACATTTAAACTGTGTCCAAATAAATGACTAGTGCTAAATTGAATTGTAAGAAATTGAACTGTTTGATCATTTAACTTGTTGTACTGTTCCAACAACTTCTGGAATGCCCCATGGAAGTCCTCTTGTGTGAGCGTGTCAAGGACCTTTGTCACAGCCTCTTTCATCTACTCAATTGTCTCATAACGACAGCCTCTGAGCTTAAGGAATAATCAAAAGTCACAGGGAGCAAGGTCTGGACTATAGGAAAGGTGACAAACTGTCTTGATGCCCATCTTGGTAAAATAGTCTGTGACAAGGATGGAGTTGTGGACTGGTGCATTGTCCTGCTGGAAATGCCACTGACCTGATTTGAAGAGTGCTGGCCTCTTCCAACCGAATCTCTTCCTGAACTCCCTTAAAATCTCAACATAGTAACCCTAACCCTAACCCTTTGGCCAATCAACTCTGGTCTATAGACTTCCTTACTCCTACCACACCTCTCATTATCCCTCACTGACTCCCTTCCTTGAATCTCTTATGCCACTCAAAAGCTGATGCCCGATTCATGCAAGATGGTACAAAAGCAGTCTGAAGCATTCCATATGTTTCTGTGGCAGCATTTTTTCCAAGTTTAAAACAGAATTTTATTGCATATCGTTCTTCTAAAGGCCAGATTGTGACAATCAGGCTTTAGTAGGGTGTATTCCTCTTGCTGCTGTAGCTGTTCATTTGAACCTGAAATCATAAAAATTGGTCAGTCATTTCATAAGATGTAAAGCAATAACATTGAATTTTCAAGAGTCTATGACAACTTTAAACGCGTGTACAAAAAAGTCTGGAAACTTATTGAAGGCACCATGTAGTTATAAACAGGATTTGGCATTAAATAACCTATGATGGTTAATATGCCATAAAACCCAACTAAACCAAATCTTTAATGCTTCACTTTAATCATTTTTCTTTGTATGTGTATGTGTATATCATTATAGAAATGAAATATGAATATATCTTTTTTTACCATTACAGTGCTAAGTTTCTCATTTACAGCTTGTCTATGTAGAAGGAATAAATTCCATCGAAATTGCTTTTCAAATCCAGAACAGCATGTCTGTAACTTCCACCCTTTGGTAATGATGTCAGCTATTAATGTCAAAATAACTGGAATGATTGCTCTTTGCCATTTACTTGATTCATTTTGACCAGTTAATGAATAACAATTACAATATGCTTACCTCCCCTGATTGCAAATGTTGACATGAGATTAGGTAGGAATGGGTCATGGATTGTAAATGACCAATAAAGAGAAAGAAGGCAGAACTTTTAAGTTACAATGCTCCAAAAGCATAAACTTGTCTATTTTTGTGGATTTCTGGAAGCATGAAAACTTTTATTTATTAATTCTACGATGGTCTGATTGAGAGTTGGCCATTGCATAGTTTGTAGTGTGAAAGTTGAAAAGTTAGAATAGGTGTATCATGATTCAAATTTTATCTTGACAGTTGGCTTTCTTTGTTATGATTTTGATGTTGGTAACAAAGTTTAACAGTTATCATAGGAAATGGACCTGGTGACCTGAATTCAAATCTTGGATTCCTACAAATTGGTAACAGGGGTTGAATTAAGAGTTTTCCTTATCCTAGATCAACTTACTTCTGTACAAGTCAAGAGAGCTCAGTTTTCCCAACTATTTATCCATGTATATATATATATATATATATATATATATATATATATATATATATTTTAAATATCACCATCTCTAGAAAAATGATACTACAAGAATTCAAAATCTACACTAAATCCCCCCACCCACTTTCTCTAAACATTTAAAGTAATAAAATGTCATAAATCTGTTTCTCAAACCACAAAACACCATTTACTTTTCAAAACAAAAAATTCCATTGACATAATGTAATTTGAACATATCAGCCTGTTTTCTGTTTTTCGCATTGCAACAGCCATGATGAAGATGAATCGAAAAAATTCATCTATTATAATTATTTCTCATCTTTCTTCCGTTTTTACTTTTTGATGAGTATATATATATATATATATATATATAAACTAAAAGAAATAAAAATTTTACTTTTCTGGTCTTATTTTGTTTTATCTTTTATTCAGCTGATTTATCACATTTTTATATGATGTTTGTTCAATATATATATATATATATATATATATATATATATATATATATATATACACACCATATAAAAGAAAAACCTTTAAAAATTACTCTTATTTTTTGTAATAATTTATTTTAGCAGACCCTATATTTAAAAAAAATGGTAAATCTGCATCTTCAGACAAAGAAATAATGAGAAATTTCTAATGAAAAGTTAGTAAAATCCACAAAATTCCAGCCACCCTATCTCCCTAACCCATATTTCTTCATTTTTTTGCTTTTTTTATTAAGACCAGACCATTTGTTTTTCCTGTCTGGTTGACAAATGCCATTCAATTCTTGTATCAAGATGTATCAATTGTTGACTCCTCTTTCCTTTTCACATCATTTTTATATAATGGCAAACAAACTTTTAAACCCAAATGAAGGAAATAAATAAAAAATAAAGGAATAAATTAATTTGAGGAGAGAAAATTACACACTCATATGTATATATACCTTTCAAACAGGCCTAACTATTACACTTCTGTCAAGACGTTTAACACTTTACCTATCCAATACTAGTTCCAGCTTTCAACACCTCAAAATACATTCATGCCCCACCTCTAAATATACAAAAATTCTGACTGAAAACATCTCCATATTACACAAAAAAAAAAACAAACAAACAAAAACTCCAAATTCTTGATGCTCTATTCATAGATTTAAAAATCATCCTTAAAAATATAGCGGCCTCTTTTCTACTGTAAATTCTCCTCCTACTTGTTCTTCCTCCTATTCTTTACAAAAATTTATATAATTTGTCATTGTGTTTAATATTTCATTATTCTTTTCGTGAAGATGGTTCCAGCTGAGACGGTTATTTTGGAAAAATATGGCATCTTCCTGAATTCATTTCACCCAAACAATTCATATGAAGATTTGAATGGAGCAAAAATAAAATAGGTAGAAATCATACATGTTTAAAAAAGAAAATACTGCTTTGATATACATACATATACTTATATATATAAATGCATTTGTAAAAGGTGACACAATAGTCACTAACCATTTAAAAAATATCTAATTCTTTTATTCATAATCTATTATATTTCTTTCTCTCAGTAATATCTAATAAAGATTTGGAAGATTTACCATAGAAAAGTACACAATTGAACAAAAAACAAATATTGTTTAATTTTATTTTGAAAACATCCATTCTATTTTAGACAAAGAGTATATCACTGTCATTTTAATGTCAGAAACAGTCCTTCAATTTCACCTATCCAAAGTGACATTCAATGTTTTCAAGAGTAAGAGTCTGTTTCTCTCTTATCACTGTTTGGATGACTATGATCCGAGAGAAATGAGGAAACTATTGCAGAAGAACTGAGAACATTGACTTATATTATGAAAATTCAAGAGTTATAAATCAACATTAGCTGCATTCCCTTAAATCCACAGTAGAATCACATTAAAACAGCAGAGAGATATTGAGAGATGATTGAAAACTTTCTACATCCAGATATATACGAGGATCATTAAATAAGTTTCCAGACTTTTTTCGTATGGGCACTTTTATTGAGAGTACACACATGAAACTCTAGTCCCCTTCAAAGTAATCTCCTCCAGCTGCAATGCACTTGTTGTACTGTTCCAACAACTTCTGGAACACCCTGTGGAAGACCTCTTGTGTAAGCATGTCAAGGACCTTTGTCACAGCCTCTTTCATCTACTCAATTGTCTCATAACGATAGCCTCTGAGCTTAGGGAATAACCAAAAGTCACAGGGAGCAAGGTCAGGACTATAGGAAGGGTGACAAACTGTGTTAATGCCCATCTTGGTAAAATAGTCTGTGACAAGGATGGAGTTGTGGACTGGTGCATTGTCCTGCTGGAAATGCCACTGACCCGATTTGAAGAGTGCTGGCCTCTTCCAACCGAATCTCTTCCTGAACTCCCTTTGGCCAATCAACTCTGGTCTATAGACCTCCTTACTCCTCCCACACCTCTCATCATCCTTCACAGACTGCCTGCCTTCCTTGAATCTCTTATACCACTCAAAAGCTGATGCCCGATTCATGCAAGATGGTACAAAAGCAGTCTGAAGCATTCCATATGTTTCTGTTGCAGCATTTTTTCCAAGTTTAAAATAGAATTTTATTGCATATTGTTCTTCTAAAGGCCAGATTGCATTTTTGAAATTCACAGGCTGTGACAATCAGGCTTTAGTAGGGTGTATTCCACTTGCTGCTGTAGCTGTTCATTTGAATCTGAAATCATAAAAATTGGTCAGTCATCTCATAAGATGTATAGCAACAACATACTGAATTTTCAAGAGTCTATAATAATTTCAAATGTCTGTACAAAAAAAAGTCTGGAAACTTATTGGAGGCACCACATAGCTCACATACATGACATTTGGTTTCAGCAGGATGAGACAGCTATCCACACTGCAAGAACAACAGTAAAACTTCTTCATTGAATATTCAATGGCAGACTAATTTCACATGGAACAGAAATTAACTAGCCACAGTATTCACCAGATTTTACTGCTCTCTTTTCCTTTGGGGTTATCTTAAGGAAAGAGTTTAAGTAAACAAACCTTGAATACTCCATGAGCTGAAGAATATATTTCAAAAAGAAATTAGAGCATTGGAGCCAAAAACATAACAAGCCTTCATAGAATATGGCCTAGAAAGGTCTCAACTTTATGAGGCTGAAAACAGAGGATATTTGAAGGATATTAGATTGTCCAATTTATTCAAAGTAATTTCCAACAGTGAAAATAAATATGAGTAAGAGAAACATTTCTTGTAATTTTTTTTTCAAAAGTTGTTAAATTTTTAAAATAATGACTTTTGCATCACCCTGTATAAATTTAATATTATATTCACATGCTCCTGCTGCAAAAAATAACAACAGCTGTGCAATTAAGAAAACCTTTATCTGATGATAATACTAAAGCCAGGAATGGTTATATGACCAAAGCATTATTAACATTAATCTGGAGTGACCAGTACTATCTTACAATACCAAGAAATTTTATTGGTTTTCTGTCACATTGTAGGTATGCCAAAATAAGATATAGCCTCTTGACATAATAATTTATATACTTTTATATATTTGTTGTATTCAAAACATTACAGCAATGAATCATTAATTGAATGATGTTAGATTTGAATAAATAGATAAATATATATGTGGATCGTTCAAAAAGTTCTAAGCCTCACTCAGAGAGAAGAGCCATAGATGAACATTTTTGTTGCAGCAACTTCTTATAAACTAGAAAAACTAATTCAGATTTTTTCAGTTTTATAAGAAGTTTGTAATGTGTTGACACAACATAAATGTTCAGTTATGCAATTTTTTTCTGGGTAAGGTTAGAACGTTTTGAATGACACTCGTTTGGTTTGGTTTGGTTTGTTGGGTTTTATTGCATATCAACTTCTTATGGGCTATTTTATGCCAAATCCTGTTTATGCAGGTATATACTTGGAAATATTTTAGCAAACACCAGTACTTTTATCTAATGTTGATAATTTGTTTCCACACAGTTAAGTGATTGCGAGTATGGAAAATACTTCAGTCTACATTTTTGATAAAAGGCTGGTTCTTTTCAGAAAGTTCAATATCTTCTTAGGGTTGATTACTCTAAATAGTTTGTTCATATTGTCAACATTATAAAACCTTCGTTGAATGTTGGTTAGTTTTGTGCATTCAATCAAGATGTGTTTTATAGTGTACTGGTTTCCACATGGACATTTAGAGGGAGGCTCATCTTTTAGAATGAAGGAGTGAGTTAATCTAGTATGTCTGATGTGTATCTGGGCAAGAGTGGTTTCTTCTCCTGTGGTATTTTTAGGATCCAGCTTCCTTTCTTTTAAATTGGGCTGTACTTGAAAGAGCTTGTTGTAATGGTTTTTCTCCCATGATTGTTACCATTTCTTTGTAATTATTTGTCTGATTTTTAGTTTGAGGTCAGTTAATGGTATTTTTGATTTTTTATCGGGCACCACAATGAGAGCAGCTTTAACTAATGAATCTGCTTTATCATTTCCCTGGATTCCTATATAGCTTGGGATCCAGCAGAATATCACCTTTTTGCTATGGTTCATGGAATTGAGTTTGTTTAGAAACTTGACAATGAAGGGATTATCAAGTTTTATGTTTTTAAGAGATTGTAGAACAAAGATGGAGTCTGAATGACCCTTGTTGCTTGTTGAAACTAGTTTAAATGCTAAATTTATTGCACAGATTTCAGCAGAAAATATGGGGGCCTCTTTTAGGAGGCGTTTTTTCAAGGTTTTCTTGTGGAGAGCTGCTCCAGATCTGGTTCCATTGTTGCTTTTGGAGCCATCCATGAAAATGTGCAAGTGATTGGGATATCTCACCTGAATGTTGTTTAGTTTCTCTTGGTAGGTTAGGGGATGAGTTTTATTTTTAGGGAGCTTGTTTAAATCAATAAATGAATGTTTGTGATTGAAATGTCTGTGTCTTCAAGTATGTGTTTCATGTGAAGACCGAATGATTTTATGGTCTTTTCTCTCTGCTCAAATAAGTTTTGCTGTTGGGGATTGAAAGTGCAGTCATAAGGCGGACTGAGTTTTTGTTTTGGAAATTTTAAAGCCGTTTATCATTGCCCATTTGTTTATTTTGTTGATGTCCTGTTGCTGTTGATATTCTGCTGTACGTATATAATTGCATGTAGAGGTGATGCAGAAGTCATCAATGAACAAATACTTATCAACTCCAGGATACAGACAATTAGTGATGATATTGATTTTCATGTTGAAGAGGGTTACTGATAGTATACTCCCCTGAAGGACTCCCTCTTCTTGATTTTGGATGTTTGATAGGGTTGAACCAATACAGACTCAAAATTTCCTGTCTGAAAGAAAAGCTTTGATAAAATTTGGAAGTCTACCTTTCAATCCCATGTTGCATAGGTCATTCATGATACCATACCTCCAAGTAGTCTCGTATGCCTTCTCAGGTCAAAGAATATTGCAATGAGATGTTGTTTTTGTATAATTGCCTTTCAAATGGAGGTTTCTAATCTGACCAAATGATCCATTGTTGATCTTCGGTTCCTAAAGTCACATTGGAAGTTGGTAAAAAGATTATTGGATTCTATGAACCAAATTAGGCTTTTATTGACCATTAATTCCATGGTCTTGCACAGGAAGCTTATTAAAGCTATTGAGTGATAGTTTGATGTGTAAAGATTATTCTTTCCTGGTTTAGGTATTGGGATGATGGTAGCTAGTTTCCATGGTTCTGGAAGTTTGCTATTTTTCCAAATGTTGTTTAATGCAGTAAGTAGGTATTGAAGGGATTTTGAAGGTAATTGTCTGAGAAATTCGTAGTGAATTTCATCTGCTCCGACTACAGTGTTGTGGGATTTTTGGATGGATTCTTTTAGTTCAGAGAATGAAAAGAGTTTGTTGCAGCTTTCAGTGTTGCTCAATTTAAAATTGAGTTTTTGTTTTTCTTTCTTGTCTTTATATTTGTGAAATTCTGTGTTGGAGTTTATGGAGGAGGAATTTACTGAGAAGGTCTCAGCTAGTGTGTTAGCAATATCTTTTATATTGGTGACTTGGGTATTATTTTTAATAAGGTGTTTAAGTGGAGTAGACTGGTTTTTGCTAGAAATTTTGCAGATCATTTTCCAGACTGTGTTTGTTTTGGTGGATGAATTAAGTTTATTTACATAATTTTGCCAACTGATCTTTTTAGCTAGTTTAATGGTTTTTCTTGCTTTTGCTTTGAGCAGTTTAAAAGAGTTTAAGTTGCCTGTTAATGGTTTATTTTTGAATTTGCAGAGGGTAGCATTTCGTAGTCTGATTGCTATTTTGCACTCATGGTTAAACCAGGGTGTGTTGTGTCTGTTTGAGGGTGAGGTTTTTGGTATAGTTTCATTTGCTATTGCCATTAATGTTTCAGTAAAATGTTATATTAGAACTGTGCTATTTAGGTCTTGAATCAGTCTTTAACTGCATAAGGTTTTAAATTGTTGCCAGTTGGCCTTATTTGTTTTCCAGCATGGAGGTCTGTTGTCATGGATAGGTTGTGTGATTTCCAATATTATGGGAAAGTGGTCACTGCCAC